>MTQE01002217.1:4968455-4985796 GCA_014337955.1 Aspidoscelis marmoratus
AACCAAGATAACTTAATTTTGGGGTTGAGGGGTCCTAGCGGTCACCACAGGGCAGGATAGAAATATAAACAAACAAACAAATAAACCACTGCCCATAAATTTCATAAATAAGGGCTAAAAACCAACCCAAAAGTGGTCAGACAAGACCTAGCAATTAAGACCAGAGAAACAGGAATGAAATAGCTGGAGGCTCTTTTATTCAATCCCATTTATGACTGCAGTATGCCCACATGAGGATAATTAGTACCCATAAAGCCCCAAAACAAAGTATGGTTTTAAAAATATTGTCATGATTTTATGAACGTTTATTAACTTTGTAATGATGCCAAAGCGCTTTATACAATGCTGTTGCCTGTTATTTTATTTATTTCCTATCTTTTTTATAGCCTGCCTTTTTCCTCACTGTGGAACCTGTTTGGCTGTTACGCCTTGACCAGACCTATATCTGATTAGCTTATATTATGGAAAAACGCATTATAAAATGCATTTTACCAGTGCCATCGCCTGATGGTTTTTAAAAATCTATTTTCTGTCATTTATATAGCATAATCAAATGTAAGAAGATGGTAGCTGCCATGCTGTACCTGGGTCAGAGAGATCTCATCAGATACCATGAACAGATGCCAGGAAATGGGGCTTGTTGAAAACCTATAAGTGATCTTAGGCCGTGTCCCCATGCAAGCTGTTTGGTTCTGATTGGGCTCATATTTGACTGGGTGCAGGACCAAGATCGAATGTTGCCCGTCCTCATGCCATCGCCGGTAATGCGGACTGGATGTAGGCTGGGTGTGGATATAGCTGTCTCCATGCAAACTGCGACAAACCCCAGCATGGGGTGCAGCGCCATCTCCTCTCCGCCCTCTCTCTCCTCATTGGAAGCCAGATTGATGTCACCCCACCCCTGTGCTGCCCTCTGCAAATGCCACATTACCCCCCTTAGCAGCACAGAGAAGCCAGGACGAAACGGCAAAAATAATAATTAACACCCCCCCGCCAGCTGTCTGAGCAAAGCTGCTGTGAGGTTTGGTGGCAGTTGAACAGTTGAGCAGTTTTGCGCACCTCTGCTCCATCTGGAAACTGTGAGAATGGCAAGTGGAAAAGGGAGAAAATCCAGCCATTATCATGCCCGCCTTGGCAACTGGGAAATGGGGGTGGAGTATTTGCCGTGGAAAAGGGAGCAAAACCAAGCCATTATCCTGCCTGCCTTGGCAATTAGGGAAGGGTGGTGGTGGATTACTTGTATAAAAGAATCTTGTGGGGCAGCGAAGGCCCTTTGACCCCCTCATTGTTTTGGCTTTAACACTATTTACTCTGAAAAAAATCTCAGCGGTTGTGATCTCCAATGCACAAAGCAGGAATGCTGAGCACAGGACATGAAACCCCACCTCCCAGTGACGCACGTGCCAATCTCCTCCCCAAATCGCCCGGGACCGTCCCCATGTGAAGGCTCGCCTCACAAAGAAATGCATGCCGAGCCACCAAACTGTGACGAGAACAGTTTTTTCCAGTACCAAATTTGGTCCTGGTTTGGGTGATTTGGTCTGTGGAAGTCGGACCATATCTAAAATGCATGGGGACGCCCCTTCCCAAACCCGATTTTGATTCAAACCAAAAATGTGCATGGTGACATGTCCTTAGAGTGCCAATGGCTGTGCCCAATATCAGATGGTGCTGCTTGTCAACCCAGGGTCATCAAAATCAGTGGATAGAGGCCTGAGAATATCGGCTCATGGGTTCACAGGTGAGGACAGGTGGGTAGAGGCCTCTTATGAAGCATGGCAACATCTTAGAGACAGCACAGAAGAGGAGCCTCTTTCTGCACATATCTTAGATCTGGTTAAGGAGCTTCATAGTCCATATTCTGGGTCTCCTATCTGCATGGTAATGAGAATCAAGGAGACTCTGCCCCATGCTGGCCTGGTTCCATCTGCATTAAACAAAGCAAGATTGGGATTAAGAGGCTCTTAATCCAGATCTCTGGTGGATCTGTTTAATTGGGTCCATTAGAGGGACAAGCATCTTGTTCCTGAACATGAGAGGTGTGCAGACAACATGACTCTGTGTTCCAGTATGCTCTAGTGCACTGCTGAAAAACACCCCTTATGTCCTGAGGCCAGGAATGTTTGTTCCTAGCCTTTGGGGTGTGTGCTGGTGGCTGTGAAGCTCTTGTGAACTTTGCAGCTATAGCATGCATTCATGTGGATTAATGCTGTCAGTGCAAATGACACTGATCCAGCCCACATCTTCCTGTATTCTGGATCAGTGGGTCCCATTACTTTGGATCCATTGATCCAGTTCTAGTGGCCATAAGTGTGGAAAGAGCCATTGATAGTCTCTGAAGACATGAAGCATCTGATGAATAGGATTTTGATGTGTTTCTACATTAGGGCTGCCTCTAGACTAGCACAGTTAAATGTAAAAGCGCAGCAATGACCAGGCATCCTGACTGGAAAGGAAGCTCTGTAGCTTCCCCTTCGGAGCTGCGAGAGTTGAGGGGGCACATGATGTCATGTGGGTTGAGACAGCCAATCAAATTTTGAGCTGCTCTTCCTGCTTAGCTAGCATCTCGTTTCCTTTTCTTGCCCTCCTGCCCACATTGGCTTGAAGCTCCAGATTTTCTTTATACTGCACAGTGAGTGTTGCCTATCCCACATTAAGGTAAGTGTGCAGTCCTGAACATATAATGTGTCTGGATGCAGCCTGTAGAACTGTTTGTCACTTCCTGACTTCAAGACTATTGATAAATAGCCAACTTCTGGGTTGGAAATGCCTCCTGCAAGTGCAGATGTTCCTCACCAGATGTTACTAGGGGTATGCACAAATGTTTTTTTTTTTTGGCATTAGATTCAAAACAAATTGAATATTCAAAAATCTGTATTCGTACAAATAGATTGCATTCAAATGCGGCAACATTCTATTCAATACGAATCTATTTGTATGTATTTATACAAACATTCAATACATATCGGACAGGAATGAATACATATCTGATACATATCTGATATAAATGAATACATATCTATATGAATAAATACATATCCGATACGAATGAATACATATCTGATACGAACGAATACGTATCTTATACATATCCATAACACATCTGCACTTTGAAAATGTCAAATCTGACCTGAATCCACTTTTAATACACTGCCAATCCATGTCGAATGCAATCTGGATCCATTGCGGATGTGACTAGCGCTCCATTTTTCCGCATCCCAATATAACGAATGTCCAAACTATTCTTACGAATATTTGGAAACATGCATGTTCATTCAAATGTTATCATTCGAATATTGTAACATTTGATTTGAATTTGAATGTCTGAATTCGATGTTGTGAATCTTCGTGCACATCCCTAGATGTTACCCTATGGTGTATTATGGGGCCAAGTGCAAATTGGCCTCATGTCTATTATGCACCTCTAACATATCTATACCCTCTATTGTGCACCTCTGTATGGGACCTATAGCCAGTTTGATCTAGTGGGTAAGGAGCTGGACACTTATCTGGCAATACCGAGTTTGATTCCGCCCTCCCCCATGAAGTCAGCTGGGTGACCTTGGGCTAGCCACAGCTCTCTTTTGAGCTCTCACAGCCCCACCTACCTCAGGACGTTTCATTGTGGGGAGAAGAACAGAAAGCTTTGTCAGCCGCTTTGAGTGCCCTGAAATGGGTGAGAAAAGTGGGGTAGAAAAGCCAACTTCTTCTTCATCTTCTTCTTCATCTTCATCATCATCATCTTCATCATCATCATCATCTTCATCATCTTCTTCTTCATCATCATCATCTTCATCTTCTTCTTCTTCTTCTTCTTCTTCATCATCATCTTCATCATCATCTTCATCTTCTTCTTCTTCATGTTGGCTGCTAATAGTTTCTGTCTTCCCTGAATGTTGGCTGGGGCTGATGGCAGATGCAATTCTGCCACATCCGGTGTTTTATATCAGCATTATTCTATCTACTAAAGGACAAAGCTGGAGAACGGATGCTGAATCTATCAGAAGTACATCTTGCCGCCACCCCCTGTGTTCGCTGATTTAGAGTGCAAATGGATTGTCCCTGGGATGTCACAAAATGCAGCTGCTCCTCCCCAAGCTTCAAGAAAGATAGAAGGACTTACTCGAAGCTCGCCCAACCTCTTCATTCTCACTTCTTTAGTGTCTTTTAATTAGGAGCCCAGAAAAAGATTCTCTGGGGTCTTGCAGCAGATAAAAGACAGATGCAGCAGTTAGGGTAAAAATGCCAGTGCATGTCTTCTCAAAATAATAGAACTCCTGGGACTCTTTTGAATCACTACAAATTACAAAGAAGTCAGAAATCCCCTTCATTAAAGTAATGGGTGCAGGAAAACTTTACTTTCCATAAATAATAAGCACACCTGACACTTAATGGGTTCGGCTTGCTTGTTTCAGCTTGCTGAGCAGTTCTTCAGGGTTGGTTTCATTTCTGGTTAGATGAACTACATATGTTGTGACTGTGATTTAAGCTGCATCTATACGTGGCAAACAGCAACAGCAACAACCATTGTTGAGAAGAAAAAGGTGCGGCTCATTGATGTTGTCATACCTGGTGATAGTAAGCTGGATTCTGGTGCAAGCTGGCACTTGTGGCACCAGTGCTTCCAGCAGTACCCCTCCCTCTTCCAACTGCTCCCATCACAAGATGGCAAAGAGACTATGGCAGCGGATCCACGAGTTGAGGAAATGTCTGGTCGTGAGGTTGAGCAAGGTGGGGCTGAATAGATGCTGGCTGACCATCTCTACCATCTTCCGGTTTCTCATCAATGAAGAGAAAAATCAAAGTAAAGAGAATAAGAAAATTCCAGCTATAAGAAATGAACTGAAGAATTGGATCTGAAGACCTCAAATGCTTGCTTTTTGCTGTTCCCTGTTCCCTCCCACACCATTTTCCTTTTGTTTCTTGTCTCTTTAGATTGTAAGCCTAAGGGCAGGAACCTGTCTAAGATTAATATAATATTGTAACCCGCCCTGAGACCTTCGGGTATAGGGCGGGATAGAAATACAAATAAATAAATAAATAGTAAATAAATAATAGCACAATGGGTGCCATCCCACAAGACCTTGGTTGGCATTTGACAAAATCCCCATTGGTCAATCACAAAAAGCCACACTACTCGGATCTGCATGGATTCTACGCCAATACGTCACAATGTCCTAAGTTCTTGGGAAAAACTACTTTGGGACTTCTGGTTTCAGACTGACCGAACTTTGGAACATAACACCCCTGACATTATGATCGTTGAGGAGGGAAGGTGTGGATCATCGACACTGCTATTCCAGGTGACAGCAGAATCGAGGAGAAACAGTTGGAGAAGCTCACCAGATATGAAGACCTGAGAAACTGGACTACAGCGACTCTGGTGAAAACCAGTGAAACTGGTCCCAGTCATCCTTGGGACACTGGGCATGGTGTCAAAAGATCTCAGTGGGCACCTAAAAACCATTGGCATTGACAGCATATCCATCTGCCAACTACAAAAAGCACTTTGCTGGGGTCTGCTCGCATAATTCGCTGATACATCACACAGTCCTAGGTGCTTGGGAAGTGCCTGACTAGATCATCATCATCATCATCATCATCATCATCATCATCATCATCATCATCATCATCATCATCATCATCATCATCAAAAATGACTCAAAGTACCGTAGAGATGGTTGTGTGTGGCACTCATCTCCAATCCACTTTTTCTAGCCTAGAATTTTCAGGAAAGGAGGAAGGGCAGACTGCTGTGTGAATGATCCCAGCTCCAAGCCATTACCAAGACTGTGATCAGACACAGCAAGAAAAAAAAAATCTCTAAAGTGCCTCTGAAAAGATTTAGAGAAGGCTTCAAGGTGGGATTGTTCACACACCACTCTGACCTCCCTCTCTCATGAATATACTATGCTAAAAAAGGTGGATTAAAGAAGACTTGTGAACATGAATGCCACACACTACTGTCTCTTTTTACTGCATGTGAATGTAACCTTACATTGGTATCCTGATTATTCCATCCATCCATCCATCCATCTATCCATCCATCCATCCATCTCCAACTTTGAATGTTACATGCAGATGTGAAATCTGAAGAACTGAAAATACTTTCTGCCCAAATGGTTCTCAGGTCTAACCAGCATTCCCCCTGCTACCATCAGCCTAATAAGGATTTTTAATCAGCAAGCATTTCCTGCTCATTAACCCTCTGAGCCAGCGTCAATGGAATTATTCCTAGTGACCGATCTATGAAATACCAGCAAAGTCAACCTGGAGGAAAGTGATGCCATTTGCTGGAGTGTTAGCATGAAGTCAGAGTGAAATCCACGTAGACTTCTGCAATGGGAGCTTTTAAAGCCTAATCACCTCTTTGTGACATCAGCTGTATTTTATCCTGTAAGTTCCTGCTGCCATGTGACTGTCTCCCACAAGAAAGAACAACAAATGCTGCCCCGTAATAAGGGGAAGACGAGAGACGAGGGCGATCATTTTGAATCCTCAGGCATGGGTCAGTGAAGTTTAATGCTGCTTGTTAAATCCCCTAATAAGCGTCACTGTGATTAAGTATTGCCCTCCAACATGGTGCAATATGGGAGCTGTTTAACAGGACAGGGAATGATGAGAATTAGACTTTGTGCCGGATGGCACTCTGAGTCCACTTTGAGCTATAAAGGTTTAGAAGGAGCAATATTTTTTGTAATGATCAACTCCATGCCTTTTATTGAGAAGACTAAAAGAACTCTCCTTTCACAGGGGAAATTATATGGGATGAACTGTTGTAGCCACATCTCTTTACTGGTTCCCCCAATCCCGGATGGATTCTGTGGCAACTTTGGGAGAGTCCATCTTCATTAAGTAGGACAATCCATGGCAGCGGTTCTCAAGCTTCCTAATGCTGCGACCCCTTAATGCAGTTCCTCATGTTGTCGTGTCACGTTGCAGGCCGGTCAGGCAATAGGCAAACACTTGCACAGCTACTCAGTCCCAAGGGTTCCAGGCGTTCTCAAGGTCAGTTCCAGTCCAGGGTCTAGGAGTCCAGAGAGTCAGCAAGGGTCAGGCAGTCCACAGAGTCAGCAGGTCACAAGGAGTCCAGGATTTCAAGCTCAGGTAACAAGAGGCTGTTAAGACGTTGTCTGCAGCAACTTGAGGCAAGGTGAGCTTGTCTTAAATAGAGGAGTCAGAGCCACGCCCATGGTGCAGCTGGGCTAATCGCTCTGATCTCCGTCTCACCTGCTTCTGCTGCCTAAGCAGGCAATGAGAGACTCTTTGATTAGGCTCACTGCTGGTGGATTCCTCACCAGAGCTGTTTGGCTGCTCACCTGGACCCAGCCTTAGCTCTTCCATGCCTGCAATGCCCTGCTGTGGCTGCTCCTCAGCCTGTGGTTGCATTGCAGGCATATCCTCCTCTTCTGATGAGGCTGAGCAGGGCATGACATGTCGTGACCACCAACCATGGGGGTAGGGCAGCTGGGAGACTCGTCGTGATCCCTCTGAAAGGGTAGTTCGACCCCCCAAAGGGGTCACGACCCACAGGTTGAGAACCGCTGGTCTATGGGGTTGGCTGCCCTAGATGGAACACAACTTGGGCTCCTGCCTTCAGTCACTATAGGGGGAAATGTGGTGGCTGATGTCCATCATGGCTGCATGAATGGTTTCTTTGGCATTTGATTCGTAATGAATCAAATGTTGGAAAATCCGTATTCGTTTGAATAGACCCCCTTTGAATGTGGTAGGATTATTATTTTTATTTTTTATTTTTGAAAACAAAAGCACGTCATCTGCAAACAGACAAATTTTGAACTCGAGCTCTCGAATTGTATATCCTTGGAAAAGATTACTTTGTTTTAATATTGCAAACAAAGGTTCAATGGCTAATACAAACAGTAGGGGGGATAGTGGGCAGCCTTGCCTTGTACCTTTGGCTAGGATTCTTTTTGATACAAATGTATTCGTACTAGGGATGTGCAAGAATATTCAAAATATTCGTTATTTGATCGAATTCGGCTGAATTTGGACATTCAAATTCAAATTGAATGTCCAGACATTCATTTTTTAATGTTCGAATGAATACAAATATTTTGAATCATTCATCCAAATAATTCAGACATTTGTATGTGTACGTAACTGTACACATCTTATTTGCATCCATACGGGGTGAAAACGGGAAGCATACAGATGCCTATGGGTGGGACGGATACATATACATGTCGACATTTGTATAATCAAATTTGTATCGAATATTCGTACGAATAGATACAAACGTATTCAAATTGGTTCAATTTTTAATACATTTGTTTTTCTCTATTCTTACAAATTCAGACATTCAAATCGAATTGAATGTTTAAAATTGCATTCATTCATACCCCTAATTCTTACAAATATCTGATACATATCAGATACAAATGAGTACACACCCAATACGAACAAATACGTATCCGATAGGAATGAATACATATCCGATATGTATCCTGTAACAAATCCATGCTCTGAAAGCATCAAATCTGGCCTGAATCCACTTTTAATTCGCTCTTGATCCATGTAGAATGCAACCTGGATCTGCCACAGATACATTGTTTGTGTATGAATTTTACGAATATTCGTGCCCATTCCAACTGGGGGGCAGAGGGCAGGGGAGCTAAAAGGGAGTGGAATCAGAGAACTGAAAAAGGAGGCATGACAGGGATGCAGTTCTGTGCCAACCCACATGAAAACTGACTGTGTGGAATGAAGTGGGATAGGCACAGATAAATGAAGAAGGAAAGGAGATTGGCTTGTAAGCTAGTGAGTGTGGGGCTAGGTGCTAGCAATTTGGCCTTATGGACCAACTCTCCCTGCAAAAATGGCAGCCAGTCTATGTGGGTGTTGCTTAGGTGTGCCACGTGGTCCCATTGCACAGTGCTGCCTTGACTCTAATCCACTTCTATTTTGACAAATGGCTGTAGTCACACTTAAAGGTTTAATCCAGCTTCAGTCCACTTTCGGAGTGAGAGAATACATCAGCAGAGTGACGAGCTGTTTTCTTTCAGCGTTAAACAACTCAGACAATTCACCTTTGGGATAGATAATGTGGAAAGAAAATTACTGGTCACTTTGCTGAAGTGTTCTCTCAATTTGAAGGTGGACTGAAGCTGGATTGAACCTTAGGTGTGACCACAGCCCATGTCTTTCCCCTCAGTGGCCATTTTGCCTCCCTGATATTCCTTTCCCTGAGACATTCACAACCACCCTTTCTGGTTGCAGCTGCTTAGAGATGGGCCGAGCCAGTTCAAGTTCTAAGTGGTTTGAATCGAACAGGGGTGTTTGAAAGGATCAAATTCAAACTGAACACTCTGCCTGTTCAAATGCAAACCCAACACAGGGATATTCTAGCGAACCTAGTGAGCACCCCCCTGTTTGATCATGGTTCAGAGGCGTTTGACTCAAATGCACTATTGATAGAAGAGAAAAGTTCAAAATCAAACTGAGCCGGGCCCTGTTCCGCTCGACTTGAACAGAACATTAAAAGGATTGTGCACATCTCTATGGCCTTCTCCTCCCACAGTCATGATTTTCATGCCTTGTCATAACTCAGGACTTGCTAATGTGTGCGTAGTCCACTATGTTTGCTGGGACCATGGTTTGTGTGACTTTGTTTAGAATCAGAGTCCTATCTCACTTACCTGCTCTGATCCCTGGTTTTATTTCTTTGCTCCATTGCCCACTAACCACCACCTCTTTCCCCCATCACAACATTGAATTTCGTGCCAGGAATCATAATCTATCCTTCCTCTGCACATGTGCAGAATCATAATGCATTATATATGGCCTGGCATGAGATTTATTATTCATGAAAGCTGAAGCAAGAACTACCTTTTCAAGAAAGCCAGCGGTTAGCTAAGCACCTGACGTTGGTTGTTCCTTTTTATGGTGCGGTTGCTCATAACTGCCAAATGCCAGCAGCTACGGCTCTGCTTTTGATGCTTTCCTCTCTGGGTCAGCAGGTCAGAACCAAACCCCGGAACCATTGCAATGGCAATAATTCCTAATGCAGGCACTGCAATGCAGCGACTATGCAGAGTTCCCTGGGAAGGGAGGGGGATGCTTTGTGAGAAGCTGCCGGTCTTTGGATAATAAGGTCACTTCAAAGGAATCTGCCTGTCATAGCCCAGAAGGAGATCCCAGGCATTGTATACTGTGTATATATCTCTTCCCATTTGGGGGCGGCCTGATCCTGTGTAGTTAAAGCTAACAGCAAATTTGCTCTTGCTCTCATTGAAAAATCAATCACGCTGGTGGGAATAAAATTCACTTTTTCTGTTTGGCCGTGTAAACTCCTCTTGATCCCTTCTGAATGCAAGGCTATTTCTTAGAGTACCTGTTCTCCTTTTTTCTCAATTCTCCCTCCCTCCCTCCCTCCCTCCCTTTCTTTCTCTCTCTCTCTCTCTCTCTCACACACACACACACACTGAAAAGTCATGAAGTCCAAGCCTGTGACCAATGTAAGAAACACTAGGGGCAGGGGCGGGGGTGGGGGCGGCGTCCCCATGCACGTTTGGCCTGGTAACAAACCTGGTCTCGGCATGTTAGTTTTGGTCTAAGGAAAGCAGACCAAATCGCTCTGAACCGTGCCAGACCAGGACCAAATTTGGTACCTGAAATAACAAGTCTCAGCACGCATTGCCAAAGGAGCCGGGATTGTGCATGGGGATGGTGCCAGGCTTTACAATCTTGGCAGACAGGAAAGAGGTTTGAGTTTTAAGGTTGCAGAGGCTTGAGATGTCTCACTTTTCCAGGGGGGCAATAAGGTTGCCCTCCTGGAAAAGTGAGAAATCTCAAGCTTCTGAACCCCCTCTTTCCGATCTGCTGACAGAAAGAGTCTTGGCTTTACTGCCGAAGTAATCCTTTACACCCTAAAAGTGCAAGTTATTGGTACGATGAACATGCATATAGAAATACACCTAGAGAAACCTATCGAGGTCCATATTTTGTGCTTCACACGAATGCAATTTTCAGGACTCGATTTGAATAGAATATCTGAAAATTTGAATCTTTAAAATTCAAACTTAACCCAATTTTATTTGAATTAAGCAAATTCAGATCTATTCATTTGAATTTTCTATTCGAATTTGCACTTACGAATGTCGACAACATTTGTATGTGCCCGTACGCATTGTTATGCATGCCGTACGCATCTGTACACATCCGTATGCATCCCATAGTTATCCTGTGTGCAACCCATTTTCATCCCATACGGATCTGTACAAAAGCGTACGGATGCGGGAAAGATGTATATCTGCCAGTACGCACCATGTACGAACCAATAGATCTGAAATTTGAAATTCATTTGAATCTCTAAATCTGAATTTATGCATGTCAAAATCTGTCTGAATTTGAATGTCAAAATTTGGATGAATTCTTTTGAATTTTGAATACTTTTGAATATTCACACACACACCTACTTCACACAGTGAGAAATATTTGCATCCATGTGCCATGCAAAACTGCCCCTTCAGAATCTACTAAAGTCCCTCTTACTTCTACATTTCCAATTATTGTCCCCAGAAGACGCTCTGCTCTGTTGAACCTTCAAAAGAGGTAGAGTTCCAACAGGTGTGGGTTTTTTTTTTAACCTGGCAGTTCCTAGATCACTGGGTGGGTCTGAGGTTTAACTTATAAAATGGATATAAATCTGGAAATTTGGGATCAGCATCTCTTCTTCTTCTTCTTCTTCTTCTTCTTCTTCTTCTTCTTCTTCTTCTTCTTCTTCTTCTTCTTCTTCTTCTTCTTCTTCTTCGCAAATAAGTTCCTAGCACTTTGGTGACCTCAGCCTCTCTGAAGACCTGGGAGGTGGGGGAGAGTCAGGTATCCCAGGCCTTTGCTTAGCAATTTAGCTCAGAAGTGGGAGATTATTGGTGTCCCACAGCTCAGTGATCCAGCTCACAAGTGGGCGGGCGGCATAAACCTTTCTTTCTGGCTCCAAAAAGTGATTTTAGCGGGAATTCTAGGAGTGAAGCACAGCATACAGTAGGAACATGACACTTGATGGAAGTGGTGGGAGGGAAGGGTGTGAAAAAAGACAGGGGGTGTTGGCACCTTGGCCATGACATCTTTGGACACCCGTTATGCAAAAAATGGAGATGTTGAATGTGCCTGGTGGCACCATCAAGGTTGTGGATCCAAGACCTTAGTCAGCTATATTGTTTTATTTCTCAGTTTTCTTCTTCTGCATTTTACCTTGTGACTATAAAGTGACGCATAAACAAATCAAGGACAACAATCATCATATTTGCTCTTGCCTTGAATTTTGCTACTCATTTCCGCTTATCACATTTAGGAAAACGTGCTGTCTTCTGGAGACATGTATAGGATTGAAGAACACAAGAGAAGCCTCGTGCTCGATCAGGCCACAGGCCGCATTCCCATTGCAAGCTTAATACGGTTTCCCTAAACCGAAATAACAGAACCGGATGCAAACGCGAATTTGCCTGATCCCATTATTTTCAACTTAATCGCATTCGATCCGGATTCTGAGGATCGTACGTGGCTTACGTGACTCAAGGGGGAACTCAAGTGGCTACTTTCTAAAAGCTGCTTTTCGGGGCCTCCCTGCTGTCTTCCTCCTGGCGTGAACACGCCACCCATAAGGGATCCCTTCACAGAGCCTAGCTGGATGGCTGGGTGGCTGCCGCTTGCCTGGATGGAGGAAAAATGGCAGCGGGCAGCCAGCGATTCTTTCCCCTCCTCTCCCCATTGCCCAGGGCACACAGCAGCAGTGGCAACTCAAGCCCCCTTTGCCCGCTCACCACCACAGCCTTAAAAACATTCACACATCTCCCAGAACCTGCAGCTGCTTTCCTTTCTTTTCCCTTTCTAAAGGTCAGAACTTTCAGAATTGCGCAAAATTGCAACATTGTTATCAGGTGTGAAGTGGGTAGATTGCTACAGTGTAGCAGCTGCTGTAAAGGGTGGATTTTTACAGTGAAATCACTATCTTTGGAAGCAAGCTATTGGGGGACGGAAACCCTAAACATGCATTCTCATCCCACTAAAACGGTACGGTTCCCACAGTAAGAAATGTAAAACGTTTCAAATGCACGAACCGGAGCGAGACCTGTTGAAATGAGGGTTAACGTTTACAATGTTTTGGGCCGATTTAACATGCTAAAAGTGTGTTAAGCCAACCTGACATGGGGACTGCGAGGATCGAAACCATTTTGAAACCGTTTTAAGCTTGTAACGGGAATTCACCCACAGTGACCCACCAATTGCTTCTGGGCATCTCAAGCAGATGGCAAAGGCAAAACCTTCACCTGCTTTTGACTCTTTGCAAATGGTCTTTAGAGACATTCCGATTGTCCGTATAACGCAGAATTCAGTGTGCTCATGGCAAAGGATATGGGTGTCTCTTCTCTGCTGATCTGTCAGTCCTCCACCCCTCCCACATCCACTGATCTGTCAAAAAGGGTTGCCAACTTATTGCAGTGCTCCCATGCCTTTCGTAGAGCACAATACACAGATATCTAGCAGATCAATGCACACATGCATGCACAGTGTGATAAAGCAGGAGGAGAGGGTTTGCGTACTGAATTTCTGCACTGTGTCAGGCTGTTATTTTAGGCAGAGGAGCTGAGCTGGTAACACCTTTTTGTACAGCAAGCGAGCACGTTATTAAAACAGCCCTTGCCTTTCCCCTATCTACTGTGTTGTTTCAGGTTCCATGAAGATCATTGCCTTGTCCTTCTTCCTCCAGTTCATGGCAAGACTGTCACCTGAAACAGCAGGGTGAGCTGCCTGTTTGCAAACTGAGTCTGTGCGCTAAAGCATCATGATTTCTTTTTACTCCTTCCTAGCAATCTTTAGGGCAGGAAAGGCAATATCGGTCCTAGAGGGCTGGTGAGTTTAGGGCCAGGGGAATGGGTGATGGGAAAAGCAGCTAAGAATTCAGCAAAACCATCATACTTGGCCTTGCCGTAATGAGAGAGAGCATTTCCCCCTTTTCCCCTTAGAGAGGCTGGGTTATGCATCACACTCCAAAGAGATGCCGTCTTGCGTTTCCTTGAAATCAGCAAGGAAAAGCTGCCCAGCTGATCTTCTCACTGTCTGCATTCCCCCTTCGATTTAATCACTTGGAATACATAATGCGGTGGGATATTTTAAAATTAAAAAGAAAAAAGAGGCTCTTGGCAAGCTGTTCTCTGTATAAAGTCCACATACTGTGCATGTGACAAGGAGGGAAAAAGAAGTCTAGAGTTTTGATTCTATGAGCTTCAAGGGCAAACTGTGATAAAAAACGCCAAGGAGTTCAGAATTTCTTGTCAGCCTGATTATACCATCTTCCAGATCTTTTCCTTGTGAGTCTGTTTGGTCTAGTGGTTAGGGAGTCGGACTCTTGTCTGGGAATACCGGGTTTGATTCCACACTCCTCCATGAAGCCAGCAGGATGACCTTGGGCTAGTCACAGCTCTCTTCTGAGGTCTCACACAGCCCCACCCACCTCACAGGGTGTCTGTTGTGGGGAGAAGAATAGAAGCCTTGTCAGCCACTTTGAGTCCCCTTAAATGAGTGAGAAAAGCAAGCTAGAAAAGCCAACTCCTCTTCTTCTTCTTCCTTGGTTCCTTTTAGTTCCCTGGTCAATATTGATCCTCTCCTCCGACAGTCAATTTTCCTTTTGTGGTCACTAAACCTATTCATTCCAGGTTAGATTTTTTTAAAAAATAACTTCCACTATCACAAACCTCTTTCTCATTTAGTTTTTGTCTGTTTTCTGACTAGCTTGGCTTCTTTAGAGACTATTGACGGTTCCATGTTGTGCATTTTTGGACTTGTCCCCATGATCAGGATACTCTGAATGGAATGTGAGTTCACCTCAGGAGGGTCCCCATGCAAAGTCCTAATTCGGGCTCCATGAGAGACAAAAAGCAAAAACCCAGAGCAACCCCCCCCTTTGTAACTGTTCTTGCCCTGAATTAGGAGGCAAGAACAGATTATCTGGGGGGGGGGGATGAGGATGCTTGCACGTTATTGCCAATTGCAGTGTTAGCGGGTGGAGTTTCGCTGTCTCCACCACAAATGCTGCGATCGCAACTGTCCCCCCTTGCCTGAGCACGCAATCGCCTAGGTAAGGGCTTGCTTTACCCCAAACGATTGCCTGACAGCTTCCCTGCAGTCAGCTGAGCAGCTGTCAGGTGGGTATAGGGGCTGTCAAGTGCATGAACAGAGCTCCACTAAAATGATTAATACAGCCTATGTGTCTGTTCATGCTTCCTAACTCAGTGGGATGGTATAACCGTATCATCCAATTGAGAAGAAGGGTTAGTTTTTATACCCTGCTTTTCTCACCCTTTTAAGGGGACTCAAAGTGGCTGACAAATCTTCTGTTCTTCTCCCCACAACAGACACCCTGTAAAGTGAGTGGGGCTGTGAGAGCTCAGCAGGGAGCTGTGACTACCTCAAGGTCACCCAGCTGGTTTCATGGAGGAGTGCAGAATCAAAGCTGGTGACTACGAGATATGAGTCCAGCATTCTAACCACAAGACCAAATTGGCTCACAAACTGAAGCAAAGATCAGGCGCAGAGGAAGGCATCATCTGCACTTCAAGTACTGATGCAATCAACCAGAACACCAGTACTTAAAGTGTGGTTGGTCTGGTCCTGGCAGGCCAGATCACCAGAGCAACGGCCCCAGCAACATCCGGCTTGTGCTGGGATGTTGCCTTGGTGATTGGCCTGGGATGTGGAATAGTGCAGCCCCAGCTGTGCTGCTCCAGCCACTGAACACTGTGACCAGCTCAGCAGCTGTTCCTGGTGAAGCTGTGAAGGTGTCCACAGCTATTGAAGATCAGGGCAGCTGGAGGGAACTCCTGGATGCTTTAGCTTTATTACAGCCATAGTGGTGCTTTGTGTGGACGTGTCTCCCACGAAGCAGCTGAAATTGCTATAGGAATGTAAGTGTGAAGAGGCTCCATGTTTTAACCCGTCCTGTAAATGAAGACCTCAGAATGAGTTTCAACAAGAAAAATGAGAGCCCACTAAAAAAAAATAGCAGTGTCCAAAAGTGGGGAGAAGAAGCTGTTTCCTTGGCCAAAAGCTATCCTGGGCTACATCTGGAGGGCATCTGAAGGATGGGTTTGCCATTAGTTTGCCATAGGTGTTTGTCATAAGTGGAGCCTCAACCATCAGTCCTTCCTGTTTCATATTTCCTCACAAGGAATTCAGATATTCATGAATATTCGTGACATCTGAAATTTGTACAAATATGTATGAATTCGCAGATTTGTGGCCGAATTGAATAGGACCTAATTGGATTATCTGGTATTTGTAGAAGTTTTGGTTGAAGCTTAGGTGGATACCAGATACCCCAGGGCCTTCCCCCCATGACCTCTCACCCCACCCCCTTACCTTTTGGTGCATGGTCTGCTGGCATCCTGGGCCTCTTATAGCACTCTCTGGAGGCTGAAATAGGCCTTCCGGAGCACAGAAATGGCAAGTTGGGTGGGGTCAGGTGACCCCAGAACCGGAAGGCCTATTTCACCCCATGGAAGGCCTATTTTGCCTTCTGGAGAGTGTAGAAAGAGACCCAGGACACCAACAGAGTGGTCCTGCCCACCTCCCACATGCCCCCTTACCAACTGGGGCACATTCCAGTGGTGTCCCAGGCCTTTTCCCATACTCTTTGGAGGCCAAAATAGCCTTTCCGGAGCCTGGAAAAGGCACTTCCGGTCTGCGTGCACAGACCCGGAAGTGCCTTAGAAGAAGGTGCTATGGTGGTGGCAGCAAGGAGGACAGGTAAGTGGGGGGAGGGGCAGGAATTGGTCAGGGAAAGATGGATGGTATTTGTGGGGGTGGGATTTGGTGGAAGATGAGTTTTCCTACATTTAATTCATATATCAGAAAAATGGTTTCATACACAGCCCTAGTATTCATTGGCCTGTTCTGGATGTCTCTCCATTAAGTCCACTTGACCCATACGATTTTTGTGCTGTCTGGTCATCAGTAGCAGAAGAGAAATTATGAACGCAGCATATGCTATGTCCAGCCTTACTTCCTTTCCTCCATTATTCTCTGTTCACCTATCCTTTCTCCTCACCGTGACTTAAAATAACAGGAGACGTGATTTTAGACACATCTGTCCATTATTCTGGGCTACAGTCAGCTACCTGAATGATAAAATGACCATTAACATGGCTGAAAATAGCTGCAGATGCAAAACTCAGTCCACAATTCTTTGTGGCGGCTAGATGAGGTCACGGCAAAAGGTCAAGCATCAAAAATATAGCTGGTTGCTTTGTCAGCCTTTTGCAAAAGAGGCGTCTGCACTTAAGAACATAAGAACATAAGAGAAGCCCTGCTGGATCAGGCCACA
>MTQE01002217.1:4990168-5000272 GCA_014337955.1 Aspidoscelis marmoratus
ACCAGCTTCTCAAGCCTCAGGGTAAAAGGAATCTCCCTGCTTCCATAAGCCTGCAGTACATACTCGAAACCAGCAGGGTACTGGACTCTTAGCCTGGGGGCAGAAGGGCTGCCCAGCTGCATGGCCTGCGTAGAGAACAACCTTCCTCTTCCTGCCTGCCACAGGATGTGACATCAGAAGGACTTCTGACCTGCCCAGCTGATGCACTCCACCTATCACCTCTCGGGATTTTCTCCTGAGGTCACTTCCTTCCCCGCCTTCTTGTGGGGGCTATAAAAAGCTCTGCAGAGAAATAAAGTCTTTCTTTCCAGCTCGTCTTGTCTCCCGCCTAACTTCTTTCCCCTGTGCTCTCTGCCTTTAACTCACCATAGGAGCACATGGTGATCTCTTATAAGCATGCTGGTGGTTTGTAAGGGAGTTACTTTCGCAACACCCGGTGATCGTACCAGTAACTACTGGTACCAAGTATCGTTGCAGCCCTTGGGTTGTAACCAAGTATCGCTGTGGTTCTCAGGACTGCAGCCATGATCGAGGTAGCCATAAGCTGCCTCCCCACCAGGTTTCCCAGAGCCAAGGATTCAGGTTGCGAAGCCGGATTGCAACAAATGTATTCGTATGAATACATACCAATATCCGATATGTATGCGATACAAATGAATACATATCCAATACAAATGAATACGTATCCGATACAAATGAATACGTAGCCGAAACGCATCCGAAACGAATGCATATGATCTGATATATATCTGTAACTTATCAAGACTCTGGAAGTGTCAAATCTGTCCTGAATCCACTTTTAATCCACTCCTGATCCATGCCGACTGCAATCAATATCTGTTACAGATGTCACTGGAGCAGCCACTCTCCCCACTCCTCAGTTTTACAAATGTCCGAAGCATTTGTACACGGACGTCCCAAAAGGTCCAAATTTGTGCAGATAAAGAACGTTATGAATATTCATTCACATCCCTGTTCTGGAATAGCACTTTCTGCACCAGCAATTACAGCTCACAATTAGTATTTCTTTCCTTCCAACAAATCTTCCTTCATTCAGAAAGCACTACTTGTGGTTACTTCTGAGTAGGCATGTGTCGGACCACATTTCATCAAGCACTAGGAGATGTTAGACATCTGTGGCTGCCCAGAGCCTCACTGGACAACTCTGGGCTCATTCTGGTATCTGCCAGGAGCTCACCAGTAGAAAGGCCCCATCAAATAGGGGCAAGGAATTCGCCCTTGGAGGAAGTATGACCACCACCATGCTTAGGGGCTGCATCATGCTTAGATGTGACATCACTGAAGAGGCAAGAGGTGCATATTGAAGGTCTCCGAACCTGCACAGTGATGTTGCACAGGTGTGTACACAAATGTGGGGTTTTTTTGCATTCAAATTCAAGTAGAATCAAAACATTCAATTTGAATGTCTAAAATCTGAATGCAACAAAAACTGATTCGAATCCGCTACATTCGAATCTATTCGTTCGAATGTTGGATATGAATTTAAAGATACGAATGTCCACAACATTTGTATGTGTTGAGTGTATCTGTACGCATTTTGTATGAATCCCATTTTATCCCGTATGCATCCCGTTTTCTTTCCGTATTATCAGCGCAAAAGCGTACTGATACGTATAATATTCGTACAGATACGTATGTAATATTCAAATGATTCAAATGATTCAAATGAATGTTTTGGAACATTTGAAATCTGTTCGAATGTCTAAATTCAAATGTGAAGACATTTGATTCAAATTTGAATCTCCACATTCAAATGAATTCAATTGGATTTCAAATGTTCAGAATATTCATGTGCATGTTCATAAAACAGAGATCTTTGGGTATGGGGCAGGATAGAATAATAAATAAATAAATAAATAAACAAACAAATAATAAATAAATAAATAAACACAATGTAGCAAGAGTGAAGGTGGACAGTCCTAGGCCTCTAACTGTGAGCCAGTTTGGTCTAGTCAGATTCTTAGAGCTTCAGATTCTTACCTGGTCGTCTCTCAGTTCAATTCTGCAATCCTCCACAAAGCCAGCTGGGTGACCTTGGGCTAGTCATATTTGGATACGGACCCTATACAAATGCACACATAATGGATACATATCTCCCTCCTGTCTTACATACAACCCCTTTGCCTCTCTCTCTGTTTCCCTGCTCCCACTTCCCTGTCCTGTCTCTCACACACATACTTTGCCTCTCTTTCTGCTTCTCCGATTCTGCTTCCTCCTCATCCGCCCCCCCCCCCAGTTTAACGGATGTCTGAACTATTTCTACGAATGTCTGGAAACATTTGTATTCATAGGAACGTCAATGTATGAATATTGTAACATTCAATTCATGTACGAATCTCCAGTTCATCCAAATTCATCCAAATAACAATTATGAATATTCATGCACATTGCTATTCCTATCATCTTCCTGAGTATGTGGAAGCAGGATCATGTCCACCAGCATAATCTACAGCTGGACCCCAAGTCATCCTTTCAGAAGTCTTTAGGCACGGCAGATGAATTTAAGAAGTTCCCCATTATTTTGTTTTCCTCATGGGAAACTTGAGAAGGACGCTGAAAAAGAAATGATTCTTTCCCAGCAAAACTGTATTCCCCCCGAAGTGGGTGGTATAAGTAAATTTATCTTTCTGGAAAAGGAAAAAGGAAGAAATATGGTTTTAAAATATGCAGATCAGAGCTGAACATATCTCTCACATACAGAGGAACGTGTGATTTAAGTCCTTTCCATTTCTAATCTTTAATAAAAACCATAATTCAAGCAGCAAAAGCTGGAGCACTCAGCATTGATGTGTGTGTGTATGCAGGCGGTTGCACGGATATTCTTCTTACACTTGGGCAGCGCTCCTTTAAGGGATTTGTCGTCAAGCTTAAATTAGCTTTGAAATGCAATCCTTTTTATACAAAAAGGCATCAATATGGCAACAATTATATGTGATCAATGAGGTTCTGCAGAGGTACCCCAAGTGACTCAGGTTTCCATAATGTTTATGGATGGATGCCTTCCCATTATCGTTTTATTCCCTAAAAGAACAATTTTGCTGAAGAATGAAAGCCTCGTAGAGCTGAGGATTAGGGGTGTGCATGAATACAATTTTTGACATTAGGTTCGATTAGAATCAAATATTCGAATGTCCAAATTTGTATGAAGAGAAAAAAATGAATGTATTCGAATTCGCACTGACTTGAATACATTTGTATCTATTCATACGAATATTCAATACATATTTGATGAAATGAATGTCGACAACATTCATATTTATCCGTATGCATCCCGTTTTTACCCTGTAAGCATCCTGTTTTTATCCTGTAAGCATCCCGTTTTCATCCCATATGTGTTCATACAGATGTGTATGGATACAAATAAGATGTATACGGATATGTATGTAATTTGTACATATCTGTACACATATGGGTGTCCAAATTATTCATATGAATGGTTCAAAATATTCATATTCATTCAAATATTAAAAAAACGAATGTCTGGACATTCTATTCGAATTTGAATGTCTGAATTTGGCCCAATTCAATTGAATAATGAATACTTTGAATATTCTTCCACATCCCTACTGAGGATTTAACTTGCACAAATATTCGTTAGGTCAGGAGACCGCAAGGGCTGGGGGTAGGGAAAGGATCTTTTATACATCTATAGGGGGGCGGAACCCTACCTGTATACCTGTCATGCTAATTAATTAATTAATTAGGGTGAAAATAGGGGAACCGTATTGTGTGGCAAAATCTCATCAAATTTCTGTGTTTGTTCGAGACAATGGTTCCCAGACTTTCTACTGCCGACCACTTAATTTTGTTGAGACCATTTATGGGCCATTAAATGGTCTTTCTTAATGGTGACTGCACCACTAGCCAATGGTTGTAACTACGTACAATTAGTGAAGATGAATGGGGTGCAGATTTAATGCACCATTGTTCTATCCGTGTGGCGGTCCAGGTGATGAAGAAACTATTCTACCGCCATCATGTCCTCTTTTTATATGGTGACCCTAGACCAAAATCCCCACATTGTGCTTTGCAAAATATTTGAATATTTCAATTTTAACAGCTCATACACATTTTGAAACATGATTTGTGTCTCTCTCTGTGTGTTTAAATGGCCATCGCATTAAACCTGATCAGTCACATAAGCTATTATAGATTTCATTCCTAGTTTCAATCTAGCTAAATTCTGGGATGCCAGATATAGAGGAACAATGAAGATGGAAAGACCAGAGTGTGCCTGACTCAGCTGGTTTGTTCCCTTTTATATGAAAGGCCACTGAGATGAGATGGCTGCTCAAATTAGGATCCCATCACTCAGTTAAACTCCACTTAAATGTTAAAGATATAGTTTCATGAGGTTTTAATAGGCCCATTACTTCCAATCTATAACCTGAGGTAAAGACTTTGATTGGAACCTGTTTTAAGATATTTTAAAGGTTAGATGAACACATTAAGTTCATTCCTTCCATAATCTTTCATGTTTTCACTAAAAAAAGGCCCCTAACCTTCTAGTATGTATGTGCAGATTTTTTTTTTGAAAGACAGTTATTGAGAGATAATAACTCTTGAGTTCTTCATTGCTTCCATCTTTGCACCTTCTAAATCAGCTTTCCCTAACCTGTTGCCCTTCAGAAGCTGTCGGACAAGGCTCTTCTCCATCCAATGCAAATGGAGAAGTCCAGCAGGGGTAGTAGACTAGAGAGTCCTCTCTAGTCCACACCAGAGTGCAGAGGAGAGAAGCTCAGGAGTTAGATCTTGGGTGATTTCATACTTCCTGTCATGTCTCAGGAAGTCAAAGATGCAAACACACACGCTCGCAATCATGGCTAGTCTCAGCCGAGGCAGACAACAGCAACTAAGTCCTTTGGGGTTCAAGAGAAAGTGAATTCAAAGACGGCCTGAGTTTAAGGTTCCAGAGATTCTGAGGTGTCGGTTAACAGGTCCAGGAGTCAGATTACACAGGAGGCACACAACCGTGAGTTGCTAGGATACACGTTCGTTGTCTGCAGCACTTGTGCTAGCTAGAGGTACAATTAAATAAGCAACAAAGACCCACACCCCTTTCTGCCCAGATGTGTGAGCTGCAGATGCTTAGGATGTTGCAGCTGTTCCTTCTCATGTCTCAAAGTGCTGGGGGAAGGGTGTGGCCAGGCCACTGTGTCCTAGCTGTCTCTGTTTGTGTCTATTGGCTGTGTGCCCATGCCTGGCCCCTTTGTAATGTGCTCTAAGTGTCCAAGCAGCTGGGCTCACCTTGCCAGCCAACTACTTCCTCTCCTTTGTCATCATCATCATATGAGGATGGGCTGATGGCACAAGGCATTATATCTCCCTTCCCATCCACTGGATAGGAAAGGAGCACGATGACCCAACATTAACTAGCGTTCACACTTGAGAGTGCTAGGTAACGACAACCTAAGCTCCACGTGATCAGTCACTCACCGGAGGCCGATCCGGGAGCCACTCCTCTTCTGGCCACTTCCCAGATGCTCCAGGCAAGCTTGGGGTTAACGTTGGTAAAGGTGTGGAGCACAATTTAGTGCTCCACACTAGGGGTGTGAATGAATATTTGTAACATTCGTTATATATACAAGTTCTTATGAATTTGAACATTCGTATATGAATCTAACGTTATGACATTCGTACATTGACATTTGTACTGAGCTTCGGAACACTTGTGAAACAGGGAGGTGGGAAAGCAGCTGTGCCAGTCACATCTGCAACAGATCTGGAGTGAATTCAACATGATTTGAGAGTGGATTCAAAGTGGATTCAGGGCAGATTTGACACTTTCAGAGTAGATATGTTACAGGACATGTAAGCGTTCGTATCAGATATCTGCATGAATTCATATCGGTTATTTATACAACTTTGTTCAAGTACATTCATATTGAATAGAATCCTACCACATCTGAAGGGGATCTATTTGAATGAATATGAATTTTCTTATATTTGATTTGTTACGAATCAAATGCCAAAACCCCCAATCGTGCACATTTCTATTCCACACCTAATCAACAATCTGTTCACTTCTGGGAAGGCAGGACACACTTGGAGGCTGCAGCAGCCTCCTCCAAGTGCAGACCCCTTCCCCAGAAGTTCACTAATTGTTGAGTACCAGCCTAAGTGCCAAGAGGCCTCTCATGTTGGGCCTGTACACCAATCACTGGGGAAAAGCTCAACTGTTTGCAAGTTAAGAACATAAGAAGAGCCACAGCCCATGGACTCCAGCATCCTGCCACATACAGTGGCCCATTGTCTTCAAGCAGAAGACAATGGGAAAACTTTCGCTTGCTCTCAACTCTCCACAAATGACCTTTGGAGGCATACTGGCCATCTCTTCATGCTTGGAGCTTGCTACAGCCGTATTTTTTGCACCACAGCTCATTTTTGTTTCTTATCTGGTGTGGATGGAGTAATCCCCCAGGCACTATGCCCTCCCGGTAAATCAGTCCACCCACACTAGATATGGTGTTCTATAGGGCCCAATGGGTCAGCCTACCAGCCAAGGGTGGAAGGGGTCTCTGTGTTGTGACAGTTTTCTGACACACTGGAGGCGTCTACATGGTAGTTTTTTGTCTCTCTATTGTCCTTCTATTGTCCCTCTATTGTAGCAGACTTTAAAAATGCTGTTCAATTCCAAATTAAGCATCCCCATGAAGCTCAGCAAAACGTGTGTTTAAAATGCACCTACCGTCCCCATGGAAGCATGTTTTCTTTGCCCGCATCTTTTTCTCCCTGCCCCCTCTCTGGTTGATAGGGTGCCAGCGGGAATGGGGAGGATTGCAATCTGTGCGGCCACAACCAGAAAGACAAACCCCGACACGTCCAAAAGAAAAATAGCCATAGGTATTCACAAGTTCTCTGTCTGTCTCCCCTGCTTGCAAAACCCACCAGAAACATCTGTCACTTTGGGATCCAGAGCTTGCTTCCAAAGATAGTGATTTCACTGTAAAAATCCACCCTGTACAGCAGCAGTTTCACTGTAGCAATCCACCCACTTCACACCTGATAACAATGTTGCAATTCTGTGCAATTCTAGCTCTTTAAAAGTTCTGACCTTTAGAAAGGGAAAGGAAGGAAAAGTGCTGCAGTTCTGGGAGATGTGTGAATGTTTAAGGCTGTGTGTGCAGGCGGCAGCTGCGACAGAGCCAGGGTGCTTTTTTTCACAGATCTTGTGAGTAACATAATGAATTGCTTCCACAAGTATAGATCTTGAATACTGGCTGTGGATGAGAGGCAAAAAAGAGAGAGAGAATGATTTTTATTTGAAGAGAAAACGAGGGAGAAGGCTGAAAAAAAGAGGAAAGATGGAACCGTGACCGGCAATCCCCACCCTCAATTCCCTGGGAGCATCTCCATGCTCAATGCTACTAGAAAAATCTGTGGCTTCCAAAAAGTGCACAGGTAGTCTTGTTTAAAGGGAGGTCTTTCTTCTGTGAATTTTCCTCCTTTGTGGCACTGGAAGCCCGGAGAAAAGCCATGCATGAGATGCTCCATGGAAAAATAAGCTTTTTAATGTGTTTTTTATTGCATGTAGATGCCCCCACTGAGAGGATAAAGGGGTGGATCATGCAGTTTGATGCAAAATGTTTCTATACCACTCCCTACTAAAAATGAAGAGGTTTGCAGATCACCTTCTTGAAATTTAAAATAGTATTTTTTTTCCGTTTTTTGCACTATAATTCCTGGGTATTTTAGTAAGGGTCACAAAGGAACATGGGAGCATTTTGCCATCCATAAAAGCACTTTTGCTTCTGCTTATTCCTTGCTAATGCTTGCAGCATTCACAGAGACTGCCAATGAGATTAGTTGTTTTAATTAATTAATCTCTAGGCAAGCTAGAAAATTGGAAGTGCATAAAAAATAAAAATGAAAACCAATTCACATTTTAGGAAATTGTTCTGCAAATATGCAAATGTGCGTGGCTAAAATGTGAGGTCCTGTAGCACAAATCTGAAAAGCATCCCCCCCCCCCAACTGGGCCCTTGGGCTAGGGACTTTCATTCATAGCCTTTGGAGTAGAGATGTGCATGAATGGTGTGGTTTTTTTTGGACATTCTATTCAAATCAAAACGAATACCCAAAAATCCAATTCGATTCGAATCTTTTAAATTCAAATTTAACAAGATTTGATTCGTGTTTACCAAATTTCAATCCATTTGTTTGAATTTTTCATTCAGATCTGCACATATGAATGTCAACGACATTCGTATTTGCACGTACACCTCTTCCCGCATCCGTACACATTCATATGTATCTGTGCACATCCATATGCATCCCGTAGTTATCCCATGTGCAACCCGTTTTCATCCCGTATGGATCCGTACAAATGCATAAGGATGCGGGAAAGATGCGGATCATCAAGTTATTATTATTATAGTTTATTTCTATAGCACCGTACATGTACTCAGTGCATCATGTGCGATCACATACACATACGAATGTCCTGATAATCTGAATGAATACATCCGAAATTCAAAATTCAATTCAAATGTTTACATTTTGAATTTCAGAACATTCTATTCAAGTTTGAATGTTGAAATTCAGCATATTCAATCAGATTTCAAATGCCTATGAATATTCATGAACGTCTCTACTTTGGAGGGGTGGCAGTGCAGCCGTGAAGTGTGTGTGAGCTTCACAGGTGTATCACAGGTTGATCTGGATCCACACGATCAGTGCAGACAGTGCTGGTCATTCCCATGCCTCCCCTGCAGTCTGGGACTATTCTGGACTCACTGATCCAGGATCAACTGCAGGTAAATGGAGAAAGGGTGATAGTATTAACTTTGGTCTTGTGGTCAGAATGTCAGACTTGTACCTGATAGTCCTGGTTCAATTCTGCACCCTTCTATGAAGCTAGCTGAGGGAACTCTTTTGGTGGTCTGACAGGCTCACCTACCTCACAGAGTGTCTGTGATGGGGAGAAGAACAGAAGATTTGTCAGCTTCTTTGAGTCCTCTAGAACAGATGAGAAAAATGAGGTTGAAAAGCCAACTTGCCTCCTCCTCCTTCACTGGGGGTAAGAAAGTGGATAAATGGGTGTTCAGAGAGATTCGGTCCCAACAGAAATGGTCACATAGGACATTATGGTACAAAAAGTGTGATGTTCCTACTAGGAATGTTGTTCCTTGTTGGTCCAGGAAAGCATTCAGCATTACCAGGCACCTCACAAGCATCCACATCAGTCCCTTTGTTGACAGGGGCAGTTTGGTCTAGCGGTTAGAGAGCCGGACTCTTATCTGGGAATACCAGGTTTGATTCCTCCCTCCCCTATGAAGCCAGCTGGGTGACCTTGGGCTAGTCACAGCTCCCTTCTGAGCTCTCAACAGCCCCACCTCCACCTCACAGGGTTTCTGTTGTGGGGAGAAGAAGAGAAGTTTTTGTCAGCCACTTTGAGTCCCCTGAAATGGGTGAGAAAAGTGCGGTAGAAAAGCCAACTCTTTTCCTTCTTCTTTCTGTGCAGGGTGGTTTCTTGCACCCCTCACATAGGCAACCCCACCATAATGACACCATAATGGCACTATACTTCCCCTGTCTGGATGGGGCCAATGTAGGGTTGTGCATGAATGTAATTTCCGACACT
Organism: Aspidoscelis marmoratus; assembly: GCA_014337955.1. NCBI lineage: Eukaryota > Metazoa > Chordata > Lepidosauria > Squamata > Teiidae > Aspidoscelis > Aspidoscelis marmoratus. The sequence goes on from MTQE01002217.1 coordinate 4,999,773, forward strand.
CAATTTGTAACAAATCAAATATTCAAATATCCAAATTCATACGAATAAAGAAAAATGAATGTCTGGACATTCAAACCAATACGAATACATTCATATCTATTCATTCAAATATTTGATACATATCCAATGATACAAATCTCATACGCATCTGCACACATCTGTATGCATCTCGCTTTCATCCCATTTTCATCCAGTACATATTTGTACACGATGCATACGAGTGTCTGAATTATTTGTACGAATAACTCAAAATATTCATATTCATACGAATAATAAAGTATGAATGTCTGGGCATTCAATTAGTATACGAATGTCAGAATTTGTACAAATAACGAATATTTTGAATATATTTTGAATATTCACGCGCCTCCCTTCATTGTAGTTAACAACACATGTAGCTCGCCTCCCCCATCTTTACAATCCTTCCCTCTTCTTCTATATGATGAGGGTCGCATCCCCATTATAAGCTTAATCCAGTTTCCTTAAACCGAAATAACAGA
>MTQE01002217.1:5001322-5028389 GCA_014337955.1 Aspidoscelis marmoratus
GAAAGTTCTGACCTTTAAAAAAAGGAAAAGGGAGGAAAGCAGCCGAAGTTCGGGTGAGTTGTGTGAATGTTTTAAAAGCTATGACAGTGACGGGCAAAGGGGGCTTGAGAATCCGGTTTTATTATTTTGGTTTAGGGAAAGCAAAATAAGCTTGCTGTGGGGATTCGCCGGTAAAGCGTGTTAAGCCAAACTGACATGGGGTCTGCGAGGACTGAAAACGGTTTGAAACCGAAATAAGTTTGTAATGGGGATGCGGCCGAGGAGATAGTCAAAGCAATAGCATATAGATTTGCCAGCATGATGCCCATCCATGAGGTGGGATAGATGATCTCCACAGGCCCCGTTCAAAGATGCTCACTAAGCAAAAAATGAGTTGCTGACTAGAGCTCAATTCAGCCTGCCAGATAACAAATTTTGTGGAGACAAACTGCATGCATTGACTGGAAGAAGAGTTACAACTGTGCCACTCACCATTCATATCGGCGATTCGGTCTACAGGAGCTTTTAAGGAATGCAGAGATAATAAAGTACAACCTGTCCACTTTAATCACAGCTTGATGGTGTGGCTATCACCTGGTTTGAGATTCAGCATTGCTTTCAAGCGGTGCATCACCATTCTTTCCATTTTTCCTCCCCCCCTTTTTTTATTAAAAAAAAAATCACTGCTGCAAAACTTCTACTCCAAGAAAGAATTGATGAACCACAGCCATTTCCATTTCTGTTTTGAACATATTGCATTCTCCTTGTGTTCTCGGAATGGAGTTTGAAAGTTATCCTTTCCTCCCACTGTATTAAATAAATAAATTAAACAAACAAACAAATAAATTTTAAAAATCCATTTATGAGTGATAAAGATTCCTCCTTTTAGTATGGTTGGTTTTTAATTGCATTTAGGGTTGATTAAATAGTGCTTTCATTTATCTCACGCTAGCAAGAGCTAAATTATTTTAATAGGGAGCCCTGTTATAATTGCAAAATTGATAACCAAGGTGCGAGCATTTACACTTGTGATCATAAAAAACCAGCTCCTCTGCCCCTATCTGCCTTATCTGCATTATATTTAATGCATGACTCACATATTCCATAGGATTAGCTGATTCACAGACTGAAGATGCCATCGCTTGAAATATTTTTCTCTCAACTCCATCTTGCACAATGAGCAAAACTCACATTGACAGATGCTGATCCTTTACATATCATTTATTCATTTAATTTTTATATATGCTCAAGCTGCCAATAGGATGGGATTGGCTCAGCTGACATTAGGGGATGTATATCAGTGATTGCTGCTGTCGCAGAAAAAAAAATACCGCTAAAATGGGACATAACTCTAGGCTTTTGCTGAAGTGTGGACCGTATACAACATTAAGTCCATGTTTGGGGTTTGGGCTATGGATTGGGCTTGAAGTAGGTTGGGGGGGGGAATGAGGTGTGGAGAAAGTCACACTTCTTAGGATGCCGTTTGGATTGGGATGGAAATAACTAGAATAGTATATTCTCCAAAAATTCCATATGCAGAAACCAGCTGTTTAGAGATGGATGGATGGATGGAAGGATGGATGGAAGGATGGGTGGGTCGGTTGGGTTGGGTTGGGTTAGTAGATAGACAGGTAGACAGTAAGACAGATGGATACATCTGGCTTTGGAAAGACAAAGAAATTGGGGCTATGCGTGCCTGAAAGTGCCTTTTTCGGTATCCTTTCTACTCTTCCAGAGTCTTCCCAATCTTGGGGTAGATTCATACTTACCTCTTCAATCCCAGGACATGGCAAGCAACTCCAACCCAGGACATACAACCCATCACAAGTTGGAGCAGGTTGCTTCTGGTGTGGGAGCAATCTGTCCATATTAATATGGCCTGTCCCACACCAGCCACCATGCTGGCTCCAAAGCCCACACCAGCTTCAGACTCAGTGCTGGGTCCTCTGAAATGGTTTCTGTCCTTTGAAGGCCCTTGTGCCACTGCCAAGTGTCATGGTATTGTAGACCATGGATGTGTGTGATCTGTGCATTCTCACACTTTGCTATATACTCCTAGCATGCCAGTGGACCTTGCTGTCTAAATCTACTGGGAAATCAGGCTAGAGAACCATTTTAGGTGCCCTAACCTGATTTATGTTCTATCCTCTATGGACAGTATTTGCTAGAAGGAGGGTGAGATTTCCCATAATTCTCACTGGCATGTCCAAGGGAGGCCTCTGGATTCCTTCGTATCACAGGACAGAAAATGTCTTGTGTGAAAAGTCCACAGGTTAATATATTTTAAAAATGATACTACTAGAGTGTTCCTTTCAGAAACTCATAGCTTCTGGGCTAGCAGGAAGAGGGCTGTCTGATTGTGGACCTTGAATTCACCTAGCTCCCAGGTCTCCAGAAATGTTGGAGACAATAGTAGGTCACAGTTTGGAGAATCTCCTTTTTTGGACTACAACACCTATAAATCTGGCTATGGCTAAAGATTGTAGAATCTGGTAGTTATCTGTAGATATTATCATTTTAATATAGATTATTTACTATTTTAATGTATTGGATTTTATCGTTTTAATATAGATTGTTTACTGTTTTAATGTATTGGATTTTAAATGCTGTTACCCACCATGAGGCCTTTGGGTATAGGGCGGGATATAAATATAAATAAGTAAGTAACTAAGTTACAGTAAAAAAAAGAAAGTTTAAATAAATAAGTAAAGTCAGTAGTACTTTACTACTGATGCAAATAACAGATTCAGTGAGTGTGATTTTCATCAGTATCATCTGGGTGGGGAAAGCAACAGGGGGTGCAGACGTAGGGCAAGAATTCAATAGAAATTGGCATTTTTAGTGCCCAGTTTGGAATCCAAAGTATAGTAAATGGGATACCAACTTGAGCAGGTGGAAACAGTTTACAGCCATAACCTTTCCCTGCATTTCCCTGCCCCTCAGCCCTGATCCGTGTGTGTGTGTGTGTTCAGGAATTTTCAACCCTTGCTGATGGTTAGTATCACATTCCAGCTCTAGTAGTCCTCTCTTTGCAAAGGCATCCTTTTTTGTGTGGTCTTTTCTAAGCTGTCCACTTGAACTTAGGGCGACCATATGGAAATGACCACAGAGTTAAGTGTGCAGGAGCCAAGTCCTATTTCCACATAGTACCTTATGTTCAAATGGACATTTCCCTATAACATTGATGGCGAACCTTTTGATCTCGGTGTGTCAAAATTCACAAGAAAACCTAGCTTAACTCGAGTGCTGTGTCACATCTAGAAATATCCATAATTTTGTGATATTTGTAGCTCTAGTAAAAAAGTTATATTTTTGATATATGTAGTTTATTAAAAGCAAAAACAAATAATTCTTTACATTAGTGACTTTTGTTGCTGAATTTCGTTTGGTAAATCTTCAGTTGAAAGTGGGTATTTCGTACACTTCAAGAACAAGCAAGCACTACACGCCCAGGTGCCAGGGTGACCATGTGTGTCACCTAAAAGGGCTTGGCATGTCTCCTGAGACACGCGTGTCATAGGTTGGCCATCACTGCCCTATAAAGATGGAAGGAAGGAAGGAGGGAGGAAGGAAGGAAGGAAGGACTTTTCTTTTTTAAACTGAGCATCTTTGTTTCCATTATTCAGACTGGGCTCTGTGAGGCTGTGAAAATGCACTTGCTTTTCCTTGCTCTTTGGAGCCCAGGGTTTTCTTGAGACATCACTTGTCCCTTAAGCAAACAAGCTGCTAGAAGCCAGAAGAGGGCTCTTCTCTCCAATATGAGCTAAAAAAGAGAGTAGTAATTGACAGTCTACTCCATTGCTCCGGCACTGCGATTGACAGAAAACTCACATACAAACAGAGACTTCTGTCAACCATGGCTTTATCAGTCAGCAATTACTGAGGGAGGGAGGGAGGAAGGAAGGAAACTGAAAGTTCTTTGGAGAAAATTTGGAAAAAAAAAACCACAAGAAAGATTATAGGACCCTGATAATTATTGCTGGGGACTAAAAAGGTACGGAGGCTGTGATCACACTTAAGTTTTAGTCCAGCTTCAGTCCACTTTCAGTGTGAGAGAATACATCAGCAAAGTGACAAGCAGTTTTCTTTCAGTGTTAAATAACTCAGAAAATTCACCTTTGAGACAGATAATGTGGAAAGAAAATTACTGGCCACTTTGCTCTCCCTCCCTCCCTCCCTCTCTCCAGTGGAGGAAGCATGATGAACCCATCTCTCCCTGCTCTTCCATCACTAGATAATTTCTCTTAGGCCTTCTCCACACTGGATGTTATTCCAGATTCTATCCCAGAATAGGTGGCTGCTATCTGCATGCTAGTGCAAATTATGACAGTATTCTACATCAGCATGCAGATGGCTGGTCTCTATTCTGGGATGTAATCCAGAATAAGCCTCAATGCAGAAAGAGTCTTAGGTTCTAGTTTGACATTCTACCTGCTTCGTGATAGGAACTGGTGCGGGAACAGTTCTGTGGCAGGTGTGAGCAAAAGCATCAGTACAGTCTATCCCCAGCAAGGGATGGACTTCACTCAGACCTGCTTCAGGAAATGGAAAGGAGAAGAAAGAGCAAATGGGTTGGGGTCAGTGGCCAACCACGTCCATCCTGGATGGGAAAGCAGAGATGTAAAGGGGGAAACAGCTGAATTTTTCTTGCATGTCACTCTTGGCTACAATTCTTAAAATAAGGCCATGTGGATAAACACACCATAAGAACCTACGAATGTTACTGTGGTCACATCCAGGGTTTAATCCAGCTTCAGTCCACTTTCAGAGTGAGAGAACACATCAGCAAAGTGACCGGTCATTTTCTTTCCACATTATCTATCCCAAAGGGGGAATTTTCTGAGTTATTTAACACTGAAGGAAAACATTTCGTCACTTTGCTGATGTGTTCTCTCACTCTGAAAGTGGACTGAACCTGGATTAAACCTTCAGTGTGACCACAGCCAGAGTGTCATACCAAAATGCAGACTCAGCTCATGTTCACATCAGAACACATCAGCAAAGTGACCGGTCATTTTCTTTCCACATTATCTATCCCAAAGGTGAATTTTTCTGAATTTTTTAACACTGAAAGAAAACCGCTTGTCACTTTGCTGATGTGTACTCTCACACTGAAAGTGGACTGAAGCTGGATTAAAACTTAAGTGTGACCACGGCCTAAGAGGAGCCCTGCTGGATCAGGCCACAGCCCATCCAGTTCAGCATCCTGTATCACACAGTGGCTCACCAGTTGCCAGTGAACGTCTCAAGCAGAAGAGAAAGGTAAACCTCTCACCTTCTCCCAACTCCCTGCAAATGGCCCTTACCTTCAGGCTGCATTCACACCAAAGTTTTAATCCAGGTCCAGTCCTCTTTCAGATAGGAAGAACAAATCAGTGATTTATCATTTTCCTTCCATATTTTCTAACTCAAAAGTGGATTCTCAGAGTTAAAGCCAAAACCAAACATCTTGCCATTTTGTCAATACATTATCTCACCCTGAAAGTGGACTGAGCCTAGATTAAAATGTAGGTGTGAACACAGCCTTAGCATCCTGCCTGTCTCTCCATCCTGGAGGCAGTACTTAAGCATCCATTCTAGTGGCTGTTGATATACCTCTCCTCCATAATTTATCTAATCTTAGTTTTAAAAGGCTTGGTAAAAAAACAAAACAAAACAGCCCTGTGACACAGAACAAGAAATCATCTGACAGGTGTCATGTAAGGTTGTGGTCCAACTTCGATCCACCTTCAGAATCGGTTTGGCACATCTCTATGCAGCAGCAACCAGAAAGGGTGGTTGGGAAAGGAATATCAGGGGGGCAAAGTGACCACTCAGGGGAAAGACATGGGATGTGGTCACACCTAAGGTTTAATCCAGCTTCAGTCCACTTTCATAGCAAGAGAACACATCAGCAAAGTGACCGATAATTTTCTTTCCACACCATCTATCCCAAAGGTGAATTTTCTGAGTTATTTAACACTGAAGGAAAACAGCTTGTCACTTTGCTGATCAGTTCTCTCACTCTAAAGGGGACTGAAGATGGATTAAACCTTAAGTGTGACCACAGGCTAAAACCTCTAGCATTGTAGCCTGAATCCAAACTCACCATATTAGCCATACGGATGTCCAGTGTATGATTTCTCCTAAGTCATCATTTGGAATAAAAAAGTGTCTTCTTCTTACCAGTTTCTTTGCTAAGTCTCCCCAGCCCACCCTCCCTAAGTCTCCCCAGCCCACCCTCCCTTAATTTCAGACATGCCATAACCATTTAATAATAATAATAATAATTTTAAAAAAAACTTGGGGGGGGGAGTCAAAATCACCATCACCATCTGCTTAGCAAACCATGTAATGATTTTGTTTTATTTCATTATGCACTCTGCCTTGTAAGATATCGCTGTCTTGATCTTGGCTGGTTTATTAAAGATAATTACCACAGCAGTGCTGTGCATGGTGATGCTCATGCTGCAGAACTGGACTGTGCTGGGGAGATTATCTTAATGCAAAGCGCCACAGTGATCTATGCGGCTTCACTCATTGTCGGACGTCTAATAAGAGCAGGTTGGGGTTCCTGCTAATCGGATGCACCCCCTTGAAATGTCTTGTCCCTGCTTGGGGAGGCTGCAACAAGCTCCCTTCCCTTCCCTTCCCATCTCCCTCCTCCCCAGCCCATGCTAAAAGAAGATGCAGAAGGCAGCATTCGTTCACCTAGGGGAATACTTGAGAGAGATCAAAAAGTGCTCTTGCACAGGCAGTTTCCTGTGGGAGGGGCATGGAGGAGCAATCAATCCAGAAATGCACTGTAAAATCAATGCTCTGTATAATTAGGGCATGCCAAGGGTAAAAACAAAACAAAACAAAAAAGCTATGGGGGCACAACCGGCCTCTGGAACAAAAGAGAGTGCGCACCACCATCAAATGCACACATTTTAATGCACGGGGATCCCTTTCTTGCATCTCTTCTCTTTTGTGGCATTTGGTCCAGGCAAGCCAGGTTAGATGCTTGTAGTACAGTTTCGGGGACACGATGGGTTCACTCTCTCTCCTAGCTGCTTTGTTCTTAACTAGTGCAGTGCAGAGCTGACTAAGCAGATTCCAAATGCTGTCTCATCCTGGCTTTTCAGTAGGAGGGTGTGTCTCTCCTCTCAACAGACTCGTTCCAATAAGGAAAATGGCCTGAAATTCACCTTAAACCTTTTCCCTACCAAGCCACAGCTCATTATTTCCAAGGTTTTCCTGCCCAGACATTCCAAAACATTCTACTGTAGGTTGCATATTGGGGGGTTTCTCCAACATTATTATTTTTTAAAAAATATATAGTATTTTTTTAAAAATACTGCCTCTGCTTTAGCCTACAGGAAAAACACAGTTCTTTTCTTTGCTTAAAAGCCTCTGGAGTGAACATGAGCTGAGTCTGCATTTTGGTATGACACTCTGGCTGTGGTCACACTGAAGGTTTAATCCAGGTTCAGTCCACTTTCAGAGTGAGAGAACACATCAGCAAAGTGACGAGATGTTTTCCTTCAGTGTTAAATAACTCAGAAAATCCCCCCTTTGGGATAGATAATGTGGAAAGAAAATGACTGGTCACTTTGCTGACGTGTTCTCTCGTTCTGAAGCCGGATTAAACCTTAGGTGTGACCACAGCCTCTGATATCATGGCATCTTTACAATGTTTCTCCAGTCATGGTGTGAACATGAATATGTATCTCATTGGAATGTAGAGCACAGGACAGAGAATTCATCCTTGCGTTCACACACTGTGACAGGGAAAAAAGTTGTCATGATGCCGCGACACCAGAGTCGTAGAGTGATCCCATAGTACCCAGCAAATGGATTAGATGTGCCCCCCCTTTCATGCTGGTGCAGTCTAAGAGCAGCCCACCCACTTAGTTCTCCACTTGGGGCTGGGACCTCCCTTAGACCACCCAAGCACGTGGAAAGGAGGCTTGTAGGACCGGTCCTGAGGCCAATTTGCATTTGGCCTTGTAGTTTGCAATAGATGAACATCTGTGCAGGTGCGTCTGCACTTGCAGGAGGCGTTATAGCCTGGGAATGGCCCCTGCCCACCTGCCTAGATGTTCACCTCTTGCAAACTAGTGGTAGTGCACAAAATCGTGCACCACACGCAACCTAATGTTAACTAACTGTGACTGAAAACTTACCTGTAACGTCCAGCAGTGAACATTCACACCATTTCTGGTGCAAGGGGTCACCTGAGTTGCCGTACAAGTGCGCTGGAACATGAGGTGACTCCTGACATGACTGCGTGTGTGCAGAGTGTCATCGTCACCATAGCAACAGTGCTGGTGCACACACAGGTATGCAGGCTGTTGTAATCAAAATGGTGGCACCCTGCCAGGGATTGGACACACACCTGGACCAAGGTAAGTTTCCAGACACAAGGGGGTTAGGTTGCCACCTAGTAGCATTCCCTAGTGTGAACTTAAGTACACATTAGTCTGTCATGCACTCTTCCTGTCCAGTGGATGGGAAGCTAAGCACAGAATGTCCCTGGTCTAGTATAATGGCCAATGGGGAATCACGCATATTTATTTCACAACATGGGGTCTGGTCAAACTGAACTGTTTGAGTAGTGCTCCACCGCCTAGACAGAACCATTCAATCTCCTCCACTGCTTTTACCCCCTTGGAGTTAGCTGACTCTTCCCTGGAGCAATCTAGCTGTGGACAGCATCATCCACACCCTCTTTTGTGTGCGGCATAGTGAGTAGGTGTACTGATGTAGAAGCTGGGCAGCTGCATGCCACATCCAAATTGCCATCGCGACTTGAAATATAGATGGTCACCACCACGCAGCAGACAAGCCTGGAACTGTGGCAGCAGAAATACTTGGCAACAGCAGCAAAGCAGAGACATTTGGTAGTTCAAAGAGCTACCTGTGTACCCTAGATCTGAGTAGCGTCTTCTTGCCTTCTGGTCTTCCGGTCAGGATGCTGGACTCTTCTCTGGGAATATCAGGTTTGGTTCCGCACTCCTCCACAAAGCTAGTTGGGTGACCTTGGACTAGTCACAGTTCTCTTTCTGAGCTCTCACAGCCCCATCTACTTCACAGGATGTCTGTTGTGGGAGAAGAACAGAAGCTTTGTCAGCCAGTTTGAGGGCTCATCCCCATGGGCTTCGTTTATTGCGGTGTTGAATTGGGTCATCACCAATGCGCATTGTAGTTTGAATTACCATGTCCCCATGCGATTGAGGACAGTGCGGGTTCAAGCCGAATCCACTTGTCCCCATGAAAGCCATGGTAAACCCCTGCACTGAGAAACCACATCCTTTTTTCTCCACCCCCTCCACCCTGATAGGAAGCCTGGATGATGTCACCATGCCCTGTCCTATCTGCTGCAGCGATGACAGAGGAAAGCCCTCCTGGTTGCACCTCCAAACACACCACACACAGCTTAGATAAGGTAGAAAATGGGAAAAGGGGGCATAATAGGAAGGGAAAGAGGTTCATTGCTTGAAGCCACACCTAAGTGCTTCAATCACTTTAGCGGAGGTGTGCACCTCTGCTTGGCAGTGGACATACCTTCACCTGACAGCAATTTCTTCTTCTGAGTGCAGGGAAGCCACGGGGGCTTCACCCATTAAGGCAAAGCAGTGCTTGTGCGCTAAATCAAGCCCTTTGCCCATGCGTTCCCTGCCGATCGGGCGATCAGGGAAGGGGGCTGTCATGCTTGTAACCAGAGAGACACTCGGAGAGCCATTTGATCCCTTCTCTTTCTGCCAAATTACTTTGAAGAAGTCCCCCAAGCAGTTGCAATCGCACCACGCACCGCAGGGACAGCGAGCAAAGGCAAAACCCCGACAGCTAATGCTGCGATCACCAATCTCTGCCCCCAATAACACGAGAGCATCCCCATGCCCCCAGGATAATGCATGATTGCCTCCTAATTCATGATGAGAACATTTGGAAAGGGTTTTCTTTTCTTTTTTTGCTGTGGATTTATGCGATTTCTCTCATATGTGGCCTGGATTAGAGGCTTTGCTTGAGGATGCTCCGAGGCAAACTCAGGATCGCTGTGGAGTATATTCAGCATGGGGATGAGCCCTGAGTCCTCTTAATGGGTGAGAAAAGTGGGGTGTCATGGTCAGCCAGGAGGAGGACTCAGAGGATGAGGTGATGCCAGGACCCAGTTCTGACCCCCCAGCCCCATTGGAGCCTGGGGTTCAGCAGCCCAGCCTTACCACAGCAGAAGTGCAGGATGTGGGAGACATGGAACAGCAGAGCCAAGAGATCCCCAGCTTTAAGCAAAGGAGAGCAGAGAAGGAAGGGTTAAGATGATCAAAAAGACTTGCCCAGAGACATGCGGATCACCTGCAGCTGTGAACTCAATCTGCAAAGATAAAACACCGGGAAGACGCCCAAGCCCTTTGTCAGAAACTATTTGTTTACCTTAAGAGAAAGCTGCTGTATCTGACTCCTGGACTGCTTGGAAACCCTAGACCTTGGAATGTACCTGTTGACCCTCCTTCTGGCTGCCCTGACCTTGGACTGGACTGTTTGTATGACTCTCGTTAACCCTGGACTTGGACCATTTCTCGATTTCTTCTTTTCGGACGTCGTTTGGGCTGTACCTTTGCTGAGCAATCTCTTGTCAGCTGTGTGCTTGTGAGTGTGCTGGCAGCTTTCCCAGACACGGGGTATAAAAGCCTTCTTCTTCTTCTTCTTCTTCTTCTTCTTCTTCTTCTTCTTCTTCTTCTTCTTCTTCTTCTTCTTCTTCTTCTTCTTCTTCTTCTTCTTCTTCTTCCCAGTCTGTTGTCTGTCACTTGGTCCTATCTCTTTACTTTCCAGTCCTCATGTGCCACCTAAGAACCAGCATTGTCACTATTGGAAAAGCAACTACACGGGCAATTAGCTTTCATTGCCTGGCAATGATGCAAAAGGCCAATGACACTTTCATGTTCTTTAATCTGAAAAAATAAAACCCAAAAAGCAGGAAACAAAGAAGCATTTGTCTTGGGGGGAAAACACACACACAAGCACCATAATAGCTTTCATTTCTCTCTGAACAGTTTTGTATTCTTTGGATCTCTGGGCATTGGCATGGGAATTATTTCCAAACATGGAAAACATTCAGACTCCAGTACTGTCAAGTGCTGTTTCTGAGCCAAAGCTGTTTGGTGCCCAAAGCTGTTTTGGGACTCATGAGCTCAAGCAGTTGTGCAAAATAAAAGAATATCAGCAAGATAGTTTAATTTGCTTGGTTTTCAGATTCTTGCTATGATGACCCTAAATCATGCACCCATCTAGCACTGTCTCTTCTCAGATTCTCTGTGCAGCTGAGAATCTGCCAACTCAGTTTTCAAGTTTAGCTACCGGATCCTGCCTCTCTTACTCACCCTGATATCATCTCCTTAGTATCTCCTACTCTGTGCTGCACTTGCCCTCGGCCCTGTTGGAAAGCCTGTGATTTGAAATTTGCCCTTCCACAGAGAGTTGCCATAAATTGTGCATTTTAGGTACGTTTATGCAAAGTGGGATGCTTTGCCAAATGAATTCCCAATGCAGAATTTGTGGAAGTACTTTCTTTAGAAGGCACATGTGGGCAACTTATGAGGGGCTTGTCTCCATGGACTATAAAGTCCAAAGTGAACCTGAATTCGACTTGGAATGTCGCTATGCAAAGGCTCTAATCCAGGCTACATGCGGAACAAATTGCCGAAATCCGTGGTAAAAAGAAAAGAAAAAAAATCCTTGCAAACTATTCTCACTGCAGATTGGGAGGCAAGCATGGATTATCTTAGAGGCATGGGGACGCTCCTGGGTTATTGGGTGAGGAGATTGGTGCTCGCATCATTAGCGGGCAGGGTTTCGCCTGTGCTCACCATTCTTGTCCTGTGCATTGGGGATCGCAACTGCTGGCCATTTTTAAAGATCAAACAGCATAAAAGAACTGATTGCCCAAGTTTGACATGTAAAGATGCAGTGATGGGGGTGGGGGTCATCTGGCCCTTGTTGTCCCATGAGCCTCTTCCTGCAACCCTTATTCCACCCCCGCTCCCCGATTGCTGGCAAGCAGCTTCTAAAGTTAGGGGCAGTTTATCAGAGAAGCAGAAAAGCGCTTCTCTGGTAAACTGCCTCTAAACCTTGTAGCGTCTTTGGTTAGCTTTTTAGCTGGCAAACTTTAGAAGCTGCTTGTCGGTGAGGGGGGTTGGGGGTGGAATAAGTTAACCAAAGTCACTACAATATTTAGAGAAAGTTTACCAGAGAAGCACTTTTCTGTTTCTCTGCTAAACTGTCTCTAACTTCAGAAGCTCCTTGCCAGCAGTCGGAGAGCAGGGTTGGAATAAGGGTTGCAGGAAGAGGCTCGTGGGACAGCAAGGACCAGATGACCCCCCTCATTGCTGCATCTTACTGGGGTGATCAGTTCTTTTACATTTGCCTGGCAATCAGATCACAGAGAGAAGAGGCTCGTTTCTGTTTGATCACAGCAGTTGCGATCGGGGAAGGGGCGTTGGGTGGGATTTCCCTGCCCTCGCTTCTATCAAGAGAGAGGGGGTGGACAGAAAAAGATGTGGTTCCTTGATGCAAGGGTTTAGCGCAGTTTGCATGGGGACAGGTGTATTTGACTTGAGCCCACGCTTTCATCAATCACATGGGGACTGGTCAATTTGAACTTGAATCCATATTGGGAATATCCCGAACCCAACCTGAAGTAAACAGAGTGCATGGGGACAAGCCCTAGAAGTGGTGCTGGCTTTCAATGTATTAAACTGAAATATGACAGGTGAGGTGCTCATCTATAATGCTAACCCCTTAGCCTATGCAATATATATATTTGTGCTACTGTTTGCCCAGCTGTAGGACAGCACATTGATAGCCATCCGTTTTTTGAAATACTAGCTGACCACATTGAGAAATACACCTTCCACCTCACTGGCATTCTTGCTAGTAAATAATGTAAGTAAATAATGACAACTCTGTTCTGATAGGTGCTGAAGGTCCCTCCTTTGTTGCATGCCGATTTGTGAGTTGTATAATTAGATTGGGAGCAACGGTGATCCTCAAACAGGTAGTTTAGGGGAGCAATGAGGTGGCAAAGAATGTTATTAAAGGAATGAAGGTTTTACTCTGTGCATTAACTATTTATAGAAGTCAGATGGTTACCCGTTTCTGAGTTGGGAAGGAAACCTGGGAATTGGCCTGAACCATGCTAATCTGAAGGGGGGAACTACTTGCCTCATTTCACTGTGTCCTAATTCTTCTTCTGGGACATAAGAACATAAGAGGAGCCCTTCTGGATCAGGCCACAGCCCATCCAGTCCTGCATCCTGTCTCACACAGTGGCTCGCCAAATGCTCATGGGCATCTCAAGCAGAGACAAGGGGTCTATTCGCACTTGGCTTTATTCTGGAATATATCTTGGAATAAGCGTCTGCTGTCCACATGCTAGTGCAGACTATAGGATGCCCCAGATGAGGCCTGCCAGAGTCTGGACAAGAACACCCTGTCCTGAGATATATTCCAAAATACAGCCAAGTGCAAATAGGCCTAAGGGCAAAACTTCTTCTGTTCTTGAATCCCAGTAAATGGCCTTAGAAGCATCGTGCTTGTCTCCCAGCCTGAAGGGTGTACTTAGGCATCCATTCTAGTAGCCATTGATACATCTATCATCCATACATTTGTCCAAACTTTCCTTAAAGCCTTCTAGGCTGATTGCTGTTACCACCTCTTCTGGTAGGAAATTCCATAGACCGATGACCCACTTGGTGTAGAAATGCTTCTGACTCTTTTACCCATCAGTTTCATAGAATGCCTCCTGGTTCTAGTGCTTTGTGATAGAGAAAAGAAATTTTCTCTATCCACCTTTTCTATACCATGCATAATTTTATATACTTCAATCAGGTCCCCTCTCATACGCCATCTCTCCAGACTGAAGAGGCCTAGACATTGCAGCCTGATTTCGTAAGGGAGGTGTTCCAGCCCCTTAATCATCCTGGTTGCCCTTTTCTGCAGCTTTTCCAGTTCCACAATATCCTTTCTGAGGTGTGGTGACCAGAATTGTACACAATGGGTGTAAACATGTTCCTGCGCACCTGTGTGCGAATGGCTAAAGCGTCCTGAAGTTGCTTAGCCGGGAAAGGCCGGCCAGGGGCAGGGATACGGCCTGCAAGGCTGCCTCCCTTTGGGTGCGAGCACCCAAGGGGTGGGCAGCGCTGTCAGGCCACTTGCCCTGCTTCGTGCCGGCTGTACGGGGCTCGATCGAGCCCTGTGCAGCTGGCATGAAGCTACCTGGGCACTCGGGCACCCATCGCATGGCCCGGGGCAAAGTCCCTATGGGGCACGACCCCTTCGGAGATTGGAGCCCCTGGCTCCAGTCTCCGAAGACTTCGCCCCAACCCCGATCGAGCCCATATGTGGGGAGTAGGTGCCTGGATCTAGGCGCCTACACCCCACAGATGATCCCCCCACCCCCCGTACTTCCTACCTGATCGGTGTCCGGGCTCACACTGAGCCCAGGATGCGGGGAGTGCGCACCACGTACGCACCGCAGCCCCCTATTGGATGAGCAGTTAACGTGAAGATGGGTGCGATCGCGGTTGGGGGTGGGTGTGGGTGCGGGGGGTGGTGGTGAGGTGCAGGGGGTGGGGGGATGATCTGCGCGGCTTAGACGCCTAGATCCAGGCGCCTACACCCCGCAGATGGTCGTGATCACGGTTGGGGGGAAGCCTTCTTAGACGGAACCCAGGAGGGTTCCCTCAGCCCCTCGCCCCCAGCCAGCCCGAAATCGGCCTCCTCCCACCCCGGAAAGGGGTGAGAGGAAGCCGATCCTTGTGGCTCCCCGACTCTGGCAGCTGCAATGGAGCTGGCGGGGCCGGGAAAGAGCCACGTCCCCGCGAGCGAGGCCGTCGGCAACCTTGCTCGGCTGGCGATCGCGCGGGCACACCGCCTCTCGTAGATGGCAGATGGGACCCACCGAATTGTGGGTCCGGTATGCCATCTACCAGCAACAGTGACCCTGGTAGATGGGACAGGGGATTCGCAAATTGGTGGGTTCCCTGTCCCGTCTACCGGCGTCAATGCGCCTGCACGATTGCCAGCCCGGCAAGGCTGGTGATCAGCACGGCTCTCGCAAGCTGTGAGGCCGATTTTTGGCTAATGCTGGCAGGGGGGGGCGTGCCCACGGCTGTCAGGGAGGGAAGCGTGTGCGAACGCTTCCCTCCCCGAATGGCTGCAGACGCTTCATATGCACGGGAACGGATGTAGACCACTTTAAAAGTGCTCTACATCTCAAACGCACGGAAGACAGCCCGAGACGAGCTGGGACGCAAACCCGGCCACGTTCAAGAACCGCGTGTGTGAAAAGGCCTCTGTATCTCCATTATACAGTAGAGGCACCTAAATCAGGACGGCTGGTCTCCATTGAGAGTAATGGAGTTAATGTACCAGTTAAAACACTAGAGGGATGGGATAGAGAATTTAGGAGATTTTAACCAGGAGTAAAATATCAAGGATCTCTGCCCAACATTTAATACAAACACAGAAATATGGAGCTCCCAGTATGCACATTTATCATGGCGCTTTTCAGATTGCTAAGTTGTTAGAATTACAATATGCCACGTAAATCTTGGATCAAACTAGAAACTATAAAATGGAAAAGCACACTGGAGTTGTTACCGTCCTAACAAGCTGGATATATTTTTGAAGATGGAGCTCTCACCTTCCTTAAGAAAAGAACTGTTGGGAAAAGAAATGACAACTAAGATTAAATCAAGTCCCATCTATGGAGAGCAATATCAAACTTACAGGTAATCAGGGGAAACTATCCACTTTAAGACTTCTAAAGCATCTAAAGAGAGAGGGGCAGATATTAAATAAAGTATTACTGTGATGAAAATTTTGACCAGGTTTTCCTTGTAAAAATATAGGATTGCAGTAGTCAATGCATCCTAACTCAGCTGACCCCTATAGCAATATATACATATAGAAATTCAACTCAAATACAGAATACAGTGGTACCTTGACATACGAGTTTAGTTCGTTCCATAACCTTGCTCTTATGTCAGATCGCTCGTATCTCAAAGCAATTTTCCCATTAATCCATTCCAGCTCCCAAAACACCACCTCAGTTGTTTTTGTTATGTACTGTACTGTATTTACATACTCGTATCTCAAATCTTGCTCTCATCTCAAAGCAAAATATCACTCGCTCGGCAGCTTGTATCTCAAAACACTTGTATGTCAGGGCACTTGTATGTCGAGGTACCGCTGTATTATTCCTGTGATACTTTCAGAATTTGAAGAGTTGATAGATGCACAACATCTGTGAAGCAATACTGATTTAAATGCTAGATGAATCCATGAGCCTACTACAGAAGAAGAAGAGGTGACTTTTCTCACGCATTTAAGGACTCAAAGCAGTTAACAAAACTTTCTGTTCTTCTCCCCACAACAGACACTTTGAGGGGTAAGTGGGTCTGTGAGAGCTCAGAAGAGAGCTGTGACTAGCCCAAGGCCACCCAGTTGGCTTCATGCAGGAACAAGTGTTGGCTTTTCTACCCCGCTTTTCTCACCCATTTAAGGGGACTCAAAGTGGCTGACAAACCTTCTGTTCTTCCCACGACAGACACCCTGTGAGGTAAGTGGGCCGTGAGAGCTCAGAAAGAGGCCTGTGATTAGCTCAAGGTCACCTGGCTGACTTTGTAGAGGGGTGTGGAATCAAACCTCGTATTCCCAGATAAGAGTCTGGCTGCTTAACCACAAGACCAAACCATAAGCCATCTAACATTTACCCCCCGTGACTGAAACCTACCTGGAAGCATCCAGCTGGTGACCATCTGCACTTATGTCAGCTGAGCGGGTCATTTGTGATCCCGCGCTAGCATGCTGGGACCTCAGAGGATCCTCTAACACTACTGAGCAGAAGATCAGCATCACTGTAGCGATGGTGCTAATGCATGCGTAGCTTTGCAGGGTGCTGCTCTCAAGATGGCGGTGCCCTGTGAATAAACACAGGTAAGTGATTGATCGCATGAGTGGGGGGGTCTGAGCTGTGCAACACCCCCCCCCCCGGTTGCTCCAAGACAGCAGCAGTGCTGGAGCCACTCCTTTAAGGTAAGTGTGAACAGGTCCTTGGATTCAGGCCCATGAATCCCATGGAAATTTCTTTTCCCTATGGCACAACACCAGAACTAGGGAGCACTCTATGAAGCTGATGGGTAGGAGAGTCAGGTCTGACAGGGGGAAGTATTTCTTCACCCAGAAGGTCCTCGGTTTATGGAATGTGCTGCCGGAAGAGGTGGTGACAGCTGCCAGTCTAGATCGCTTCAAGGTAGAGTTAGACAAATTTATGAATGACAGATGTATCAATGGCTACTAGAATGAATGCCTAGGTGCATCTTTCAGGCTGGGTGTGTGTGCGGAAGCAGGACACTTCTAATGCCATTTGCTGGGATTCAGGAGCAGGAGAAGGTTTGTCCTTGTCTCTGTTTGAGATGCCCATGAGCATTTGGAGGGCCGCTGTGTGCGACAGGATGCTGGACTAGATGGGCTGTGGCCTGATCCAGCAAGGCTTCTCTTATGTTCTTATAGTCAGTTTTAGGCAGATGTGTGTACTATGCATATTCTGTACTATGCATATTCTGCCTACCTGTGTAACTTGTTTTTGCCTAATTGCCTTTAAAGCTAAACCACTAAACCATTACCAAAAAATCTGAATTGATAAATGAATACTCAAGCAGAGAGCTCTGTTCTACTTATTGGGAGAGGAATCCTATTGCTTAAATTTATGACAATCATTTCCTTCCATAATCTGGAGAAAGGTCCAGGGCATCAAAGGAACCTCTGATGGTCTGCCATTGTGGAAATATCATTCACTTAGCCTGGGTTGTTATTAAACTGAGGATGGTCTTCCAGCATTCAATAATATTACATACAAGAGCTGGGGAGTATTCTGACTGGGATTCTTGATTTCATCCCAAAGTTCCACCTTGCAGGAGGAGACACAGCATGCTGGGGGACTTTTCCATTGTCTCCTAGCAGTGGCTTCTGCTCCTTCCAGCTTCATACCCTGGTTGAGTTCATGTAATCTGTTTGTGTTGAGTAAATCACTTTGGGACTTCAAGGTGAAGAGTGGTGTGGAAATGTAAATAGATTAGTATTTTCAGCTAATCCTCTTTTCTTCCTCTTATTGTGAAGTCAAGACTATGAGTGAAATTGGAACAAGTAGAATATTCTGAGCCAGTTTGATCTAGTGGTTAGGGAGCCAGACTCTTATCTGGGAATACCGGGTTTGATTCTGCCCTCCCCCATGAAGCCAACTGGGTGACCTTGGGCTAGTCACAGCTCTCTTCTGAGCTCTCACAGCCCCACCTACCTCACAGGGTGTTCTCTTGTGGGGAGAAGAATAGAAAAGCTTTGTCAGCTGCTTTGAGTCCCCTTAAATGGGTGAGAAAAGCAGGGTAGAAAAGCCAACTCTTCTTCTTCTGTCAGCAGTGCTCTAGGGATCTGAAAAGTTGGATTCTGCTTGCTATCCTTTTGTGTCATTGGATTAGGGATGTGCATGAATTTTTTGGGGGGATTCGAATTCGAGTCAAATTGAATTCAAAACATTCCACTCAGTTCAAATGTTTAGAATCTGAATGCAACAAAATCTGATTTGAATCGAATAAATTCGAAACTATTTGTTGGAATGTTAGATTCAAATCTTAAGATATGAATGTCAGCAACATTCATATGTGTTATACGTACCTGTACGCATCTCGTACGTTTCCCATTTTATCCTGTATGCATCCCATTTTCATCCTGTATTATAAGTGCAAATATGTACAGAGAATGCGTATGAGATTTGTACAGAGGCATATGTAATACATACGTATCTGTACTTTCGAATGTTTGGAATAATTCGAACGAATGTTTTGGAACATTTGAAATTCATTTGAATGTTTAAATTTGAATATGAAGACATTCTATTCGAATTTAAATGTTCAAATTCGATCAAAGGTCTTTTTAAAATGTCCTTTGATGATTGGTGCCTGTTCCAAAAGTGATAAATATGTATCATTCATAGTCTTAGGTGAGATTGAAGCAACCTTTCTACATAGAACATTGCAGTCCATGAATTTAGGATAATTTGTTTTTATTCTTTCCTGCTTTTATTTTTCCAGCCATTGTAACTAGAAACTTAACATTGTGAGAAAGATAGACTTCTCCCTATCCAATAGCTTTAGCTTGGTTCCACACACTTTAAGCTCTATTCCACAGTACAAGCTCTTTGTCCAGTGCTTAAATTCCAAAAGGATGACATGGCATTAAATCTGACACCCATATTCTTTCCACTCAAAAATATACAGCAGTTAGGTGGGCAAAAATAATAAGCGTTAGAACATCCATAATGACGTTTTGGCCCTGGCCCACCATTTTGTCGGGCTAATTTAGGAAAGATACTGGCTCCTCTCCAAAGGTTGTTATTCTGTCTATAAAAAAGGATTCGTTCACATTTTGAATACTCGGCATGTCCAGATTTAATTTGCAATAGTTTTTAAGTGCTGCACATTGTGTTATTGCTTTCAAACATGCATATTTATACCTGGTACCCAGGAAAAAAAAAAAGGGAGGCTCTAATGAACTTTATATTGCAACCTTCCATCCTGTAACAACATCAGTAAAGTAGTGTGTGGCAGGTTAGGTTGTTTTCACATTTAACTTTTCTGGATCACTGACAGGCAACAGGACCATAAAAGAACACAAGAATATAAGAGAGATGCCCCAGATCCTGCCTCACACAGTAGCCCACCAATTGCTTGTGGGCATTTTAAAGCAGGGGACAAATGAAAAACCTTTGCTTGCTCTTAACTCCCTCTAAATTGCTATAGTAGTAGTAGCAGTAGCAGTAGCAGTAGCAGTAGTAGTAGTAGTAGTAGTAGTAGTAGTAGTAGAACTTTATAACACACTTTTCTCACCCATTTAAGGGGACTCAAAGCGGCTGACAAAGCTTTCTATTCTTCCCATAACAGATACCTGTGAGGGCTCAAAAGAGCTGTGACTAGCTCAAGGCCACCCACCTAGCTTCTTGTAGGAAGAGGAGGAGGAGGAGGAGGAGGAGGAGGAAGAGTTGGCTTTTATACCCAGCTTTTCTCACCCATTTAAGGGGACTCATAGCAGCTAAGAAACCTTCTGTTCTTCTCCCCAGAACAGATGCCCTATGAGGCAGATGAGGCCATGAGAGCTCAGAAGAAGAGTTGTGACTAGCCCAAGGTCACCCTGCTGGCTTCATGGAGGAGTGAGGAATCAAACCCGATTATTCCTAGGTAAGAATCTGGCCTGCTAACTACAAGGCCAAACTGGCTCCTGTCTGTCTCTCTAACCTGGTGGTGGTTCCAAGGCCTCCTTTCTAATAGCCGTTGATAGACCTATCCTCCATGAATTTAGCAAAAGAAGGTTGGTCCAATGGCTCTGCAGTATGAGTCAGCCCCACCCTCACTTTTGCAGAGTGGATTGCCCTGGGAATTGTGCCCCCAGGAATGGTCTGGGTGCATGATACGTGCCCTACCATCATCACATTCCTGGTGCTTTTTAGAGCGGGCTGATGCGGTCACACGGATGTTGCCTAACTGTATTCCCCCCACCACCTACTGATGTATAGCACTGGCAATTTTATTTTCCGCCACAAGAACATAATCAGACCTTTGACCCACCTAATCCAGTCCTACAAGCAGAGCTCACCTTCCTCCCCATTTCCCAGCAGTTGACATTTGCTTTTAGCACACCTGAAAAACCATAGATTGCCTTTTCCCGCTAAGCCGCTTGCCACCCCCAAAGACAAGTTTCCTTTTTTCCTTCTGGAGAGGTCTTTAGCAATTCAGTGCTCACTGGTATGCAATTAAGATTTTTGGGGGCTGCCAGTGAACGATGATGTTGCTGAAGTTTACCACTTGCCAGATTATTGGATACATCTCTATAGTGCAGAGATCCTTTTTGGAGGTTTTTATTAACATGAAATATTTTGGTGCTATTTGCAGACTTGGCCATGTTCCCCCTGTTGTAAACTTTCAGGAGCAATTAACACAGTACTATTGATACAACTGAACTATAACTCCCACCAGCACTGTAATCTGAAGTTAGATATGGTCAGTGTTGTAGAGCACCTAGAGAAGCTTAGATCCTGGGGCCTTTTTGCACTTACCTAGAACATAAGAGGAGCCCTGCTGGATCAGGCCACAGCCCATCTAGTCCAGCATCCTGTCAGCCTAGATGGCTTTAAGGTAAGGTTAGACTAATTTATGGAGGAGAGATGTATCAATGGCTACTAGAATGAATGCCTAGGTACATCTTTCAGGCTGGGGGGGGGAGGGGGTGGAAGCAGGACACTTCCAAGGCCATTTGCTGGCATTCAGGAGCAGGCAAGGGTTTGTTCTTGTCTCTGCTTGAGATGCCGATGAGCATTTGGTGGGCCACCGTGTGCAACGGGATGCTGGACTAGATGGGCTGTGGCCTGATCCAGCAGGGCTTTTCTTATGTTCTCTTATGTTCTTATGTTCATATCCTGCTCTTGAATCCCAGCAAATGGCCTTAGAGGCAACCTGCTTGGTTCCCCAGCCTGAAAGATGCACTCGGGCATCCATTCTAGTAGCCATTGATACATCTGTCATCCATAGGGGGCCTAGGTGGGCTGCGTGCTGCGCGCTCCCAGCATGCCCCCCCTCATTCGGCGGCCGGGCGGCGACGAGGTAAGTCCTCCGTCGCGCGCGCGTCCTCCCGGGGCCCTGGGGGAGGGGGGGAATCATCTTCGCGGTGTGGGTGCCTCGCTGTAGGCACCCACACAGCGAAGATGGGCCCGATCCGGCTC
This sequence comes from Aspidoscelis marmoratus, assembly GCA_014337955.1. Taxonomy (NCBI): domain Eukaryota; kingdom Metazoa; phylum Chordata; class Lepidosauria; order Squamata; family Teiidae; genus Aspidoscelis; species Aspidoscelis marmoratus. The sequence goes on from MTQE01002217.1 coordinate 5,023,092, forward strand.
GGAGGGTGGTTGGGGTGGGGGTTTTGGGGACTGGGGGGGTGGGCGGCTGATCTGTGGAGCGCCCGCACCTAGATCCAGGCGCTCGCGCCCCGCAAATGGGCGAGATTGGGGCACGGGGCGAAGCTTTTGCAGATCAGAGCCAGGGGCTCTGATCTCCAAAGGCGTCCTGCCCCATAGGGGCCTTGCCCCGGGCCCTCCGATGGGCACCCGGGTGCCCGGGCATGTTCGGGCCAGCTCCACAGGGCCCAATCCGGCCCCGTAGAGCTGGCACGAAGCGCGGCGACTGGCTTGACAGCGCTGCCCGCCCCTTGGGTGCTCTCACCCAATGGGCGGCAGCGCTGCCGGCCGAATCCCCGCCCCTGGCCGGCCTTTGCCGGCCAAGACAGTTCCGGGCGCTTTTAGGATTCGCACACAGGCGCGCCGGAACGCGTTTACACGCGTTCCGGCGCCCCTGTGTGTGAATGCTGAAAGCGCCCAGAACTGTCTTAAGCTGCCCGCCTGCACGCGTTCCAAACGGAACGCGTTGCAGTGCGAAAATCCCTCTGGAGTGTGCAGAGGTGTCTCTGACCCTCCAAAGGTATGGGACAGTTTTTACTGCTCCGCAGCTTCGCCGCATGCATGCAAATGCTATGTGTAGGCAGGGTGGGGAAGATGTGGCTGTGAGAATGAAAATATGCACCACGCTAACTGTGGCAGTGGCCTGGCAGGCACCAGAAGTTGCCATGGACATTACCATGGCAATCTAGCCAGGCCAAAGATGACTGTTTGCGCTTCAAGGGCTGGTAATCAGTTTCAGGATTGCTTCAGCACAAGAAAGGAGAAGGAAGAGGTGGAGAAGGAGAAGGAGGAAAAGGAGGAGGAGGAAGAGAAGGAGATGAAGAAGGAGAAGAAGAGTTGGCTATTATACCTCGCTTTTCTCACTCTTAAGGGGACTCAAAGTGGCTGAAAAAGCTTCTGTTCTTCTCCCCACAGCTGTCCACCATCTGAAGCAGGTAATCCTATGAGAGCTGTGACTAACCCAAGGCCACATAAGAACCCAACACTCTAACCTCAAGACCAAAGACTTCCTGGTTCACCCATTGTAACTTCTGTTGGATATTATTATACCGTCCGGCTAAGTTAAATACGGACTGGCCCTAAGACTGAAGGCAAGGCATAAAATGGCAGGAAGCACAAAAACGCCATGGTGCATTGGGATCCTTTGGAAGGGGTGAAGCAAAGGCATCCTGTCCGATTCCCAATCTCATACAGCTCTCTTGGCTTGTTAGTCAGCGGGATTAGAAATGGAGAAAAGTTTGCAAAGGTAACACGATTCATTATTTATCCCATGGACTTTTTGCCAGTGTAAGGGTTTCCGCATTGTCTCTTATCCCACTCCAATAAAATGTGCAAGGTGTGTGAAAAGGTTTCCTGCAGCCCCAGCCCCAGTGCAGTTAATAATGAGAGCAACCAGGATGCAATATGCAAGTTCAGTTCTCGACACTGTGCCTCCTTTGCAATGTCTCAGCATTATTCAACCCTGAGTCTGCAAAAATTTCATCAGAAATCCTGCAATCACAGGATCTTAATGCAAGGTTTTCCGCCCTTTGTCCTCTCCCGTTCTTGGCTATCACCCACCACTGCAGATGGTTTTTGAAAGAAATTTGTGCTGGAGAAGAAAAAACAACAACAAATTCTAGGAATGGCACTTAGAATCTTTGGCCTCCATAAATAAGCATAATGGTAAAAAGATTACCATTAGTAGATTGGTAAAAGTCCACTTTCTTGGTTCCAGTTGCTCCAGTTGAATCTGTGGACTAGCAATGTGCACAAATGTTTGTTTGTTTGTTTTTTGCATTTGATTCATGGGATCTAGTAGATCTGGATTAAGGGAAGCACTCAATGTGTTTCCACGGGAGGTGTAGCACCCAAATGAGTGCTAACCCCCCCTGCTGTGGAAACACCTTTGCACCCATGTGGGGAATCCGGATCGACCCCCAAGGGGTCGGTCTGTCACCCCAGGTGTCTTGGCGGACAGGGGTGTGCGATCTCCGAACTCTCAGCTTCGAAGTGATTTCGGAGCCATTTCGAAATCATTCTGAAATGACTCTGAAGTCCCTCCGAAGAGATCGCCAAGGACTTCGGAGAGGTCCCGGAGCTGTCAGTACGGTCCATGCGCTATTAACACAGACCACCCGGACTTCCCTCTGAAGTCCCTCCAAAGAGATCGGCTAGAGACTTCGAAGCCACTCCGGAGTCCCTTTGGAGCGCCTCTGAAGTCTACGCTGATCCTTTAGAGAGACCGGTGGCGAGACCCTGAAGTCTTTGCCGCCGATCTCCATGGAGGGACTTTGGAGGGAAGTCTGCACTGTCTGTGCTAATAGCACACGGACTGTGTGGACAGCTCCGGAACCTCTCCAAAGTCCATGGTGATCACTTCGGAGGGACGTTGGACTCATTTCGGAATGATTTCGAAGTGGTTCCAAAATCACTCCGAAGCCGGGACTTTGGGGCTCCCCCTCATGGGTGCATCCCCTCCCCCTAGCCTCCTCTAGACCCCATTTCCTGTTTCTAGTGGAAACAGGCTCCCTTTAATCCGGATTTTCTGGCAGAAGACCCCATTGTAGACCCCTACAGAAAATCCAGATTAAAGGCCAGAAAGTACCCATTTGATCTGGATTTCCCCCATGGCAGTGGAAACAATCGGGTCCCAAATGGGTGCCATGGTGGAAATGGGGTCATCCGGCTCACACCCAAATGGGTCCTTAATGGGTGCAAGAATGGGTACTTTCTGACAGTGGAAAAACACCCTATATTGAATCAAATGTAAGAAAATTCATATTTGTTCAAATAGATCCCCTTCAAATGTGGTAGGATTCTATTTGATACGAATGTATTCGTACAAATATCTGATGCGAATGCATACATATCTGGTACATATCTGGTAACGTATTTGGTTTGAAAGTGTCAGGCTGGCATATTATGGCAGGCAGCTAGCCCTCTCTGACAGGAAGCATCACATCTGCCCCGAGTTGGCTCTCAAACCATGTTGAAAGGACTCTGGATCTGTTGCAGATGTGACTGGCGCAGCCGCTGTCCCATCTCCCCAGCTCACAAATGTTTCAAAGCATTCATATGAATATGAATGTCAGTGTATGAATGTTGTAATATATGATTCATATACGAATGTCCGAAGTGGATATCGAATGTTCCGAATATTCATGCACATCCATACTGTGCACCTGTTTGCACTTTGCTCACAGGGATGGTATCAGTGAAACAAAGACCAGGTACAGAGAGTTGGCTTTTCTACCCCGCTTTTCTCACCCATTTAAGGGGACTCAAAGCGGCTGACAAAGCTTTCTGTTCTCCCCACAACAGACACCCTGTGAGGTCGGTGGGGCTGTGAGAGCTCAGAAGAGAGCTGTGACTAGCCCAAGGTCACCCAGCTGGCTTCATGAGGGAGGGCAGAATTGAACCCAGTATTCCCAGATAAGAGTCTGGCTCCCTAACCACTAGACCAAACTGCATCTGCACTTGAAGTGCTGCTGTACTCTCCAGTTGGACCACCAGCACTTCAAACATAGATGGTCTAGCCCAGGCCATCTAGATTACCATAGCATCGACTCCGGCAACATCTGCCACATGCTCAGCTGTTGCCATGGTGATTGTGGTGTGATGCGCAATTGTGCAACTGCCCTGCCCCCTTGCAGCGTTGAGTGTGAATGCTGTGTCCAGGAAGGACCAAGAGTTCACTAGCTGCTCCTGGTGAAGTTGTGGAGAAATTTTTACTTCTCTACAGCCGTGGAAGATCAGGGTCATTGGAAGAAGCTCCCAGATGCTCCAGAGCAGTGGTGATAGTGGTGAGAAGATGGAAAGGCCTTCTCTGGAGAATGCAGAATCACTCTGATAAGGTAAATGTGAACAGGCCCTGCAATGTATTTGCTATGGGATTTACTCTGGTCATTTCTACATGGCTTGTTGGATCAATACTGGGTCAGATCAAATCATCCTGCCTAGAATGGGAGGGGTGAGCAGCCAATCTGAGCACATTCCGCGGTATGTGGGATTCTGTCTTCATAAAGGGCTTTTCTAAAAAGACCGATTAAGAAAGTCATCATTTTGCAAAATGTTGCAAGAAGCGATGGTGGCCAGTTGGCTATCAAGCCCAATTCAAGGTGTTAACTTTTAAGGCTCTAAATGACTTGAGTCCTAAATACTTAAAGGAATACCTTTTCTCATATCAACCGCTGTGCCTTGAGATCTTGGTTGTGCTACCTTCTTCAGGAGTTCAGTGGTTGTGGACCTAGAGTAGGGTCTTGGTGGTGGTTAGGGGTGCACACGAATGCAATTTTTGACATTCGATTCAATTTGAATTGAATATTCGCATGTTCAAATCTGTACGAATAGAGAAAAACAAATGTGTTCAAATTTGAACCAATTCAAATGCATTTGTATCTATTCATATGAATATTCAATTCGTATTTGATGATATGAACGTCGACAACATTCGTATTTGTCCATATGCATCCATACACATCCCGTAAGCATCCCATTTTCGTCCCGTACGTATCCGTACAAATGCGTACGGATGCAAATAAGATGTGCATGGACACGTATGCAATGCGTACACGTCAGTAGGCATACGAATGTCCAAATAATTCGTTCAAATGATTCAAAACATTGAAATTCATTTGAATGTTAAAAAATAGTGTATAAACATTTGATTTGAATTCAGATGTCTGAATTTGAATGAATTTGATTGAATTTCAAATGTTTTAAGATATTCTTGCACATCCTTAGTGGTGGTCCCCAAAATGTGGAATAATGTCCCCGGTAAGATACCAAGTTAATACGGTCAGAAATTTTTAAAAACAGATTTATGTACCCTGGACTTTCATTGAAATAAGGTAATATTTTCCCCTTCCTACATTCAGTTGTTATTTTAGTACCCTTTTATTTCAATTTGTTCATTTTATACTTGGCTTCTACTGCTATCACCTGCCCTGAGACCTTTGCTTATTCAGCAGGATATAAATGCGAGTATATAAATATATAATGTAGACTTCTCAGTACAAATGGGCCAATACACCACTGTCCTTCAAAACGTCTCCCATAAACCAGCACCATGACTAGAATCATAAGTGCAAACACATTTTTGTTGCAATATTTCTGGCTTAACTTCTCTCAAGTGCATAATTAGACATTATATATGTTGTGGAAGTGGTTTTTGACTCCAGATGAAAGGTAACAGTTTAGGGATGTTCATGAATGTATTTTTGACATTTGAATCCAAGTAGATTCTAATGTCATAAAATC
>MTQE01002217.1:5033109-5046671 GCA_014337955.1 Aspidoscelis marmoratus
ATTCCATAGCCTAGGGGCCATCATTGAGAAGGCCCTCTCCCAGGTGCCCAGGTGCACAGGTGCTGCTGAAGCTGGTGGGACAACCAGGAGGGCATCCCCTCCAGATCTTATGGGAGTAGGCGTTCCTTCAGATTTTTGGGTGAAATATTTGTTCGTGAAATGTTCTGTATGTGTCTGGAGCCAGCCTGACTCACAGTTTCCCCAGGCTGTAGCTTCCAGAGTGTCCCATGGGTTGGCACTGCAAAATGGGAGAAAGGGAGGGTGGCCCTAGCTAGAAGGCTGACTTCGACCCTATCAGCCTGCACTCTGAGGCACAGCAGATCAAAATACATTTCATCCAGATCAAAGCGAGGTCTCCAGCTGAAGCTCATCTCCCCTCTGCTCCAGGTATTTTGGGCCACAGTTCTCATTAGCCTCAGCCAGCATGAGAGGAGCGTGACCTTTCTCGTTAGCGTCGCTGTAGCTCTTGCCAGATATGTTAAAGCAATTGTGACAAATCCAATGACTTCTTTTTTTGCACTTCAATTCATATCTATCCAGGAGCAGAAATTTCTGCTCGCCGCCGTAACCTCTTGCTGAGAATATTGCGTTCGCTGCTCCCTAGTGTTTTCATTTCTTGCTGCTCTGTACGAAAATGCCACTGCGGATCTGAGCACACTTTGTTGTGCTCATTCCTGGGGGGGAAAGTTTCCTTTGCTAGATTCCAAGGCATCTCATGCTGCCGTGAACAGTGCAAGCATCAAGCCGTTCCTTAAAGGAGGGCCTTCCCCGACGCCAACACCACAACCAACCCTGCAGTGTCTTTTCATCGGGCAAAGGAACAGCCTGCAAGACATCTCAATGCCCCTGATGCCCAGGACCTGCCACCCACCCAAGGCGTAAATTGAGCAAACCGCCAGCAGAGAGCAGCGTTGGGAAACGGCAGCTCTGTTCTATCACGCTCTTGGTTGCCTGTCTTGCCTTCCCGTTTCACCCAGCGTTAGAACAAAGCCAATTGTATAGGCGTTCAATTCCATTGGGAGCTGTATTGTTTCATTAAACCACCGCGATGAGTTGTGTCAGCATTTCGGATGGAGGGGACGGCGAAGAAATTCATTAGAAAAATGAATCTCTGACTGCGGCGTATTACCAAAGGCCACCATTACGGCTTCGTGTGGCCCACCATTTCATGAATTCTTAATGTCAACTGGTGTGACGTACAGGAGGTATCGTAGGGTGACATATCATTTTTGCTGTCAGCTTCTCCAATAAAAGAAAAGCTGCCCTGGGCCATTCAGGCTCAGCAATGGGAGACAGCAACATCTTGTATGCTAATGGCTTGCAAAGATGCGAGATCTGGATTAAATCCCATAGGGTGGCTGAAAATTACTAGGAATTTCTTTGGCGAACCCAGGACTTAGCATGCAAAAAAGAAAGAAAAAAAAAGGAAACAAAAAGATCTCTGCTTCTTAATTTTATTTATCTATTTATTAGTATTTTTTATCCCACCATTTGTACCTAAAGGTCTCAAGGCGGGTTACAACTGTAAAACCAAAATATAAAGTGGACCATACTAGAACAATAACAGGGTGTGAAAGCAGACACGGGAAGCCATTTCCTCAGCCAAAGGCCAGGGTAAATAAGTAGTGCTTCACTAATCAGAAGGTGCCTGGCTCTTCTCGGGGGTGAGTCTATTCTATAGTAACAAGGCCACCATTGATAAGGCCCTGTCCCACCTCTTTCACTCTTTAAGGAGGCAATAAATGCCTTGGGCCCTGGGTATCTGACGGAGCGCCTTCTCCCATATAGACCTGCTCGTACACTGAGAGAGGGCCTTCCTGTAGTTTCTTCTCTTGCAGAGGTACGAGGCATAGGGACATACAAGAGGGCCTTTTCTGCGGTGGCCCCTAGACTTTGGAACAGCCTCCCTCTTGAGGTTTGCCAGGTGCCTACGCCATGTAGTTTTCAGTGCCTGCTGAAAACGTATCTTTTCAACCAAGCTTTCCCCATTTAAATAGCTTCCTCAGGGTGCTGTCCTGTTAGGGAGGGTGGGTGGGGGTGATATTTTTAATTATGTTTTATTACTTGATATGTTTTATTCTTATTGTAACCCGTCCTGGGACCATTTGGTGAAGGGCAGGATATAAATTAATTAAATAAATAAATCATAATAAATAATCTGCAGATCTTAAGACATGGACTGATCAATATAGAAAACCAGGGCTATTTCAGGCAGGGTGCATCTGCGCTGCATGAAGCCATTTATTTACTGCATGTTCTGGAATTGCCCCTGCGCATATTGGCATGGAGCAGATAAAAGTGTTCCACACCTATAGGAGGAGCAGCAGGCCTGGAATAGCCTTGCATGCTCCTTCTGCACTTGTTCTTGCTGGAAAACATGCAGGAGCACATGACTGGTGGTGCAGGTGTGTTAACTAGGGGTGTGTGTGAATATTAAAAGCTATTCAAAATTCGATTGAATTTGTCTGAATTTTGATATTCAAATTCAAATGGAATGTCCATAAATTCAAATTTAAAGATTCAAACGAATTTTGAATTTCAGATCTATTCATTTGAATTATCTGGACATTTGCATGTGTATGGGCTTGTACATGATGCGTATTTGCACAGACGCATCTTTCCCGCATCCGTACGCATTTGTACGGATCCGTACGGGACAAAATGGGTTGCATACAGGATATCTACAGGATGCATACGGATGTGTATGGACGTGTATGGATGCGTACGGGATGCATAACGATGCATACGGGCACATACAAATGTTGTCGACATTCGTAAGTGCAAATTTGAATTGAAAATTCAAACAAATAGATTCAAATCTGCTTAATTCGAAATGAATTTGGTTACATTCTAATTTTAAAGATTCAGATAGAATTGAATTTTTGGATATCCGATTCAAATTGAATTGAATCCTGAAAATTGCATTTGTGCATACCCCTAGTGATGACACGCTGTGTCATGAGGACCCCCTGGTAGTGGCACTGCACAAACTCTGCGACGGCCACCATTCACACTTAGGGTAAAATGCTCTAGCCATCTGCAAGTATGATTGGCTAGAACATTCCAGTGCTTTGCCTCCTAGGGCATGGAGGGAAAGTGTGAATTTTCCCCCAGAGGTAACATTTCCTCATAATGATCACACCATGGTGCAGACAAAATGGCCTGTCATGTTCCTTGGGCAAATCTACCAAGTTTTGGGAAACAGTGCATGCCTGGAGATGCCATCAGCATGAAGACACCACGTTCCTGAGGCTTTCACTGTATGCCCATAAATCTAGAAGCGGTCACTTTGACCCCTGCAAACATACCTCTACTGGTAGGTTTGCCACATTCTCCAGCTATGCATGTTCAAGCATTTTTAACTTGGAAATGAGAATGTTACAAGCAGTCCCTGGGGAATATATAAAACTTGTAACTAAAGAAGCTTAAATTAATAAGGAACTTCCACGAGAAGAAGAGGAGAAACGTCAACACATACTTTGCCTTATAATGTTTTTATTGTGTCTTTTATTATTTTTATGTTTGGATATTATTCTCTATAGTGTACTGGGATTTTTAATGATGAGTGATAGGCAAGTGTTTACGTATATATTCCTCCTCTCTGCTAAGCATTTCAAAGTCCTCAGTTCACTCTGAGCATGGGCATTTCTTACTCATGCAGTCTAAAATTAATCTTGTTATTGTTAAGAGATGGCATGGAGTTAGAGATGTGTACAAATATTCTAGACATTCAAAGTCAAATGTTACAATATTTGTATGCTAACATTCGAATGAGTATGAATATTTCCAGATGTTCATATGAATAGTTCGGACATTCGTCAAGCTGAGGAAACGTATCAGATAAGTATTCGTATCAGATACGTATCTGTTCATATTCTGATATGTATCTATTCATATCAGATATGTATCTGTTCGTATCAGATATGCAACAGATGTTCATACAAATACGTGCGAATAGACTCATATCAAATAGAATTTTACCGCATTCGAATGTGATCTATTTGTATGAATACAGATTTTGGAACATTCAATTTGTTTTGAATCGAATGCCAAAAAAATATTTCTGCACATTGCTTCATGGAAGAAGAAGAAGAAGAAGAAGAAGAAGAAGAAGAAGAAGAAGAAGAAGAAGAAGAAGAAGAAGAAGAAGAAGAAGAAGAGTTGGCTTGTCCACCCTACTTTTCTCACCCATTTAAGGGGACTCAAAGCAGCTGACAAAGCTTTTCTATTCTTCTCCCCACAACAGAACACCCTGTCAGGTAGGTGGGGTTGTGAGAGCTCAGAAGAGAGCTGTGACTAGCCCAAGGTCACCCAGCTGGGTTCATGGGAGAGGACAGAATCAAACCCGGTATTCCCAGATAAGAGCCGGCTCCCTAACCACTAGACCAAACTGGAGTCTTTTTCTTTGGCTGTTTGCCTTTTTGAAGACTCTGCTTTTGGAGAGAAGGAAATGGACCAATCTGAGCATGGATCTTTACATAGCTACATACTGTCCTGGGATCAAAAGGCTACTTTTGGTTTGGGCATTTTTTAAAATATTCTCTAGCATTCTGTGTGAGCGGGGTCTGTCTTGGAAGTGTCCTCATGTGCAGAATTAGGCTTGTGTTGACTGGGTTGATGCGCAGCAGTTCCAAGAGCATAACTCTCAAGTATAACAGAAAGAAGCATTCAGGAGCAATAAACAGCTGACAGATGTGCAATTACATTGACTCTGACTGGAGTGTAAATATTTACACTAATATTGATGGACAACTCAAATACCATGAACGCTTAAGACGGAAATTGTTTCCCTGTTGTTCATTACTTAGAAAGGCTGTTGAGAAGCTGTCCCTGGGCTTTTCCACACTTGGAACTCTGGGACGGCTGCTCACGCTCTCACATACACCTCAGAGCCACTTCTATCCAGGAATGGCTCCCAACGTGCACAACTGTCCCCAGTTTTCAGAGGCTGTGGAGCACTGAAACCTCCTCCAACACCTCCACTGGGAGCACCTCAGTGCTCCTAGTACAGTCTCGCATGCAGCCTGTGTATTATTTCTGTGTGAAGGTTGATATGTGTGTGTTTTAAATGTTGTGAGCCGCCCAGAGACCCTAGGGTATGGGGCGGGATGTAAATATAAATAGATAAAATAAAATGAGGGCAAGATGGCGTAGCTGCATGGCTATGGCTGTACAGTTATGCACTATGATGCCTGATCATTGCAGTAACAGCCCAGGTAGGTCTGGGTAAAGTTTGAGACAGGACCGGCACTTGCAGTGAATTTGCCAGCCTCCATTTCTGATCTTAACTTCTGTGGTGGGCCTGTTCACACTTACCTTGGAGGAATGGATCCGGGCAGTCCTGGGGCAGTGCATCTACACATCCCGTCACTGCTGCTGTCCCAGAGGGTCTGAGAGTATCCTAGAGCTGTGCTGATCCTCCAAAGCTGTGGGGAAGTAAAAACTTCCCTACAGCTTGTTTCAGAGTGATTAGTACACTCCTGGTCCACGGCATTCACACCTGCTTCTGCGTACAAAGCTGAAAGAAGCTGTACAATTGTGTGCTGTGTCACATGTGGTGGGAGTTGCTGTGGCTGGTTTTGTGGCAAGTCAGACAGTCTGGGATGGACCATTTGCACTGCGAGTGCTGGTGGCCCATTGTGCCAAGCTCCGCAATCAAGATGGCGGCGCCAGGTGCCATAATCCAGCAAGCCACCCTTGACCAGTGGTTTCCTGGATGCTATGTCACCTAGCTCCAAGGACCAGCCTGACATGTAGGTGTTGCTCAAAGTACCATGTTTTGCTGCTCTCATTCTAAAAGCCAGATTCTTTAATTTATAGAAGGGTATGTGGCCCCTCCCCAATATATCATCCCAGCATCCTTCAGGTATACTGTAGCTCCTGCCCCTTCTCATTGTTATGGAAACTCCTATGTAATTCTAATTGTCAAATTTCCCAGGCTCCAGATCGCAAGACGGATTATACTTCAAAACTTTGCACCCCTTTCTGACAGCACAATCCTTGCCTCCTGTAAGGATTTAGCATCTGCTGATAAGCCAGGAACAGCTTGAGAAAAAGAATTTAGCAAACCGATGCTGGGTAGGCTTCTACTCTCACTGCAATCCACTTATTTTTCCTGCCTTGTACTTCTGCTCTGGCTGCCCGAAGGAAACAGCAGCAGTGGAAACTAGAAGGACCCCCCTGTCCTTGCTGTGGATCACACTCCTGAAGATGTTGCAAACTTGGCAGAAGTCCCACCTAGGGATGCCCACAAAGTTTTTTGTGTGCATGCTCTATTTGCATCAAAGCAAATGTGAAAGAAATTCACATTTGTGTGAGTAGACATCTAAATATAGTAGGACTTGAATCCACTTCGAATCCGCTTCGAGTGCTCTTCGAATCCACTTTAAATCCCTGCTGCCAGTTGCATCTCTGGATCCCTCCGAGTCTGTTTCAAATCTTTTGCAGTTGTGACTGGGCACTTTCCTGACTGCTTCACAAACATAACAAAGCATTGAACGAAAGCACAAAAGCACCCACGTTGTATTCAAATGTCAACCTTTGAGAATAGTCAATATTCAATTCAAATTGTATGAATTCGTACAACTGTGAACCAGACGAATAATTCACGCACACCTCTGGTCCCATCTGCCACTCTTAATGGTTGTCACAGCTATGCTTTTTAGAAGGAATCAATGTCATGGAAAGGGATGGGTTGGTGGTGGATCATTTAGGTGGTCACTGCTGCTTACATGCATTTTTGGACCAGTGCAATGGCCAGTGCATAACTCACCCAAAGGAAATTCAGGCAAGTGGAAAGAAGGACCCTTTTTGCACTTTGTTGCACTCTGGGTGGCCTCTAGAACTCCTCATTCACACTATAAATCAGCCTACTGGGTGGTGCCAGAGCGGTGTGCCTGACCACCTGCTCATATGGAGATGGCACATGAGAAATAGCCTGGTGTGTTACAGTTGAATCACATGCTGCCATTTTGCTGGGCACGCAGAAGTAGAAGCAGAAATGCACCACTCTTGGATGCCTCACCAAAACAGTCCAGCCAGCAGTTATGGAGGCCAAGAATTTTATTTCTGCATCCATTTCACACTTCCCTTCCCATCTGCATGATGAGAAATGAGTGCAATCACCCAACATTGACTAGCGCTCACACTTGTGAGTGCAAGTCACTTATAGCCTAAGCCCCACACAGTCGGTTGCTCACCTGTGATCGATCCCAGGGTCAGTCCTCTTCAGGGTGCTGCCATCTTGAGTGTGGCATCCTCCATGAATGCACATGTGTCAGTGCTGTTGCCATGACAATGCTGACACTCTGCACAGTTGCAGTTGCATCAGGAGGTCAGCAGAGCTGGAAGTGCACTTGCACGGCAGCTCTATCGACCTCCTCGTTCAGCAGAAGAGCAAATGCTCCATGGCTGGATGCATCAGGTAAGCTTTGGTTTAATGGTTAAGGAGCCAGACTCTTATCTGGGAATACCGGGTTTGATTCCTCACTCCCCCATGAAGCCAGCTGGGTGACCTTGGGCTAGTCACAGCTCTCTTCTGAGCTTTCACAGCCTCACCCACCTCACAGGGTGTCTCATGTGGGGAGAATAACAGAAGGTTTGTCAGCTGCTTTGAGTCCCCTTAAATGGGTGAGAAAACCTGGGTAGAAAAGCCAACTCTTCTTCTTCTTTAGGGGAAGGTTGGCAACTTCTGGGAAGGCAAGGGGGGCACCTGGAGGCTGTAACAGCCTCCTCTAGGTTCAGATGCCCTTCCGCAGATGTTGTCTAATTGTTGACTACGGGCAAAAGTGTGAATTGGTCCCAGGTCTCCATAGTTGAGTTGAGTTGTATGAATTATGCCAGTGAGGTGTGGGATGGACCATGCTGTGAAGAAAGGTCCAAGGCTTCCTGTCTGTTCCTGTCCTATTACCACAATTGTGAAGAAACTGATCAACAATCCATGGACCATGACTTTGCTATTGTATATTCAAGTTACACTTTCGAGAAAACTGCACTGGTACGGAGTGCTCCATTTCACACTGCCCATCAGGCGGTTCTGACCTTTTCTTCTCAATGAGTATTACAGATCAAAACTACAAGGTGACAGGAAATGATGTCCAGTTGGGACATGGAACAGAGCAGAGCAGAGGGTGTCCCTTTAAAAACTCTTGCACAGAAGAGGGAGTCCCAGAGGTGTTCCCTCCATTGGGTGAGACTGCCCTTGTGTTGGGAGGCCAGTAAAAAGGGACTTCCTGAAACCACCTCAATTTACTATATGAGATTCATAGGCATGGGAAGATGTGAGATCAGCACCATCAGTGTAGATGGTGCTAATCCAACTCACACCTCCATGCCAACTGGATCAGTGGGCTCTATGTAGTCCAGATATGTGGGACCCACTGATCTGGATTAAATCCATGATAAGTAGAGTAAAGGACTTAAACCCCATCAGTTAAAGTCTGCTGCTAGGGAAAATTCACCTCCCCTTCCTCCTCCCTCTTCTTTATATTCTTGTCTGTCCCTTACTTTGTTGTTACCTTCTTACAATTGCCTTGAAACCCCTAAAAGCAAGCCCTTGGCTGCCAAGCCTATAGAATCCACGCAGCAATCAATTCAGCTTGCTGAAATCTCCTTCCCTGCTGCTTGAAACTGCTGAATCAGCAATCAGCTGTCCAAAAAGAGAGTTGCCTCTGAAGTTATACTGTGTGGCTCAAGGAACCAGCACCATCGTAGCCTTGGGCTTGCTCTGCACAGATCTTGGTGGCCTTGAAATTGTGTATTTCTTCCCCGCTTTAACCCAAAACATTTCAAATGTCACATTTGCTCCCAATGGAGGATGCAATGTCCGGATGACACTTCTCTCTTGTTGCACCTTCACTGCACAGGAAAAGCGTAGTATCTGCACAGACACTGTACTATTCCCCTGCTGTACTGTTGTAAAGCCCAGGTATAGCATTTCAAGGGCAGTGTGGATTAGCAGGATTTTTTTTTCGTGTTTGCTTCTCGTCAAAGTGAATGCGAAGGAAATTAGTATTTGTGCAAATAGAGCCACTTTGAATGTGATAAGATTCCAATTCTCTGCAAATGCACTTTCGAATTAGGGATGTATACGGATGTTCTAAACATTCCAAATTCGATTGAATTCAATCGGATGTGGATATTCGAATTCAAATAGAATGGAATGTTGGCACATGAACTTTGGGGTTGGACTCTGCGTGTTCCACAGGAGCCAGTGGGGAACCCACTTTGGCAGGACACTTTGATGCACTGCTGAATAGAGTCCTTTGGTATTCCTGAATATGGAGGCATTCCTTCTGCCTATCTCCTGTTAAGGACCAGGGCCTGCTAGTCTGCTTGTAGGCCTGTTTAAACAGGTCTTCCAGTTATCAAGATCAAAGGTCCCTCGATCTAGAACATTTTCTGTCCTTTGTGGATGGAGCATACCAGCTTGAGCAAGATCTCACGGATCCCCAATGAAATCTTGAAGAGAACTATGAGGGATTTTAGGGCAGAAGGGTCCAGAGAACCTTATGGATCTTCTTAGACAGTTTCTTCATGCGGGCTTAGATCCAGATCAGAGGGCCTCTGATCCAGATCCAGACATATCCATATGTTGATGTGGATTGTGTGGATCCATCCACGTGGGACAGAGGGACATCCATGTTGATCTACTGTAGATCAACAGTAGGGGAAGAAATCCAGCCTGAGGGCTTTGATCTGGATCTCAGAGACATGCCTCTGTGGTCTGGGTTTCCTGGAAGTGATTTTTGGTGTGATGCACCATAGCACAGCACCCAAAAATCACTCCCCATGCTTTGCAGCTGTACCACACAAGCTTTGCAGCTGTGGGTGTGTGTGGACCAGGATTGGTGCCATCTGTGCAAGCAGTCTGGGTCTGACCCTTGCCTTCCTAGAGAACCCTGATCCGTAGGTCCAGGTGAATCCGCATCTACAGATCCAGATTTTCTGCCCTGCAGTGCGGAAACAGCTTTAAACAATTGGCATTGCTTATCAGTTTTCGCATGTCAGCTCTCATTATCCCTGCCCAGAATTAAATTCTGCAGAATTCAGTGGGACTTAAGTCCTAAACAGAGAAGCCAGTTGTAGCCTTCATTATGACTCTGCTTCATGTGTAACATTTTAGTCTCAGCGGCTGAATGAAGGGAGGGTTGTGTGCTGAGAAGCATTTTACTCTTTTTACTCTGGACCTAGATAAGCTTCTTTCCTCTGCAGTTGGGGGGGGGGAAGTCTCCTGGTGATAATGCTGCGTAAGGTAAAATCATTTTTGAGCTGTGCTTGAGGATTCCCCTTCATAGGACACAGCAGGGTACAAGAATCCAATGACAGTTTGGCCTCTAGAATGGAAACAAGGAGGGAAAAAGGGATTTCCTTTCCTGAATACTTAGAGATGATTTCCTTTCCCTGGAGTTCTGGTCAGAGGGACTTACAGTCTGAAAAAGAACAATAGAATTGCAGCTTTTTAAGGGAACTTAGAGGTCACTTAGTTTAACCTCTACCCAGTGCAAAATCTGCAAAGGTGAGATTTAGTTCACCCACTTGATAAATGAACATCCAGTCCCCATTTAAATGCTCTCACTGCTGGAGGCACCAAACTATCTCCCCACATTCTCCATTCTCCTGTTAATCAGCTCCATGACTGCTTCTATACTGACAAGGTGAGGGGGGCGTCTCTCTGGAAAAGATAACCATAGAGCATTTTGCTTTAGGGATGTGCATGAATGGAGTGGTTTTTTTTGCCTTTGACTTGTATCGAATTAAATGCAAGAAAATTCATATTCGTTCAAATAGATCCCCTTAGAATGTGGTAGGATTCTATTCTATAAGAATATATTTGTACAAATTTGTACAAATATCCAATATGAATGCATAAATGTCTGATACATATCCTGTACCATATCCATACTGAAAGCATCAAATCCACCTGTAATCCACTTTGAATCTGCTCTCAAACCGTGCCAAATTGCACTCTGGATCCATTGCAGATGTGACTTGCCCAGCTGCTTTTCCACCTCCCCAATTCACAAATGTTCAGAAGCTTTGTATGAAAATGAATGTCAGTGTACAAATGTTGTAATATTTGATTTGTATATGAATGTCTGAATTCGTATGAATTCATATGAATATTGAGTGTTATGAATATTCATGCACATCCATACTTTGGTCTCTTCAAGGTCTCAAAATGGTGCAGTGTATGCCAGCACTGGCTGCATTGTACAGCTAAACCACTAGACCCCTGGTCACACCTATAATTAAGAGGAATGGAAGTTGTCTTCAGCCCCCACACACCAGACAATAAAGTACACTTCGTGAGGCTTCCTGGGAAATGTAGGCTGTGGAGCGCCTAGGCTCAATGGACGCCGGCCCTGCTGCTTTCACAGTTGCCCCACCAGTGACCAGGTAGTCACCCCAAACGCGATCACGCGGCCACAGGTGGGGTGCGGGGTGGCAGCTGCAGCTTCCCCTGGCAAGAGAAGGGGCCGTGGCCCTTTCTCTTGTGAGGGGAAAGCCAGGGAAGGCCCCGATCGGGCGCGTGAAACCCTGGGCGGTGTGGGGGATTTCTGCTTCGGCTTCCCTGGCAAAGAGAAGGGGCCATGGCCCCTTGTCTTGCCAGGGAAAAGCCAGGGAAGGCGGCAGCCGGCCGTGCCATGGCCAGCTGTCAAACAGGGAGCATGCACTCTCCCTGTTTGACAACTGTGCATGTGCCGGCAATCTGGCTCCCCCCCCCCCCGGTGCAGAAGCGTTTGCTTCCAAACTGGTTTAAGGGGAAAAGCCAGATGTAAGACCTGATTTTTTTCAGGTCTTACATCTGGGTAGGATTGGGCGGCAAAACCGGTTTAAACAACCATTTTTGCCTGCCGATGTGCAGATGTGGCGTCCTCAAAGGCACCCTAATTGGGTTCCCTATGCGGAAGCCACGTCCTAATCCTTCCCGCATCTGGCTCTAATTCCGTTTTTAGAGCCTGTGCGGAAAGGCCCCAGAAGTTCAGCAGGGTCACATAACAAAGTCCGGGAACCAGGTTTCATAGGCAGGACATAGGGGGTTGCGTGGGTGGACAGTCATTGTTTGCATCACTGAGGCCAGTGAGGGCGGAACTTAAGTAGGCGACTCAGCCCCATGCCCTTTTCGGCTCAGGTGTGCAAGGCGGCAAGATCTCCTCAGCTGCTGCTTCTCTTACCTGAGCAGACTGGGGAAAGGCATACGTGAGGCTCAGTGTCCTCCTTAGAGCTTCCTGACTGCACTCGCAGTTCCAGACCTGGGCCCTCAGTGTCCGAGCCGCTGTGCTCTGCTTGCTGCTCAGTTTGCTGGGTGACTGGCACCCCACCTTCATCCTCAGAGGAGGAGGCTGGGCTGGTGGGACAGGGCATGACACGCCCCGCTGCCGATAACCCCTGCTGCTGCGGCGGCTGCACAATTTTCTTGTGATCTTTTGCATTGCCTTTGGCTTGCAAGACGCCATCACTGTGGGACTTAATGATGCAAAGCTTATATTCTGCCTTCTTCAGAAAGTTCAAGGCAGCTTGTTTGGCATAAGTCACTTGCCTGACTTAATTTGCCGTTCTGCCTTAAACATTTTTCATGCAGAATTAAGGCCCATTCATTTAAATACACATTTCTTCCTGGTAAGTTATTCTGAGCACTGAAGCGCCGGTTCACTCCCTTCGTTGGGGAAATTCTTTTCCAATTTCATCCACCTCTGCAGATGTGCTTTGAAGCTACCTCCCTAGCAACAAGAGCTTGAAACTTAAACACAGAAAACAAATCTGCTGGGATTTATTGTTGGATGAGTAAGAAAAAATGCATACCTTAAATATATATGTCCATTAATGAATAATGAACGGGTTTTTTTTGTATTTGCCTGCAAGCCAGCCTTTCACTGAAACAACACTCAGCAGTGCTTTTCTGAACCATTTTCCTGCTTGAGGCTTGTTTTTGATGGGGGGGGGCAGGGGAGGAAATCTGAAAACTGGAGGTCCAATTAAGACTAGAAGGTTTGAGAGAGGCTGAAGGTGAGCATCACATCTGCCGCATCGAAGGCCACAGAGAGCAGAGGCATTATTGATGTGACAAAAATGTGCAATACCTGAAAGGTGGGAAGTTGCATCTTTTATGTGAGGGGGTCTGTGAGAATCATCACACCCTTCACTGGGGTGGAAATATGGCCAGGGATGTGCATGAATGGGGTTTTTTGGGGGGTTGGATTTGTAACGAATTGAATGTTAGAAAATTTATATTCATTCGAATAGATCCCCTTCAAATGTGGTAGGATTCTATTCCATATGAATGAATTCATACAAATATCCGATACAAATATGTCTAGTGGATATGTCAGTTTGGTCTAGTGGTTCGGGAGTCAGACTCTTACCTGGGAATACCGGGTTCGATTCTGTCCTCCCCCAAGAAGTTAGCTGGGTGACCTTGGGCTAGTCACAGCTCCCTTCTGA
The DNA here is from genome assembly GCA_014337955.1 of Aspidoscelis marmoratus. Taxonomy (NCBI): domain Eukaryota; kingdom Metazoa; phylum Chordata; class Lepidosauria; order Squamata; family Teiidae; genus Aspidoscelis; species Aspidoscelis marmoratus. The sequence continues at coordinate 5,046,553 of MTQE01002217.1, forward strand.
GCTCTCACAGCCCCACCTACCCGACAGGGTGTTCAGTTGTGGGAAGAAGAATAGAAGCTTTGTCAGCCTCTTTGAGTCCCCTGAAATGGGTAAGAAAAGTGGGGTAGAAAAGCCAACTC
>MTQE01002217.1:5050683-5067101 GCA_014337955.1 Aspidoscelis marmoratus
TGTTACCCGCCCAGAGACCTTCAGGTATGGGGTGGGATAGAAATGGAAATCAATAAATCAATAAAATATTCGTACTAATATTCAATATGTTTTTGATTATATGAATGTTGACAACATTTGTGTGTGTGTGTATGCATCCATACATCTGTACGCGTCCCATTTTCATCCCGTACGCATCCATCCAGATGCAGACAGATACAAATAAAATGCATACGGATACCTATGTAATGCATATGCATCTGTACACTAGGGATGTGCATGAATGGTTTTTTTGCATTCAAATCAAATCGCATATCCAAACATTTGATTTGATTTGAATGTTTATAATCCAAATGCAACAAAATCCAATTTGAATCAAATATATTTGAATGTATTCGTTTGAATGTTAGATTCGACTCTGAATATACAAATGTCAACAACATTTGTATTTGAAGATACAAATGTCGACATTTGTGTGTGTTATAAGTATCTGTTTGCAGTTCGTACGCTTCCTGCTTTATTCCGTATGCATCCTGCTTTTGTCCCGTACTAATCAGCACAAATGCGTACAGATATGTATGAGATTCGTCCGGGTACATATGTAATATATACGTATCTGTACATTCAAATGTTTTGAATATTTGAACAAATGTTTCGGAACATTCAAAATTCGTTCAAATGTTTAAATTCGAATGTGTAGACATTCTATTCGAATTCAAATGTCCAGATTCAATTGAATTCAATCAAATTTTGAATGTTTAGAACATTCGTGCATATCCCTACTGTACACATATGAATGTTGAAATTATCCGTACGAATAATTTGAAATTTTTGTATTCGTTCAAATATCAAAAAATGAATTTCTGGACATTTGATTAATCTTTACTGGGTGCCATTTCCACTCAGATGTGACCCAGACAGGACAGAATCACGGCTGGAAGTCCTCCAGTTTAGGTCCATCAGTGGTCTCACCGGTGACTATGAGAAGAACTCTCCTTGTAGCTATGTTCAGGGAGTTATGGTGAGGCAAAATGCATGTGGGCACAACAACTTGTGCCTCTAGAATTGCGCCTTCATCCCCTGTCTTAGTTGGTCCAAATGCACCTTGTGTGAACTGCTCAGAAAAATCGGCTCTTTTTCCCGAGACTTTGAATTGAGAGTCTGGTCAATTGCTTACTGTTAAGCAGAAAGCGTGCAAACCTTTCTTGGCAAGCTAAGGTTTCTCCTTATGACCTGGTTGCATTTCTCTGTGCTTTTCTTGGAGTTTTTATAGTGCAGATACTACTAGATGCTGCATTTTGTCATGCTGCTGCAATTAATCTCTGTGACTCTTTCTGCATTAGGCAGGAAACTGGACCGTGGCCTGGTTGAGGCCCTCTCCTGCATGTAGCAGCTTTAGATCTGGTTCGGTGCTGTCTGCACTGGTTCAAGCCTCCCTGGGGCTGCAAAGCTTGTGCAAGCCTTTCAGCCACCACCACTACAATAGCTAGGAATGAAAGTTCCCAGTCCTGGGGCTTGCGGGGGATGGTTTTTGGTGGTGCACTGTGATCATTCTGGATCACAGAGGCTTGTGATCTGCATGGTTTCATGATCCAGAATACAGCCATTAGTTCAGTAAGAACATAAGAACATAAGAGAAGCCTTGCTGGATCAAGCCACAGCCCATCTAGTCCAGCATCCTGGTGCACCCAGTGGCCTGCCAAATGCTCATGGGCAACTCAAGCAGAGACAAGGACAAACCTATTCCTGCTCTTGAATCCCAGAAAATGGCCTTAGAAGCACCCCGGTTCCCCCCCCCCCCGCAGCCTGAAAGATGCACCTAGGCATTCATTCTAGTAGCCATTTGATACATCTGTCGTCCATAAATTGTCTAACCCTACCTTAAAGCCTTCTAGACTGGTAGCGGTCACCACCTCTTCTGGCAGCACACTCCATAAGCCGATCACCCTCTGGGTGAAGAAATACTTCCCTTTGTCAGACCTGACTCTCCTACCCATCAGCTTCATAGAGTGCCCCCTGGTTCTAGTGTTGTGCGATAGAGAAAAGAAGTTTTCTTTATCCACCTTTTCTATACCATGCATAATTTTATATACTTCAAACAGGTCCCCTCTTAAACGCCGTCTCTCCAGACTGAAGAGGGCTAGACGTTGCAGCCTGGTTTCATAAGGGAGGTGTTCCAGCCCCTTAATCATTCTGGTTGCCCTTCTCTGCACCTTCTCTAGTTTCACAATATCCTTTTTGAGGTGTGGTGACCAGAATTGTGTAAACCTGATATATCCAGAGGCCTTTCTGCACTTAACTGATTAGTCTGCCATGAACTAAGGCTGGTAAACTTCAGGTAAAGGTGGACCATTCACACTTGTGATGAGGAAAGCTCCTCCAAAGCATCCATTATCAGTCAGAAGTACGAATGGTCCTCCTGTTTACCAGCCTGTGCCACTGCATCCGTAGCCGGAAGTTCCACCTCCATCCCTGCCACAATTGGCTGCCATTATAGAGAAGCATGTTCAAGCAGGGGATATTGCGACCAATCACATCAGTGCCTGTGATCAAATGCCTCTCTCATGAATCTATGACCAGACGCCACTCCCGGGGATCAGTAGTCTGGTCACATCAGAGGTCAGTGATCAGTCACAGCCACCACTGCAACTGCACCTGCGTGGACAATGCCTCCTGCCCACCAACCGCAGGGAACTGGAAGAAGTGCAAATGGTCATGCCACTAGACACTTCAGGTAAGCTTTTAGGAGAACAATTTAGTGCTCCACACCTAATCAATAATTCGTGAACTTCTGGGGAGGCAGGGCATGCTTGGAGGCTGTAACAGCCTACACCATGTGCGGATGCTCTTTACCAGATCTTCTCTAATTGTTGACTGCTGGCCTAAGTGTGAAAAGGCCTCTGATCTGGCTCCGTCTTATCTTGCCCAAAGGGGAATATATCAGCAATGTTCACATTCATTCATTGGCATTCGTATCCGTATGAATGCTTCAGAACATTTGTGAACCTGAGGAGGTTGGAAAGCAGCTGCACCAGTCACGTCTGCAACGGATCCAGAGTGCATTTCAACGTGGTTTGAGAGGGGATTCACAGTGGATTCAGGGTGGATTTTATATTTTCAGAACAGATATATTACGGGATTCATATCGGATACATATTGGATACATATGGATACATATCCGATATGTATCCAATACATATGCATTTGAATTGGATAGTCATATGAATTTGTTTGAATACATTTGTATCAAATAGAATCCTACCACATTTGAAGGGGATCTATTCGAACTAATGAATATGAATTTTCTTACATTCAATTCAAACAAATTGAATGCAAAAAAAACCCCATTTGTGCACATCCCTAGTGGAAGCATTATATTATATTATATTATATTATATTATATTATATTATATTATATTATATTATATTATATTATATTATATTATATTATATTATATTATATTATATTATATATTATATTATATATTATATTATATTATATTATATTATATTATATTATATTATATTATATTATATTATATTATATTATATTATATTATATTGTAGAAATTATCCTTTCTTTTGGAATGTGATTTCTGGGATGCAACAGAAAAGAACTAAAATGATAAAAGATTCATCATGATCAACCCATTCAAACAACAGGGAGCATTTCTGCACTTGGCTTCCCATCTGCTGTATGGGAAAAGTGCATTATCTACTAATGTGTACTAGCGTCTGAAATTGAAGGCTGAGAACCATCTTGCCGGAGAGGAGTGGAGAAGAGGCAGCAGGCTGGGCTCTGCCATCTTGCTCCCAGCAGTGCCCCTCCATCCTCCAACTGCCATCACCACAAGGCTGAGAACCATCTTGCCAGAGAGGAGTGGAGAAGAGGCAGCAGGCTGGGCTCTGCCATCTTGCTCCCAGCAGTGCTCCTCCCTCCTCCAACTGCTCCCATCACAAGGTGGCAAAGAGACTATGGCAGCCAATCCAGCAGTTGAGAAATCATCTGGTCCTGAGGCCGAGCAGGGTGGGGCTGAGTAGATGCCGGCTGACCATCTCTACCATCATCCAGTGTGCCATCAGTGAAGAAATAATTCAAAGTAAAGAGAATAGGAAAATTCCAATAAGAAACAAAGAGAAGAATTGCAACTGAAGACCTCGAGTGCTTGCTTTTGGCTGTTCCCGGTACCCTCCCACACCATTTTCCTTTTGTTTCTTGTCTCTTTAGATTGTAAGCCTGAGGGCAGGGACCTGTCTAAGATTAATATAATATTGTAACCCGCCCTGAGACCCTTGGGTATAGGGCGGGATAGAAATACAAATAAATAAATAAATAATAAATAATAAATTGGGAATGCTAGTACACATTGCACCAAACGCCACATGCCTGGAGACTTACCTGTGCCGCCATCTTGTTTTTGGAGCCCGTTGTGACTGCATGTATGCTGGTGCCACAGTGATGGTGATGCCCCATGCATGCACAGTTCCTTCCTCAAAATAATAATAGCAATAGTAATGGTGAAGATGAAGATGAAGATGACAGCGGCAGTAGAGAAAGCAAAATGGCAAAGGATACTTTTGCTAATGGGTGCGAGGAAAGAAGGGAAAGAAGGATGTAAGGATGCCTAGCAAGAAATTCACACCATATACTGCCCTCAGGGAGAGGATATGTCTCTCTTTTGCTGCATGGACAGAATGGGAAGCCAGGAGAGCTATGAAGAGTTAAGAATGAAAGGTTTTGACAAGAACATTGCAGAAGGAGCCATGCAGCTACATGCAGTGCAGTAAATGTGAAAGGAGATTGTTGACGGAAGGCAGAGCTAATTCTTGCCACAGTTAAGATGAACAACTTCCCTGTTTTTATTCCTGCGCATGTGAAAAGCAGGGTCTGCTTTCCGCATCCTTCTCCTAACTGTCCCTTAATTGGAAACTTCTTAATATACTCATCAATGTCCATTCAGAAATGGCAGCATTGCGGCCCAGCTTGCTTTTGTTTTTAATAGGCTCCTTCTAGACATTGGCATCCCCATTTTGGAATGTTGTCCTATCCTACAGGAGACAGTCCAGTTCTTGGGAAAGCAGGAACAGTTTGAATGCCATTTGTGGTACCGTTAAAGTCCACTTTAAAGAGAAAGAGCTCTAGAAAACAGAGGCTTGAAGGTGACCCAAAAGAATTTAGAGTTTGGACAGCAGATGGAGCTAGCACATAGATTGATGGTCTCCTCACTAAATTCAAGAATTAGCATATGGAAATTGTATGGAAATCCAAGTCCATTTTGGGCTCTTTGTGGTGATCCATTCTCTCTATTTTGACAGTGTGTAAATCGCCATCCTGTTTCCTGCCCTAGAGGTATTAGTGCCTTGAACAAATTTCTCAGAACCTTCAGGATTGTTGCTGAGGGCACAATACAGCCAGAATTGTGGCCGTGGACCAGAAATGTAGCTGGATGTCTGGCCATGTCTTCACTTCCTGTTGGCCATGTCTTCACTTCCTGTTGGAGGTGGCTTCTTTCTGAGTGGATAGAAGAGGTGGCCTGATCCATTGCGTGTGTGTGGTGAAGCACCCTCCACATTGGAGCGCAGAGTTGCATTTTCAATGGCATCTCTATGTATTACACAAAATAATGCCCTCTTGGAAGACGCCAGAGTAGAAGATAGCAGTGGCAAAAGCATTTGTTGACTGAAAGATGATCTCTGCTGCCAACAGTGAAGACACAGTGGCAGCAAGCACTATCTTCAGACAGGGGATCCTTGGAGGAGGAACCGGAGATGTGATCTTTGTATGTTTTCAGCTTTCGAGCAGTATATGTGGATCCCTATCAGAAACTTGGTTCCTGCAACTGATGATGCTAAGGAACCATTTTCAGCAATGGGACTACAGTAGTTCAGGCTTCCATTACAGGAAATAGAAGTCCAAAGTGAGGCAACTGCTGACCAAGATCTTAGACTCTCTCTGATTTTCTGTTAAAATGATTTTGCACCGCAGCCTAATGCTGTCAGCTATTTGCAGGAAACTGACACTTAAGCTGTAAAGGATTCACATCTTGGACAAAATCAGCTGTGGGGCTGGTTAAGAAACTGAATACGTGATTGAATTAAGAGAACCTGTTTAGGAGCTTGAATGTTAACAGACATCCTTGCTTAGTTCATTTTGCTCCAGAAGACAGCCCCATTTCCACCTGTCCTGAGAGCAGGGTTTTGGGTATCAGGTCCTTCTACACTACATGTCTTTGGTAGTGTTTGGTTCCACCGAAGTCTTCATCCATGTCTTTAATTCACCCTGGGGTCCACTACATGTCACCAAATTCACTCTGTATCTCATGAGCTCCACCAAAATTCTGTCTACCTCTTACAAGCTGAAATGGGGCAGTCTTCGGCACTCCAAAAGTTCATCACGTGTCAGAAAAGGTCTATCACTACAAGTTCTGGTGTCTTTACATTTTCAATAAAGGAAGTTCGTACTGAGGTCAGCCAAGTGTTTTCCCTCCCTTAGAATCAGTTTCAAACTGTTATCAGGCAAACAAAATTCAAAGTCCTTAAGATCCTGTGCATTCATGGGAACAATACTTAACATGTGCATACAACAAATCCCATAACAAGCCAACTTCTGAGACTTTGTGTTCATACAGCAGTCAGCAGTTACATGATAGCCTCAGAGTAGTTTTGTTAGGTTCACTGTAGGTAGGCAGGCAGGCAGATGATGATGATATCTACCTACCTACCTACCTACCTACCTACCTACCTACCTACCTACCTACCTACCTATCATCATCATCTATCTATATCTATAGATAATCTATCTAATCTATTATTATATGACTATACATATTCCATGCCATGAAGCATGAAGCTTCCTTACAGTAAAACAGTTTAGGTTCTTTATCAGTATTTTAAAATTCTACTATGTCCACACTTTGTGAGCCTTGGTGCTTGTCACACTGTTGGATTTATGCTCTTCCAAGGGCTAATAATAAACAGACCAAGATACTAAACTGGCATAGCATTTTATTATGCAAATATGACCCATGCTTCATTTGACGATTGCAGCCCCACTCCAGTTGAATCACATTATCTCGGCATACAGCTGCAGCTTCCTGTGCTATAAAGGCTGCCTGGCTCAGGGAAGGGCCATAACTCCGGGCTGGAGTTCATGCTTTGTATGCAGAAGGTTTTGCATTTGGTCTTTTGTCATCTCTCAGTAGTTTACAAGACATGGAAGACTGACCTCCACCTGTGACCTTAAAAATTTGCCAGTGGTTAGATGCCTCTGAGTTAAATAGACCAAGGATCTCCCAGCTGATCAAAGGTTCCTGAGATATGATTTTCTAAGCTAGTAGCACATTGTGCAGTACTAGATTGTGCTGACGTCTACCTTTAAACCCTGCCTTTCTTTCAAAGATCTCTTTCCTTCCTCTTTATCTGCACAAGTAAGCATGTTGAGAGACAATGACTGTTCCAAGAGAAAGATACCCAACAAATTTTCATGGCTGAGTGGGATCCTGATTCCTGGCTTCTGGACCCTATTTTGACATGCCATTTATTGCACTGCATGTTCTGGGAATAGAGCAATAACAGGAATGTTTGTGAAGCATTTTGGGAATTGTATGCTAACCTCTGGATCTCCAAATACTGCTGGATCTCATACTGTCACCCTTGACTGCAATGGTGAATGGTCAGACACAGGCCCTTTATACACTCATCTAATCTAGGGCTGCTTTCTCAGGCTTCCTGTCCGTTGGATGGGAAAAGTCTGTTAGTGACTAATGTGTACTAGTGAAGGAATAAGGTGACCTCAAGAGGGTCCCCAAAAATGGAACATGAGACTGGATTATTCCAGGAAAGGATCAGCAATATTTATTTAATTTACCTGCAGGGATGCAGTTGTGACGAAGAAGAGGAGGCTCTCCTATTTGGAATTCTGTATAAAAGACTGTTGTAATGGAGGGCGTGCAGTACTTTTGTGAACAATCACAACTGCATCCCTGCAGGTAAATTAAATAAATATTGCTGATCCTTTCCTGGAACAATCTAGTCTCATGTTCCATTTTTGAGAACCCTCCTGGGCTCACCTTATGCCTTCATTAGCGTTTGCACTTGGGAATGCTAGTACATGTTAGACTAAGTCCCATATGCTTGGAGACTTACCTGGGTCCCAGTGCCTCTCTGGTCACTGGCAGGGTGCTGCCATCTTGATTGCAGAGCCTGCACAACTTTGCATGCGCTGTAGCCATTGCCATGGTGAAGATGATGCTATGTGCTTGTGCAGTCATGCTTGGGGCCATTTGAGGTGCCACACAAGAGCTCTGCATTTCAGAAATGGCACAAATGGTCATGGGCTGGACACTAGAGGTAGGTAATTGGATGAGACTGGTTAGGGCTACGGTTAGTATGCATGTGGTGCATGATTTTGTGCACCACCACTAGTTTACGATAGGTGCACATCTGAGCAGGCAGGAGGCATTTCTAGGTTAAAAATGCCTCCTGCAAGTGCAGATGCACCTGCCCAGATGTTAACCCATCACAAATTATGGGCCCAACTGTGAATTGGCCTCAGCATCAGTTGGCCTGGAATAGCCTCCAGATCACAGGCAGGCATGGGCAGGATCAGCATTGTGAGATCTATGGGCCATCCATGTTCAGCTCTCACTAAGTCACAGCAAGTGTAAAGTGCATGTGTGAGTACCCAAGTAGAACAGTTGATTTAAATTCTGCACCTTGTTTACCTGGTATCTCTGAATGTTTACATGTCTTTTTGTTTACTTCTGCCCCCACACTTTGGGGGTACACTTTGGGGTATGAGACTCGGTGCCCCCTTCCAATCTTTGTCCTTACTTTGCTCAAGGACTACCATCCCAAATTCTTGCTCCTGCCAAGATCAGTCAAGAACTCAACTTTGCATCTTTTCACACTTTGGAGCATACACACTGCACAAAGCCAATTGTGTTCCAGAAACAGCTCTGCGTGTGCTGGACTGTCCGCCATCTGGATAGCTGTGGAGCACTAAAAAGTGTTCTGCAACTATATTAGCCACATCTGGAATATGGCCAGTACAGCCCGAGATGCACCCTTCACACCTGGTCAGGGTGGGCATAGTTGCTGTTGTGTGTCATGCCTGATCACCATAGAAATGGCCAGTACACGTGGCTGTTACTGCAGCGAGGTGATATCTGCTAGTATAGAGGTGATTAACCTTTAGCTCGTCTAAGGTTGGAATAGTTCAAGTGTCACAAAGTGTGGTCGCCCAAACCATTCCAAAAGTTAGCTACCCATCACACCTACTTAAAGTGCAAATTGGCCCTCAGTCTGAAAAAAAATCATGAATGTGAAAAATCCTGCTATACATATGTTCAGAGTTCTTCTTCATCTTCTTCTATTAACAACAACAACAACAATAATAATAATGAGGAGCAGGAGGAGGACAAGGTCATTTTTGAGGATATTTTTATTTGATAGGCATTACCCTTAGTGTAATCTCCTGCCATTTCCTCAAATGACGTGATCTTTACACTTAAAAACTACCGGGGTCCAAAAGTCTCCCTTATGACCAACAACAATAAATTTTTCAAGGAATTTATTGAAGTTTAAAAACTGGATATAATTATTAATGCTGCCTTTGGTGGCTTTTGTCATTTGGTCTTAAAATGAAAGCTGACTATTCCGAGAGCACTATAAAGGGATTTATAGCTTGCACTAACAGGGGCCAATTCACACTTTGGCCCATAGTTTACAATTAGTCAGCATCTGGGCAGGTGTATCTGTACTTACAGGTGGCACTTACAATCTACAAAAGGCCCAAGTGGTACCCTAACCTTAACTATCAGAATCCAGCCAGTGAGTGTCTGCACTTCTTCCTACTGGAGAGGTTGCCTGAGCTACCGCACAAGCGCACTGGCAGCTCACATGGTCCCCTGATGTGACTGCTCTTATGCAAAACATCAGCATCACATAGCGATGGCACTGATGCCAGGGTGCCATGCTCAAGATGGCAGCTCCCTGTGGAAGATCGGCCGTGCAATCAAAAACAGGTTAAGTGATTGATCGCGCGAAGGTAAGCTAGTCAATATTTGTTTCTAATGCACCTTTCCTGTTGAGGGGATAGGAAAGGAAATGTGAAATCACTCCAGGCCTGATCCTTACTAAGCAGAGACAGACTTTATTGGAAAAGGAAACAATACCACAAACAAAAAGGGGGCACAAATAATTATTCTGCTGCAGAAGATACAGTAATATGAGATGTGTTGTGTCCTGCCATATTGAACTAGTGGTCATCTAGTTCAGTACTCTACTCTCACAGTGGCCAACCAGCTGTGTGGGGAAGCCCATAAGTAGTGCATGGGTGAACTGGTTCTGTTCTCAATATCTCAGCAATTAGCCATTAGAGAGATATCATATCAGATATTCATATGAATTCATACAAATACATTCATATCAAATAGAATCCTACCACATCTGAAGGGGATCTATTCGAATGAATATGAATTTTCTTACATTCAATTAGTTACAAACTGAATGCAACAAAACCTATTTTGTGCAGATCCCCATTAAATAGGTCTGTCAAATTGAATGCTGCTGCACATTACTCTAGTATTTTTCACCTTGTCTGGACACGGCCACTTTCCCCATGTCCAGAAACTTCCCCAGAGGTTGCGTCTATTGCGTACCTGTGGAAGTTGCCACATTGTCCACAGCTGTGCTGATTTTGCAGAGCAGAAATATATTTATTTCAGAGTAATGTTTCATTTTATGATTGATTTTATAGCTGGATTTTATGATCTAAGTTGAATACAGTATATTGTAAACTGCTCTGGAATTCTAAATGATAATGCATTATTTAGAAATGATATACGGAGAAATTGGGGATGTCCACTGACAAAAGGAAAGACTGGACCCCTGCCCACCACAGCACAGTTCGGCCTCCTTTAGCCCATCCCTCTGAGGAAAAGAAGATGGCCTGGCATGCCAGGACAGGCGGAGTCCTCTGGAAAAGAGGACTCCGGTTAGGACGATCGGACAAAGATAAGCCAGCTTGGAAAATTAATTGAATAAAAATAATGTAACATGATCAGATGACCTGAAGTCATCTTAAAACCAAAGGTGTGACCAGGGCCTGTGACAGGCCCTGGGCAGGGTCTGCTGTAGTCTTCACCAGCATGAGGACACCACGTCCCTAGTCCAAGATACAAACCGAATAAGGACCAGTGCAGAAAAGGGCAATGTTTTCTGCTTGAGAATGCTCAGAAGCAATTGGTGAGGCAGGATGCCGGAATAGATGGGCTGTGGCCTGATCCAGCAGGGCTCCTCTTATGTTCTTGTAGTCTGAAGTGACCATGCAGATGTTGCCAGAGTTTCTAAAGTCCTTGCTAAATGACATCTCAAGAACGCTTGATTGCTACAGGTGTACTGGAAGTGTTTTCTACTGTTACAAGCCAGCCCAGTTCCAAAGGAACCAGTGATTGCTGCCTATGGATCTGGACATCATGAGGTCTCTTTTATCTAGCCATGTCTGGCTCCTTAGAGGTTGAGAAAAGGACTCCTTTCCCCTCAGCCAGGAGTTCTGCTTTTCAGAGCTTGTGACGGATAGGCACTGTCTACCTCATTACTGTGCAATGAAACTTTATTGTTCCTTTTGTTCTATTGATTTTTATGTCTTATGAGAAGCATATTGGAAAAAAAATGAAATGAGTATCTGTCAAAGAATAATAGCAAGACCAGCAGCAGCCACTTAGCTGGGTATCTTCAGAAGCTTGCAAAGAAGCTTCCATCCTGGAAGTTGATTCTGGAATCTGCTGAGCATCTTAAAGCCATGATTTGTTGGGCTAAGCAGAAGTCATAGCATAGGAAGCCCAGAAATCTTTGGGGAAACATCTGAAACAAGGTCTTTTGACAGGATTTGATGGCTCTGAAACCTCTTTTATCTTTTGGTTAGAGGACTGGATTCTTAGCTAGTAGTCTTCCAGTTTGATTGTGCACGCCTCTGCAAAGCCAGCTGTGTGACTTTGGGTTAGTCACCGTTCTCTTTTTGAGCTCCCACAGTTCCACCTCCCTCACAGGATGTCTGTAGTGGGGAGAAGAACAGAAGGCTTGTCAGCCACTTTGAGTCCCCTAAAGCATGAGAAAAGAGGGGTATAAAAGACAACTCTCCTCCTCTTCCTCGTTCTTTGGGACCCTTCCCACAGTACACTCACTTTAAGCCCAGAAGAGAAAGGAGTCTAGGGGCCTGACTTTCACACACTAGGTCAGAAGAAAGCAAGCCTAGCCTCTCCTACTATGTCCCATCTGCATCAGGTGAAGATGTGGGCAGGATAGGGCACCAAAATGGTAGATCATTTTGTTTGTATTCCAAACTATGAAGGGTGCGCAGGCAGTATACCCCATAGTCTGGAATGCAGTAGGGGCAGCTTTTCAGCAGCTTTCAGGTTGGGGCCAAGGCTGGGCTGGGCTGGGCTGTGATAGATTATCTGAAAGAGGACAGCCATTGGAGAGGGCTATTGCTATCCTGTTCTTGGTTGGGTTCTACTCACTGGTTCTTACTACATGTGCCGGAACAGCCATGTTAGTGTGAAAGTAGCCCTGGAGAACAAGAGTAATAAATTAAGACCCTTTTCCCACTTATTTCCCTGAGATCCAGATCAGGGGATCTGGATTAGCCCAGTCCACTGAACCTGATCATGGGGAGGCATAGGGGGGATCAGATGGTGCTGATCCAGATTAGCAAATGCTGTGACTGCAAAGCTTTTCACACAAGCTTTGTGGTTGCACCCCCATGTTTCCGATGGGGGACTCCGAGGAGTGCTTTTTGGAGGCACATTATGGCATGCCTCTGAAAGATGCCCCCATGAGAACTGGGCTTCTACAAACTTCCTGTGGTCCAGATCAGGCTGTGCTGGTTCCTCTGGTGGGCTTTTTTTAAAATAGGTCCACCAAAGATCTAGATAAGGGCTTCCCTTAATTCAGATCTTGTGCTGAATGTCCACATGTGTACTAGAATGGACCCTTTGTTTGGATTAAGGGTCCATTTGGAAAGGGCCTCTGGAAAAGAAAAATATAAAATCAGCTTTTCTGATATTTGCATCAAGAACTCTTGTATCACAGGGCACACAAATGGCACATCTGAAGGGAAATGGCTTAGCTTGACACTGGCTTCTTTCTCTCAGAATTCTTTTTTATCTCTAATTTTCTTTCTTTAGTCTCCTCCCTCCCTCCCTCTCTCAGGATCTTTCTTTTTCTCTAGCCTTCCTTCCTTCCTTCCTTCCTTCCTTCCTTCCTTCCTTCCTTCCTTCCTTCCTTCCTTCCTTCCTTCCTTCCTTCCTTCCTTCCTTCCTTCCTTCTTGGCACTGCATCTCAATTGAGTCCATGGCAGGACTTTGACTAGGCTAAAACAATTTTGTTTCTTCAGCCATTCAGAAATGGACTCACTCTTGGAGTTTGGATTGTAGTCTTGCTGCATAAACCAATTGCACTTGAGTATCAGATCACTGAAGGATCACCCAGACCTTCTTCTCCAGAATTATATGGTAGGAAGCAAGGTCAATGGTGCCGTCAACTATGGCAAGTTGCACAGACTCCAAATCAGCAAAAAATATCCTGTGCCACCATCATGTTGAACTTTGGTATGAGGTTCTTATTGTGGAATGCTGGGCTGGCTTTATGTTGGAGGCAATGGATCCAGGTCTTCCAAAAAGTTCCATGATTCCATCATCTACAGAACATTATCCTAAAAGGCTTGGGGGTCATCAAGTGAGAAAATGTGAGACAAGTCTTCATGTTTCTCTTGGTTAGAGGCGTTTTTTGCTGTGTATCATTTTTGTCCATGACTTTCTAATAGTTGATCATATCTGAGAACAAGGCCTTCAGTTCCTTAGATATTTGTCTGGGTTCTTTTGTAACTTCTTCATCAATCTACTCCATGGAGTGGAATTGTGGGGGGCTTGGCCTACCATTAGAGTGTTACGTATTACTGATGTAGTCCAGCTGGTTCTTTGGGTTGGTCTACTGATCCATCCAGATACATGAATTGAGGTGCTAATAATCTTTCCAGAAGCTAGCTGTTTTCTGTGCTTCGTTTCTTGGCTCCAGATAGCAAAACTGAAGAAGGTAGGTTGGTTCTGCTTCTACACAGTGCTGCAGGAGTGAATTTGTTTTGCACGTTCTTTGCTGTCACTTCATTCCCAGCATTCACTGGGTGCAGTGATGTGGATTTTATGCATCACTCATCGTGGAGGTGTGCACGAATGCAATTTTCAGCACTCAGTTTGATTTGAATCAAATATCTGAAGATTCAAATCAATTCAAATGTTTAAAATATGAACGTATTTACATTCGATTCGATTGAAATACATTTGCATCTATTTGTACAAATATTCTATTTGTATTTGAAGATACAAATGTTGACATTTGTTTGTGTCCATACGCATCCCATTTTTATGCCGTATGCATCCTGTTTTTGTCCCGTACATATCCATACAATGCATATGGATATGTATATTATGCGTACGTATCCGTACACATACAGTATGAATGTCCAAATAATTTGTACGAATGATTCAAAAGATTCAAAATTCGTTTGAATGTTAACAAATGTTTAGACATTCAATTCGAGTTCGAATGTCCAAATCCAAATGAATTTGATTGAATTTCAAGTGTTTTGAATATTCTTCTACAACCCTAACTCATCAGCCTCAGCCAGCAAACAAAATGGCAAGAAATTATGTCCTTTAAGAATATCTGGGGGTAACAGTTGAGCTACACTGGGATACAAAATTCAAATTCACCTTATTTTGTTTTGTTTTGCTTTGTATTGAACTGCGTTCAGGACAAGTCAGCAGTTTGGTTATAGGCCAAAGCATGTGAACACTTGTAAGAACTATGGCAGCCTCATGAGTAATTCTGAGGCAGGAAAACATTTGCTCTCTAGCCTAAATGAAGACTGGAGGATCATGTCATTAGTTAATATTTTATGCATAACACATAAAGTTACATCTAGTAGTTCTGCCCATAATTAGCTGCCAGCCGGTATTCTAATGAACTTGCATGTTCGGCAAATTACAAATACATCTGCCGACTCCAAGGAATAAGTGACACACAGGTCCCTTTAAGCAAAGTTCAAGTATCTCCTAAATTAACCAAATGGAATCCCCCAAGCTATAGTATTTACACACTGAGACAAGCTGTTAGAGGTTCATCTTGCAATCTTGCCTGCTCTTGCACAATAGAAAGGGAGGCTGGGATGGGGAGGGAAAGAAATGGGGGCTTTATATTTACAATTGTGACATTGTCATAGAAGAGACTTATCAAATGCATGGATCTTCCCTAGAAGATGCATCTTCAGGTCTTATCAAGTTGCCTTTATTCTGCTGGACAGCTGCTCAGGTTGATGGTGACCCTTGGGATGGGTGGGGAAGAGGGCTAGGTAGAACTAACCCACACAAAAGGTGACCCCCATTGACCACAGGGACTGTATGTAACATTAGTAAGGATGTACACAAATGGGATTTTGGGCATTTGATTTGTAACAAATTGAATGTTAGAAAATCTGTATTTGTTTGAATAGATCCTCTTCCGAATGTGGTAGGATTCTATTTGATATGAATCTATTTGTACAAGTTCATATGAATATCTAATATGAATGCATGCATATCCTGCATGCGTATCCTGCATATGGATCCTATATAAATGCATACATATTGGATACGTACCCTATACTAATGCATACATATCATATACATATTAGATACTTATCCTATATGAATGCATAAGTATCAATACGTAACTGATACAAATCCCAGGTCTAACGAATGCACAAATGTTCTGAAACATTCACATTCATACAAATGTTAAATGTACAAATGTCATAACATTCGATTCATGTGCAAATGTCCAAATTCATCTGAATTTGTCCAAATAATGAATCTTATGAATATTCATGCTCATCCCTAAACATCAGCCCATCCCAAATTGAAACACATCTGAGAGAGGAAGGAGTACATTTGAATGCTAAACTATTATGTATTATGGGATGCTGCCTACTTTGTCCTTTGGGTCAGCTTGCCCTGAAGTTTCCTATGCTAGTCTTGATAACCTTGGGAACTCTAGATTAGGGTCTCCAGGGTAGTTACTATGAGTTTCCTGTGACTGGGACTGATGGGATTTGGAGACCAAGGGCCTTTCTGCACAGGCTCTGAAAACACATTTAAAGACAGATGCGGGAAGGATTTGGACATGGCAACCGCACAGGGAACCCAATTAGGATCCCTTTGAGGATACCATGTCTGCACGTCAGCGCGCAAAACCAGTTGCTTAAACCAGTTTTGCCGCCAAAATCCAATCCAGATGTAAGACTGGAGAAATCTGGTCTTACATCTGGCTTTTCCCCTTAAAGCGGTTCGGAAGCGAACGCTTCCGCACCGGCGGGGGAAAAGCCAGATTGCCTGCGCATGCCC
>MTQE01002217.1:5067246-5079190 GCA_014337955.1 Aspidoscelis marmoratus
GACAGGTGGGCGAGTCTGGCAGCCAGCTTCCCTGCCTTCCCCCTGGCAAGAGAAGGGGCGATCGGCCCTTCTCGGACAAAGGGGAAGGCAGGGAAGCTGGCCGCCGGACTCGCCCACCTGTCAAAGAGGCTGAGCGTCCGCACAGCACCCACCCCAATCCGTTTCCCCATATGGACCTGCCGCTGCTGCCCTGCAGGTGTGCAGGTGCATGGGCCCTCAGAGAATCTGACCCTATATTTGGGTCAGATTCTTTTTTAAAACGTTCCGCCTGAAAACGGATCTTTGAGACCCGTTTTCGGCGGCACGCGCGGAAAGGCCCCCAAAAACCTGGATGGTACCAGGCTGATGAAAGCTTCATCTTCAATGATGTCCATTGATTTCAGGTGTCACCTCCCTATTTTCAGTGATGCATATGGACGTGTGCAAACAAAATTGTATGTTCATTTTGTCATCAAAGTGAAAATCTGATAATTCATTTCATATTCAAATTGTTTAATTGAAGAACCTGATTTCTGCAATCATTTTTTTTTTCACAAGGAAAAAGACTTTTCTTTCATTGCAAAAGCCCTTTTTATGGACCAAAACACAGCAAAATATAGATTTTTTTTATTTTCACAATCAGGAGACTAGTTTGTTTTTATCAAAAATTTGGATATTTGAAAACTTGATTTTCATTTTGATGCAAATGTCTGCGAATGCAAAAGATTTGATTAATTTTCTGAATGCAAACCAAGTTTTGCATATCCCCAGTGATGTGATGTACCCACTGAATAAACCTGCAAATTCTAAAAAAAGATGCTTTGGTAGAAGGTATAAGTCACCCCTCAGAGTAATGCAAAATGTGAACTATAAAATGAAGAGCAGTGAAAAAGAAAGCTTCAAAAATCTTCAGCTGCAAATGAATCCAGTGACACTGTAAAAATTAACAAATTGGATATGTCATGAACTTTCATAAGCAAGACATTTCTTCACTCAGAAGAAAATTAAATCCGTTAAACTCATCTGACAAAGTTGTCTTATCTTAACATAGTGCTGCTGAAAACGATGAGCTGAAGACCTGCTAGAGGTATCTTGCAGATTTTTAACTTCTCTGCCGGGAACTAATTGAGACATTTCTGGATTAGAATGTGCAATGGTATAGGGCAGGACTACGCTTAATTGGTAGCTTGTGAGAGCTTCAGGTTTATCCCTTCATGTACCACCTGCAGCATACAGAGAACTAGGCAGCGGGTTAGAGATGCCCAATGCTCTGTCTGATTAATAGTCTACTTAATTTTTTTTAATAAAAAAGATCATTCAAAATTCCTGTGCATAAGTATTTAGAACCCACACTGTGATGATACAGTTTGGTTGTGATCAGACAGAGAGGGAAAAAAAGCATCTTTGAGACACCTCAGAGTAAGGCTTTAGGTGGACTGTTCACACACTGGTCTTCCTCTCCTGAACATCCTGTGCTAGAAAAAGTGGATTAGAGAAGAGTTGGGAACATGAAGGCCATACATTGTTTCAGAGAAGGCTTCAAGGTGGGGTTGTTCACATACCAGTCTGCCCCTTCCACAGACCATTCTGTGCAAGAAAAGGTGGATTAGAGAAGAGTTGGGAACAAGAGGGCCACATGAGGGACTGATTCACACTTTGGCCCGTAGTTTACAATTAGTCAACATCTGGGCAGGTGCATCTTACAGAAGGTACTTACAGCCTACAAGTGTCCCCTGCCTGCCCAGATGTTGAATAATTGTACACTAGCTGTGGTGAACAACATTGTGCACCACAAGCTACCCAACCTTACCCCATGTGACTGGGAACCTACCTGGAAGCATCCAGCCGGCGAGCATCTGCACTTCTTCCAGCTGGGGGGAGGTCATCTGAACTGCTATACCAGTGCACTGGCAGCTCACATGACCCCCTGATGTGACTGTTCAGAGTGTCAGCAACACTGTAGCAATGGTGTTAGTTCACACACAGTTGCACAGGGCACCATGCTCAAGATGGCGATGCCTAGGAGTGGATCAGCCACATGATCAATCTCAGGTAAGTGATGGATCGCATGGGGGCTAGACACTGGGTGTTTTTCCACTGTCACTAGAAGTACCCATTAAGTACCCATTAATGGGTACAAAAACGCCATTGCATACCCATTAATGGGTACTTAATGGGTACTTCTAGTGACAGTGGAAAAACACCCATTGTTGACTAGCGCTCACAAGTACAAGTGCTGTTCAATGTTAGTCTTTCTCACACTTTCCCTGTCCACAAATGCAGATGCTGGTGCATGCCAGTGGGAGTGCACTGTTCCTGTCCCCTGGCTGGGATGGGAAGTGCAGGAAGTCCCCCTGTCCCCATCTGCACAAGAAACAGAAGAGGCCTTTAATCCGGATCTCTTGTGAACCTGTTTAAATCAGGTCCACAAGAGGACTTAAGGGTCTTGTTCTGGACCATGGGAGGTGTGCGGATGGCATGCTTCCATGATCCAGAACAACAGGGGGACTGCAACCCCCCCCAATTCCCGAGGCTAGGATCTTTCATTCCTAGTGCTGTGCGTGTATGTGTGGCGGCGGCGGCCGTGAAGCTTCTCTGAGCTTCACAGCCACGGGGAAGCAGCACTGACCCACCCCACACCTCCACATGATCTGGCTCAGTGGGTCCAATTATTTCAGACCCACTGAGCCAGATGGAAGAGAGGCAAGTATAGAAAAGGTCTGCATGAATAAACGTCATTGAAGTTTACTTTACTTTGAAATCTCCCCCTCCTTGCAACATTTCTACCAGGATTGTTAGCTGCAGTGAAAGTATCATCTGGAATGGAAAAGCAAGGTGGAGTTATTTTAATTAGGGATGTGCACGAATATTCATAGGCATCTGAAATCTGAACGAATGTGCCGAATTTGACATTTGACATTCGAACTCAAATAGAATGTCCCAAAATTCAAAATTTGCATTTGAATCAAATTTCAAATTTCTGATCTGTTCATTTGAAGATCTGCATCTTTCCCACATCCCTACGCATTTGTACGGATCCATATGGGACGAAAACGGGTTGCATACGGGATAACTATGGGATGCATACGGACATGTACAGATGGTATAGGTGTGTACGGATGTGGGGAAGACGCGTATGTGCACATACAAATGTTGTCAACATTCATATGGGCAGATTCAAATAAAAAATTCAAATGAATAGCTTTGAATTTGATAAATTCGAATCAAATCTTGATAAATTCAAATTTAAAAGGCTCGAATCGGATTTTCAGGTATTTGATTTGATTTGAATAGAATGTAAAAAAAAAAAAGGGCCCATCTCTAATTTTAATAAGTATATATTGTCGGTTCTGCTAAAAGTAGCAAATGTACTATATGGTATGTCTGCATGTGAATTGTTCTGGTTTTTGAACGTGTCTCGTGGAAAAAGATCTAGACTCAGAAAGACAGAGAAGCAGCGTCCTTGCTGTAGAAGACAATGAAATCTTTATTCTAAATGGTCAGCTTTCAAGCCAACGCAAAATAAGGTATATTAGTTTCTTGGTGTTTAGCATACATTTGCATGACTGGAAGGAATGCAAATATTAATATATATGCAAATATGGAGACACCTTGGTTTCCTACTTGATGTTTTCATCACACTTCAAGGCTGACTACTCCAGATTGAAAACTTACTTTTAAGAGGACTTAGGTGTGAGGGGGATCACATTCCTTACTTTGAAAAAGGTGAGCCTCTGCAATTTTGGAGATACTTCAAATGAAAACTGCTAGAGTCAGAATTTGCTTTTTGCTGCTTGTGTACATTTTTGTGGTCTGTGTGCTTCTTTGCATAGCCTTTCTGGAAGGTGCAAGACCAGGGGACGAGATAAGAGGTTCCTGCTTTTTCAAGATTGTCCTAACCAATGGTTGTGGTCTCATGTATCTACTGTATAGCCCCTCCTCTGAAATTCCACCCAATCAAAGTAGCAGCTGCAGGTAGAAAGACGGGAGAAGGGAAGACCCCCTTTGTCTTTTCCCCAGCCCAGGTCTTGAGGCCCTTTTGCCCTTGACCTGGTTGCACACAGTGGGGGAGCTTCTGGGAAGCGCCATCTGCACTTGCAGGAGGCCTTTCCACACCAGAAACATCTCCTGCTACCCCAGCATCCACTCGCCAAACTTTACCTTTTCAGGCCATCAGAGAGAGCATTTTCACCTCTTCCACTGCCAGAGGGTCATCTGAGTTGCTGCGCAAGCACGCTGGCATGCCAGGCAACCTGGAAAGCTAGTGTGCATATGCAGCGCATCACCATTGTCCCGGTAATGACACTGGTGACTGCACAGTCATGTCAACTATTGGGATGGAGACGGCAGTGCCTGGCCATGTGTCCACACCTCCAGTAAGTCTGCAGGCACGTGGTGGCGGCGGGCCCTAGCACTTGCAACTGTGAATGCTAGTGCATGCCAGTAGGAAAGCACTATTTCCATCCTCTGGACAGGATGGATGCTGCAAAAAAGTCCTTGGTTGAGCATATCCTCAGAGAGCTGGAAAAGGGGACCCCCATTCCCTTAAAAAAAAACTTCTTCCCTATTGTCCTCGTCACCCTGCTGCACTATGTTATGTTCACACCTACATTTTAAACCAGTGACAGTCCACTTTCAAACCAAGAGAACACATCAGCAGTAGGGATGTGCACAAATGCATTTTTTTGCATTCAAATGTGATTCAAATTGAATGTTAAAAAATCTGTACTTTTGAAAATCCAATTCAAATCCAGATGATCTGGATCTGGATTTTCGAAAATCTGATTCAAACTCGAACATATGAATGTCGGGAACATTCATATCTGATTTTCAAATTCATTCACATCCCATTTTTATTGTGTTTGTGTTTCGTTTGCATCCTATATTATAAGCGCAAATAGACCCGATATTCGGATGTGATATATGATGACGAATTCAGTCAAATTATTCAAAAATCTGTATCAGAGTTTCAAAAATCCTAATCTGATCCAGATTTGAAAATTTGGATTTTTGAAAATCCAATTCGAATGTCGATTGTTGTTGAATTCAAATTGTCAATTTTTCAAATATCCGCACACATCTCTAATCAGCATTGACTAGTTATTTTCTTTCCACTTTCTCTAACCCAAAGGTGGTTTTAGATAATGCTGAATGAAAACAGCCTGACACTTGGCTGACATAAGAACCTAAGAGGAGCCCTGCTGAATCAGGCCACAGCCCATCTAGTTCGGCATCCTGTCGCATACAGTGGCCCACCAGTTGCCCGTGGGCATCTCCTGCTCTTGAATCCCAGCAAATGGCCTTAGAGGCATCCGACTGTCACCTCAGCCTGAAAGATGTACTTAGGCATCCATTCTAGTAGCCATTGATACATCTGTCATCCATAAATTTGTCTAATCATTCTTGGAAGCCATCCAGGCTGGTAGCTGTTGCCACCTCTTCCAGCAGCAAATTCCATAGACCGATGACTCTCTGAGTGAAGAAATACTTCCCCTGTTGTCTCTCTCTGAAAGTGGACTGACGCTAGATCGAAACTTAGAGCTTTTCTGCATCTTCACTTCCTGGTGAAAACGTCCCCTGGAACTGAACATGGAGGATAGTTCCGGCACCTGCATTACAGATGCCAGCTCTCCCCCTAACCTTGCCAGTGCTTCCTAAGGCCTGACGAGGTGCCAATCACTGCTAACTGCAGCAATTCTTGGACCTGCACCCATGGTGGCAATGCGCCTGTCTGGTACTGTTGTCCTGGTAACAGGGCTCTGTGGTAGGGATGCCCATGAACATTTCTAACATTCATTATTTGGATGGATTCAGACATTTGTACACAAATCAAATGTTATGACATTCGTATATTAAAATTCGTACGAGTTAACGGATGTGCACAAATGTTCTAAACATTCAAAAATTTGATCAAATTCGATTGAATGTGGACATTCAAACTCAAATAGAATGTCTACATATTTGAATTTAAACATTCGAATGAAGTTCAAATGTTCAAAAACACGAATTCAAAAGATTTGAAACATTCAAATGTACAGCTATGTATGCACAGATACAAATGTACATGTACATATCTGTATGCATCTCATAGGTATCTGTACATATTTGCATACGAAATGCCTGCAGATACATACGACGCATGTGAATGTTGTTGACATCCCGTATCTTCAAATACAAATATTGTCAACATTCGTATCGTCAGATTCGAATCTAACATTCGAAAGAATAGACTAGAATGCATTCGATTTGAATGGGATTTTGTTGCATTTGGATTCTAAACATTCGAATAGAATTGAATGTTTTAACATTTGATTTGAATCAAATGCAAATGCAAAAAAATAATTTGTGTGCATCCCTAGTACGAATATGATTGTTACGGAACATCTGTATAAATAGTTCGGACATCCATTAAACTGGGGATACATACTGGATACATATGCATTCATAAAGAAGAAGAAGAAGAAGAGTTGGCTTTTCTACCCCGCTTTTCTCACCCATTTAAGGGGACTCAAAGTGGCTGACAAAACTTTTCTATTCTTTTCCCCACAACAGACACCCTGTGAGGTAGGTGGGGCTGGGGGGAGCTCAGAAGAGAGCTGTGACTAGCCCAAGGTCACCCCGCTGGTTTCATGGGGGAGGGCAGAATCGAACTTGGTATTTCTGGATAACAGTCTGGCTCCCTAAACACTAGACCAAACTGGCTCACAGACCAAACCCATATAGGATATGTATCCAGGATATGATACAAATACAATTATATTGAATAGAATCCTACCACCTTCATAGGGGATCTATTCAAACAAATATGGATTTTCTAGCATTCGATTCGTTACAAATTGAATGCCAAAAACCTAACTACGCTTGTGTCTCCCTTCCCCCAAGCTCCCTTAGAATCTCTTTGACCTGAGCCACATCTACACACTCTATGAGCACTGCTGCATGCATGTAGCCACTCCATGAAGAATAACTATTCTAGGAAATGCGGGTGCTGCATTCAGCAGTGCTCTTGGAGTTCTCTACCATTGCAAATAGGAATTCACTGTTAGATGTGAATGCAGGATTCAGTTACAGGAAGACAAAAGACATCAAAGTTTAATAAACTGCTTGGTCTACACATTTCAATCTCCTGCCCCCCCCCCCCGCCCCCTATCAGGCTGGGCTTGAGTAGTAATGGAGAACTAGAAAAGTGAAGTTCACACCCATGCACCCACAAAAGTGATTTTTGTTTTATTTTCCAACTCATTTTGCTTTTGACAGAGGACAAAAAGGGCAGAATGACAGAGAGTGGGGGAGGAAGAATCCTTGAAGCAATATTTTTGCAATTAAAAAAAAAAGAATCATATAGCAAATAGCATTTTTGGAGCTGAAAGGAGGGGGGAATCCGGCAGGGATCTCTAATGAGAGCAGTTTGCACTAATGATTCTGCCAACCCTACTGGTGAAGTGGCCACTGCAACAAGATGCATCTCAGAGAATTCCTGCAATGCAACACTCTAACCCTAAGCCACAGATATTCTGCGCTACAGCAAAGTCCTATGGGCACAAAACACTTCACTCATGCAGCTTGCAAGTAGGGAAAAAAAATTGCCTGCAGAGACGCATGATTTGCACTGATGCTGTTTCCAACCCTGCAGCAACAAAATCCAGCTCAGAGAATTTCTGCAATGCAACACTCTAACCCTGAGCTATAGATATTCTCAACTCTAGCAATGTTAGCACAGTCTCTCCCTTCCCTTTGGGGTACCTGTCACTAGGGATGTGGAAGAATATTCAAAACATTCAAAATCTGATTGAATTTGCTCGCATTCAGACATTCGAATGCGAATTGAATGTCTATACATTATTTTTTAATATTTGAACAAATTCAAATGTTTCAGATGATTCGTATAGATTATTCAGACATTTGTATGTGTATGGGTGTGTACACATTACATACGTATCCATACACATCTTAGGGATTTTCGCACTGCAACGCGTTCCGTTTGGAACGCGTGCAGGCAGGCAGCTTAAGACAGTTCCGGACGCTTTCAGCATTCACACACAGGAGCGCCGGAATGCTTCTCTCCCGGAACGCGCCGGGGCGGCTCGTCCGCATTGGAACGGATGCAGAGCACTTTAAAGTGCTCTGCATCTGGAACACGTGGAAGACAGCTCCGGACGCGAGGCGGCGCAAGCCCCGCTGGGGCAATGCGAATGCCTCGTCCGGAGCTGTCTTCCACGCGTTCGGAAAAGGCCTGTGCATTTGTACAGATACGTGCAGGACAAAAACGGAATGGATACGGGATAAAAACAGGATGTATACGAATGTGTACAGACATATGAATGTTGTGGACATTTGTATCTTCAAATACAAATGGAATATTCGTATGAATAGATACGAATATATTCAATTCAAATTGAATGTGAATGCATGCAAATTTTAAACATTCAAATTGATTCAAATATTTGGGTATTCAATTCACATTGAATCGAATGATGAAAATTGCCTTTGTGCACACCCCAATGCTCAGGCTGACACTGGGGCAGCCAGAAAGTTCACCTGGAAGTCAGAAATAGCATGTAAGCACTGCTGCCACCTTTCATGTTCCACACAGGCAACATCCATGCTGACTAGATGGGCTGTGGCCTGATCCAGTAAGGCTCGATTACCAATAGGTAATTCTTGGAGGACAGGTGTATCAATGGTTACTAGAATGGATACCTAGGTATAGTCTTCAGGTAGGAGAGACAGAAAGGATGCCTTTGAAAACCATTTTCAGGTATTGGAGAGCAGGTGAAGATTTTGCCTTTGTCTTCTGCTTGAGATGCCCAAAAGCAATTAGTGGACCACTATGTAAAACAAGGATGCTGGACTAGATGGGCTGTAGCCTGATCTAGCAGGGCTCCTTAAGATCTTAGGGCCATCTGTTAACTGAGTTTAGACAGACAGACAGACAGACAGACGGACGGACGGACGGACGGACGGACAGACGGACAGATGGACAGATGGATGACAAACAGACAGACACTACAATTCTCGAGATATTTAGAGCTGTGTTTACACTTATGGGTAGAAACCTCAAAAGCTGCACAACTTTTGCTCTGGCTTCCTTTTCTTCAGCCTTCCATTTCTCAAGCCTCAAGAGTAAAAAGAGCAACTAATTTTGTGTTCCATAAGCTTGTAGGGCGTTGGACTCTTTTCACTCCAGGTAGTAGCCTTTGGAATGGCGTCGGCAAGCACATGATGTGACATCAGAAGGACTTCTGACCTACCCACCTGGCACGGCTCCACCTATCACCTCGCTGGATTGTGCCTTTACATCATTTCCTCCTCGCCTCCACTGACTGCTGTATTTAAGCTCAGGAAAATTAAACTCTTGCTCTCTTTTCCAGCTGATCCTGTCTCCCACCTGACTTCTTTCCCCTGTGCTCTCTGTCTTTAACTCACCATAGGAGCACATGGTGATCTCTTATCGCATGCCGGTGGCGAATAAGGGATTTACTTTTGCAACACCCGGTGGATCGTACCAGTAACCACTGGTACCAAGTAGCGTTGCAGCCCTTGGATTGTAACCAAGCATCACTGTGGTTTTCAGAACTTCAGCCAAGACCGAGGAAGCCATAGGCTGCCTCCAACCAGGTTTCCCAGAGCCAAGAGTTCAGGTTCCAGAGCACGACTGCAACACTTAAGGTTTAATACAGCTTCAGTCCATTTTCAAGGTGGAAGAAAACATCACCCAAGTAACAAGCTGTCTTCTTTCGGTGTTAAATAACTCAGAAAATTCAGCTTTAGTATAGATAACGTGGAAAGAAAATGACTGGTCACTTTGCTGATGTCTTCTCTCACTCTGAAAGTGGACTAAAGCTGGGTCATCAAACCTTAGGTGTGGCCACAGCCTAGTAGCTGCAGGTACTGACGGAATCAAGGAGCAAACAAGTTGAACTCCAAAGGAAGGGACTTTTCCAACTGTTGCTCATTCAGTTCTCTGGGCAATGAGATCCCCTTATGCTTTCGCTCTTCCGTTTGCCTTTGCCTTAAAATAAGTGTGTGTCCGTCTATGTGTCTGTCTATCCGTGTGTTTGTGTTTGCTTGAGAGCCACAGTGACCCTGGCATCTGTACCTAGACTTGTTGAAAAGTCCTGATTGATTGGACCTGCATTGACTTAGGATGAGTCAATAACTCTGCAGTTGTCAAAGGCCAACTCTACAAATTACCCATTAGATCAAAATAGATATTGCAGGGGGTGGGGAGAACGCTATTCTTTTCTGGGGAAAAAAACACAGCCACAACAGAATGGTTCATCAGGCTTTTTAGCTTTGCAGATTTATCTCATGCATACAGCTTCCGAAGCTCAGGCTACGGATGACGATAGGTGATGATCTAAGATTTATGTGCCTTTGCCAGCCTTGCAAATTGGCTCGCGATGGCTGATGGCATTGCCAGGGCAGAATGGAGTTGCAGGGAGAGTTGATCAAAGCATTTGCACTTTGCTTCTGTTATCCAAGCATTTTTTCAAAAGTGTCCCATCGTCACTGGCGTGACAGCTGTATTTAGAATCAGAATCGGAAGAGAGAAAGAGTGAATATGGAAGAAGTAGGAGCCTAACATATTAGATTTTCTCTTCTGAATAAAGAGACAAGGCACTCCATCTGGAAAGGTAACCAAGTCTGTGACACTCGGGTTAAAAAAAGAAAGGGAAGCAAATTGGTTTTAAGGGAAGCAGCTTTGCAAACGAGTAAGTATATTACAGTAGGTAAGTGTACCGTAAGTAGGTATATTAAGGTAGCTTCCACTGACGTCCTGGGAAACAATTTGATTTTGGCCTTTGTTAAGGGTACAAAGGCAAGCCCTGGGGTCTTGGGAAGCAATGGGTTGTAAAGTGAGCTTATTAAAGTACAGGAGGCTGACACCTGCCTCCTTGTGTTTAGCCTGACAACTTGTACAGTTAAACCTCCACAAAGACAGAAGGAACATCGTGCACCAAGGAACAGCTTGCTGTGGGTGTCTCTGGAGTGAGGCTCTCCCTTTCCCCTTCTCTTAATTGGGTTATAATTCTGTTACAGATACAAGGTGCTTTCATCTTGACAAGGTAGGGTTTTTTTTTGTTGTTCTTTGATGGGTTGGGTTTCTTGTGGTTTTTTTTTTTTTTGGGGGGGGTAATCTTAATTTGATCTTGCAACAGAGCGCTGCCTCCATGTGAAAACCAAAGCAGGCAAGGCCTTTAAGTGGAATAATGGCTGACTTGAAAGGGTGAAGAGCTACACCTCAGCCAAAGGTGGATTAGCAGAGGAAAGCAGGCGGCCTTTCTGCTAATGGGATCAGAAGGTGTTTGTCAAGTTATGAATGATTAATTTAGAGGCATTTAACCAGGTTGGTGGCTTGCAGAGAGAGTCTGTGGGTCTGAGGGTGTTAGATGCATTTCTTTGGCAACTGATGCCATCGGTTCCTGGAAAACTGTCCCTCCGCTCTATCACATTAAATTTAAAGGCGTGTGAAAATGAGAGTAGAAATCACACATACGGTAGCACTCAGTGGTCCAAAATGACCTACAAATCACTCTTTGGCCCAGTGCAGGAGGACTTCCTTGAGGGAATAGCAAGAAGGTGCAAGTTCCCATGCAAGCCCTTCTGATGCGCCCAGACCGCTGCTGCATTTCTATGCAACTCAGAAATTCCAGACATTTGCAAATTAACAGCATTCTAGGCAGGCATTTCATAGAGACAAAGGGGATCATCCAAACAGTGCTGAGAGGAAGCTTTGCTGGACAGTTTGGTCTAGTGGTTAGGGAGCTGGACTCTTATCTGGGAATACCAGGTTTGATTCCTCCCTCCTCCATGAAGCCAGCTGGGTGACCTTGGGCTAGTCACAGCTCTCTTCTGAGCTCTTATAGCCCCCCATGTCACAGGGTTTCTGTTGTGAGGAGAAGAACAGAACATTTGTCAGCTGCTTTGAGTCTCCTTAAATGGGTGAGAAAAGCGGGGTAGA
>MTQE01002217.1:5161894-5172512 GCA_014337955.1 Aspidoscelis marmoratus
TGCACAGTTTCCTTTGAAACTGGGAATGAGGGAGATGATATATTTTCATAACCAGCCTCCCTAACCATGCCAAAGTTCATGCCTGGTGCACATCCCCAGGGAGACTATTCCAGAAAAGGAATGTCCAAGTATATTTGAAATATTCATTATTCAATCAAATTTGGCCGAATTCGGACATTCGAATTTGAATAAAATATCCAGGCCTTTGTTTTTTAATATTTGAATGAATATGAATATTTCGAATCATCTGGACATTCATATGTGGATGGATATGTATGCATTACATATGTATCTGTACGCATCTTATTCACATCTGTATGTATCCGGGATGAAAACGGGATGCTTATGGCTGCATACGGGTCCGGATGGATACATATGAATGTTGCCGACTGTATCATCAAATTTGTATCAAATATTCATAGGAATAGATTAGAATCTATTAGAATCAGTTTGAATTTGAATACATTTGCTTTTCTCCATCGGTATGAATTTGGACATTTGAATATTCAGGGCCACCCCCAAAAGAGTTCCCACAGTGGGAGGGGTGGCAGGAACATTTCAGCAGCATGTCTTCTTGCCCTGCTGAAATGGGTCCCTCATGGCCTACTGGACCACAGAGGCATTTTGAACACTGTGGGTGTGTTCCCACTTGACTTTTTTGAGTCCTGGTTGGACTATTTAATCCAGATACATGGCCAAGTTGTGCATTCTGGGCTGTTCCCTTTTGCCTGACGATTAACCAGGCTGAACCCAAATATTGCCGTTCCCACTTATTACCCAAATCCCCAGTACAGAGAACAGGACCTTTTAATCTCCACCCCACCCCTAGTACAAACCCTGCCTGGTCAAGCAGCTGAGTGGAAGAACGTGATCACACTTTCCCTTCACTCTCTCTCTTTCAGATCGGAGGTTCCCGGTAAGACAGCAAATGTGTGCTGAAGCAGGAGAGCGGAAGAACAGAGCACAGAGAGGTGAGAGAGAGAGGCTAGGCTAGAGGCTTGGTTTTTTTTATTGCTGTCCAGCCTGATACAAATTTATCCTTTATTGGCAGCTACTTAAACATATCTCTTGTAGGGGAAATCAACCTTTGCCTTTCTTGATCTAGCATTGCGGGCATGGCAAGGTGAGGGGGGAGAACTTCCCAGCTGTGAAATCCCACCCACATCTGTCAAATAGTCACCCAAATAGTCCAGGAACATTCCCATTTGGGTGAAAATAAATAAGCAAACTCAGCTCCAAAAGGGGGGGGAAAGTCCAGTTTTTCTCAGGATTTTTTTTCTCTGGATTTTCACGGGGTCGTTATCATAAAATCCAGGAATAAAAAATCGAATGGAAACTCTGGATACCGGATTCAGATTTGATTTGGATTAAACATCTATGTGAACGCACCCTGTGTAGAGCCAGTTTGGTCTAGTGGTTAGGGAGCTGGATCTGGGAATACTGGGTTCAATTCCGCCCTCCCCCATTAAGCCAGCTGGGTGACCTTGGGCTAGTCACAGCTCTCTTCTGAGCTCTCACAGCCCCACCAACCTCTCACGGTGTCTGTTGTGGGGAGAAGAACAGAAGCTTTGTCAGCAGCTTTGAGTCACCTTAAATGAGTGAGAAAACCAGCATAGAAAAGCCAACTCTTCTTCTTTTGTATGTGACCATTGAAAGAAGAGATTGCTGGAAAATATAAGCCACTAGCATGGACTAGAAGGACACTTCTTATATGCTCATGTCATGCGTTTCTATATATAGCGACGTTGGTCTGTTTGTTCCATAAGCATGTTTCGTCTTTCTGCAAAAAAAACCCCTCTTTTTAGCGACAGCTAAGTGGCCATACTAGTCAGCTGAGAGTGAACTGTAGGTTCCCAGCGCTTCACCGAACTACAATCCCCAGGATCCTTCAGGGGAATGTCTTGGCAAGCAAGTGGACTGAAAGCCAATATAATGTTATCATGCAAAAGACAGGGTCAAAAAGCCATTTCCCTCTTCCCTCATGCCTTGCAAAGCCATTCATTTTGATTGATTGATTTAAACGTGCAATCCAAATGTGGCTGGTTAGGGGAGAAAATCCATTAAGCTTTCTTGCTTTGGAGACCTTCAAGGTGGTCTGGCATTTACATTCACAGCCACCCGGATCAGGGGATATCTTGTGCGCATCACCTCCTCTTTTCCATGCACAGGGGCCGGGTGGCAAGAAGACACTTTAGTCACTTCGGGCAGCACAACTGAGGGACGTGTCTGAAACAACCCAGTCTCAGCAAAGGACAATAAGTCAACTTAATAGAAATTGGTTTCCAGATCACACAACCCTGTAACCTGTCATTTTCTGAATGGCTTTATTATAGCCTTTTCCTCAGGCCTTCAGTCACTGTAAGAGCTACACTTGAGTGTGCCGCATTCCTTCCTGCTTCTAACCCATAAATCGGTTAAACAGATTGCCTGCTGACGGTAACACTGTACAAGGGAGACAAACAGTGGCAGGAAAAGCCGAATAATATTGACTTTTATATTAATAAGCCCTTGTCTCAAAGGGCTACATTTTCCTCTCAGTTACACAGAATTTCCTCCGCCACTGTATTAGTCTGCAAAGCGGGTGGAATTGCCAAGATTTCCCACCGGGCTTTCTATTCCAGTCCATGCTTGCTTTTTGAAGAAAGGGGCCATCTTGGAGGATGTAACAGGGGTTAACCATGAAATTAAGCATATCCTGGAATATTACATGCTGGGTTCTGGCTGATGCCCTGCAACAGCGCAGTAACTTTGCCATTCAAATTCTTTTTGGAATACTGACACACACACACAAACACACCAAAGCATTAATTAAATCCAGCCTCCTAGTCCACCACACTCTTACACTCTGTTGAGGCTGCGCATCATGTCCAGACCAGTCACAGGCTGCTGTGAGCTTTGAGCAAAAGTAGCAAGGAACTTTCTGGCGCTAAAGCAAGGCAAGGGTTTACGAAGCAAACCAGGGGCGTATTCGCACTTGGCCTTTTTCTTGCGTATATTTCAGGATAGGGGTCTGTGGTCCACGTGCTAATGCAGACTCTGGCAGACCTCACTTTGGGCCTGCTGAAGCCGGCACTAGCATATGGACAGCAAGTCCCTATTCCAGGATATATTCCAGAATAAAGCCAAGTGCGAATAGGCCCCGTGATGCTTCAGATAATTGGACGAGGAAAGAAGAAAGGAAAACAACATTGCATGTCGTGACCTGCATGACATTGTAACAAAAGCTTGGGAGACCTCAAAAAGCACAGAGGCAACATGCTTCCACACCCTTGAACAAGCACTGTGCCAAAGGGTCTTTATGCACCTGACTTAGGTGTGCAGACTGGGCAACACCTGGGATGCACTAGGTGTCCACACCTTGTGATGCCCAATGCATCCAGAACTTACCCAGTGCTTCTCCAAGCGCTGGGCAAGTGAGATCTCCAGGATTGCTGTGCTGTGGTAATACAAAAGAAAATCTACCCTGACGGTTCACTAGGACAGGATGAGATGGATAGTTATTGTCATGAAAGCAACAAACACGAGCTTGGGCAAACTTCAGGAGACAATAGAAGATAGAAGAGCCTTGTGTGCTCTGGTTCACAGGGCCACAAAGAGTCAGACACAAACGAATGCATGAAGAACACCAGCACTAAGTTCAGGACTTCAGTGACTTCAGTCTGTTACACTCACTCCTTTTCTATGCCCAGAAGGGTAATGGCAGAAGATGCAGTAACAGTGTGACTGAATTTTTCAAATTGGGGCCAATTCACATTTAACGTAGTGGGATGGTATAGCAAACTGGGAAAACTGGGATACCTCCACACTTTGAAGTGCTGGGACAATCCCAAAAAACTGACCATCAGCACCTGAGGTTTGGACAGTCAGTTCCCACCTGGCTGGACCGCCATGGCGATGGCCATAGCAACATATATGGTGCATACTGGCCTACTGCCATGAGGATCATGGTGTGACACACATTTGTGTAGTTGAAGCCACCCTGCCCCAGCCACATGCTGCATTTGCACCTGACGAGCTCCCCAGAAGCTCCTGGTGAATCTGTGGAGCTTTGGAAGATTGGAGATGCGTGTGGTTGTTCTGGGATGGAGGCGACACTATGGTGATATGGAGAGTAGGGGTGTGCATGAATGGGTTTTTTGGCAATCGATTAGTAACTAATCGAATATTCGAAAATCCATATTTTCTAATCCCTATTTGATATGAATGCACTCATACAGATTTGTTTGAATATCCGATATGCATCCAGTATGATCAAATATGCATCCTCACAATGCATACATATCTGATACGTATCCGATATACGCATCTCATAACATATCCCGTCTGA
Source organism: Aspidoscelis marmoratus (assembly GCA_014337955.1). NCBI lineage: Eukaryota > Metazoa > Chordata > Lepidosauria > Squamata > Teiidae > Aspidoscelis > Aspidoscelis marmoratus. The sequence continues at coordinate 5,166,222 of MTQE01002217.1, forward strand.
AAGCATCAAACCTGACCTGAATCCACTTTTAATCCACTCTCAATCCATGTCAAATGCAATATGGATCCGTTGCAGATGTGACTGGTGCAGCCGTTTTCCCACCTCCCCAGTTTAATGAATGTCCAAACTATTTGTATGAGTGTCTGGAACATTTGTATTCATATGAATGTTAATGTATGAATGTCCTAACATTCGATTCATGTACGAATGTCTGCATTCAGATGAATTTGTAGAAGTAACAAATGTTATGGATATTCCTGTACATCCCTAGTGGACAGTGGCCCCGCATGTCCTCAAGTGTCCCTGAGAGGTAAGTATGAACAGGACCTTAGTGACCAATCCAAATTGGCACATGGACTGAAGATGAGCTAAATAAGCTTGCCTTCCAGTACTTCTGAAGTGTGACAATTTTCTTACAGAAAAGATTTCTATAATCATGAGCAACTATCTTGGCCTATTGCTGCTGCCCTGACAGAGTATGTTATCACTGAAAATTTTGCAATGTACCTTTCCGGTACCAAAGACGTGCCGCAAACTCAGATTCATGTTCCCTACAAAATTCAGACGTCTACCTTAAGGAGGAAGCATAGGCCCAACTAGGGTGTGCATAAATGCAGTTTTCAGCATTTGATTCAAATAGAACATTCAAATGTTTGAATTTGTATGAACAGAGGAAAAAAAAATGAATGTATTCAGTTTCAAACTGATTGAAATACATTCGTATTTATTCATACGAGTATCCAATTCATATTTGAAGATACGAATGTTGACAACATTCGTATGTGTCTGTACGTACCCCTACGCACATTTATGCACCCGTACACATGCCGTTTTTACCCCATATGCATCCCACTTTCATCCTGTACGTATCCGTACAAATGCGTATAGATACGAATAAGATGCATTCAAATACGCGTGTAATGCACACGTATCTGTACACATACAAATGTCTGAATAATTCGCATGAATGATTCAAACTATTCAAATTCATTTGAATGTTAATAAATGGATGTAAAACATTCTATTTGAATCCGAATGTCCAAATTTGAATGAATTTGATCATATTTTGAATTTTTTGAATATTCTTACACCTCTTTAGGCCCAACCCACAGCAGGGAAAGGGAAAGGAGGCATATTTAACAAACTGCAGAAACTACTTCAGCAAAGTGCTCATTAGGATGACCTGGCATTAACACTAATTCTGATTATGAATTGTTCAAAGTAAACTATGCACGTCAGCCGTTAAATTACTGTTGACTTAATAACCGCTATTGTGTGTGCTCACCTCTGCACATGCATGCTTTAAATACTAAGTGAATGCTCTGCATATAAAAAAATTCCCTTTTTAAAAAAGGATGTGTAGTTAAAATCAAATGCAACCCCCCCCAAAAAAACAGCAATAAACCACTATTTGAAAACTGTACCTCAAAATAATCTCCAAGTGAATTAAGAAGTAAAGCCGTATCCACAACTTTGGTGTTGGATGGCTTGAGGAGGACCAAGGAGAGCAGCATTCAAAGACTGCAGGTCTATTGGAATGGATGAGTAGCTACATCCTCCAGGGTGGGAAGACAGGCAGGATGCCTCTCAAGGCCATTTGCATGGATTTGAGAGCAGGTGAGGGTTTTGCCCTTGTTCTCTGATTGAGATGCCCATAAGCAATGGGTGGGCCACTGTGTGAGATGGGATGTTGGATTAGATGGGCTGTGGCCCGATCCAGCAAGGTTCCTCTTATGTTCGTATGTTCTTATGCCTCACTGGCATGGAGCACTTGGGGAATTCTGGAGGGCCTTGAAATGTCCTCTATGGGGTCCTTATTCTGCTTTGAGTTACTTTAACTACCACTGCGTAGAGGTATAGATCATCAGCAGGAGCAACCCACACGCCTGCTTTATACACCAAGAAAGACAAATTTCACGGTCCCTCCTATTTGAACCTTTTTTTATTTGGATCTCCGTTTCGGGGCTCAGCTGTCAACTCTGAAGATGGTAAAGGGTGAGACAGGGACATTTGGTCTACACATGCCCTACCCATGGGGCAGGAAAAATTGCATCCACTTCAGCAAACTCTATGCTTCTGAGGTGTGAACATCAGAGCATAAAAACATAAGAAGAGCCCTGCCGGGTTGGGCCACAGCCCATCGAGTCCAGCAATCTGTATCACACAGTGCCTAACCAATTGCTTTTGGGCATTCTCAAGCAGAAGACAAGGGCAAAACTGTCACCTGCTTTGAAATTCCTGCAAATGGCCTTTAGAGACAGCCTGTCTGCCTCTCCAACCTTGAGGCAGCACTGGGCATACATTCTGGTAGCCATGGATTTGTCTAATCCTTTTTTAAAGCCATTCAGACTGGCTGTTGTCACCATTCTTCTGGTAGTAAATTCCATACACTGATGACCTCTTGGGAGAAAGAATTGTCTCACTGATCTGGATCACGTGGAGGCATGGCCTGGACCAGTGCCATCTGCACTCAGAGCACTGACCTGACTTACACCTCCAACAAAAGCTCCTAGCCTTGGAAACTGGGAGGGTGCTTTTTGCCAGTGCACTATGGTGCACCCCTAAAAAGCCCACCCTGGTAGTTCCAGAACACGAAGGCACATCATCTGCAAATCTTAAAGCATGAGCAGAACACTATGGGAATTACTTTCTGCCACTTACTTGCACACAGATTTCACCCAGTGCCTATCTGTGGCTCAGCCTTCTCCAACCAACCTAACATGTTTTGAATGCTTCTGATTGCATTTTTCATGCCTCCAAGGATAAGGTCCTTGGCTGATTTGGAAGAATACTGCAGTTTTTAAACTCCGAAGGAGGGGTGGGCAGAAAATATTCATCAGCTTCAAAATTTGTATGGAATCAAATATTGGCTACATTAGAAGACCGACATTCGCATGTGAAGCAAATGCTTTTGCGCTTTTGTTCAAAGCTTTCTTGCATTTGTGAAGGCGAGGAGAAGAAGAAGAGTTGGTCTTTCTACCCTGCTTTTCCCACCCATTTAAGGCAACTCAAAGCAGCTGCCCAGTCACCTCTGGAGTAGGGATGTGCACGAATATTTGTTAACATTCAAAATTAGTACAGACTTGGCTGAATTTGGATATTCGTATTCAAATCAAATGTCAGCACATTTGAAGATTGACATTCAGATTCAAGTCAAATGTTTCGATACATTTGTATGAAGCTTGTATAGGATTTGTATGGGATTAAACATTCATATTGAATTCAAATCCCACTACATTTGAAGAAGAAGAGTTGGCTTTTCTACCCCACTTTTCTCACCCATTTAAGGGGACTCAAAGCAGCTGACAAGCTTTCTGGTCTTCTCCCCACAACAGAACACCCTGTGAGGTAGGTGGGGCTGTGAGAGCTCAGAAGAGTCCTGTGACTAGCCCAAGGTCACCCATCTGGCTTCATGGGAGAGGGCAGAATCCAACCCCAGTATTCCCAGATAAGAGTCCAGCTCCCTAACCACTAGACCAAACTGGCTCACGGTTTGAAGGGGATCTATTCAACAAATACACATTTTCTTGCATTCGATTCGATGCAAAGTGAATTTAAAAAATCATTTGTATATATCCCTATTCTGGAGAGGATTTTGAGTGGATTCAGAATGGATTCATAACAGACTTGGAGGAGATTCACAGGCATGGCTGGCAGCAGGGATCTGAAGCAAATCCGAAGGACATTTGACGTAAATTCAAATCCTAGCATATTCAAAGTGGCTCCATTCACACAAATACAAATTTCCTTCACATGCACTTCAATGTGAAGCGAACAGAGGGGAAAAACTGTGCTCATCCCTACTCCAGAGGTACCTGCAAGCCTTTGAAAAAACTTCCCTTGTGCCATATTTGTTCGCATTTCCACTAGTTAACCAGGCTTCCAAGGGATGCCTGCCTATCTGCTATAACATAAGAATCTCCCGTTTCCCCCAAACAGTATTTACCATGGTTCCTGCTTTTCTTATATACAGATTCATGGTCTGAATGTGCTGATTTATGGTACCCGATGTCCTGGCTTAAGGGAGGGAAAGAAAGTTGGTTCCATAATAGAAACTGCGGCAAATGGATAAAACGTCAAAGACACCGTGAGGTTGAAGCATTTGAATGATCATAAGCAGATGGATTGGAATAATAAACTTCCAACAATCTCATAGACGTCTGTACATGCTGCCTTGTAGAAGGAACAGCAAACATCTTTCTAGCTTCTAACCCTGGCACAGGGGTTATTCAGAAATATTGTTGGGGTCTCTTTTGACTTGTTAATTGTTTGGAACTGATATCATTCCTTGCTGAAGTGCACAAAGGAGACCTGGCAGAGATTTTCCTGTCCAAGGTCAGTGGCCAAGATTATTGCTTCACCGTGGAATTTTAGACTCTATAAATCTTCCTTCCAGATGAATTCTGACAGTCTATTATAAACAATGCTAAGAACTGCATCCATATTCTCTTTTCCGCTAGTGCTGACCACGAGTCAATTACACTAAATTATTTTCTCAGGCCAGTTTTTCATTCTCTGCAAGATGCCAAACAATCTGAAGATTATTACGATTATTTTGTTCAAAAAAGTGTTGAGCAAAATAGATGTTGTTGACCTGGTTCGGCCCATACAGGAATGCAGTTTTATGTTTCTTTTCATTATGATTGCTAAAATATCTCTGTGTCCTGCCTTCCCGACTACTAATAGATATTCAGGGCAATTCCCAATCAGTGGTAGTTACTGGCAGTTTTCACTAGTTGAAATTGCCTCCTCCACGAGGAAGAGGAGGGGAAATTTCCACTCAGATGAGCATAATTTCTGATGATTCATTCAATTTGCATTACAAATTAAAAGGCGCAAAGTTTGTTCCTTCTGAATCAATGTATGATCCAAAATGCAGGTTTTCATAAGACATTTGCACTTATTTGAATTGTGCACTGCAAGTATTTAATTCCCCCTCCCCCCTGAAAAAAAAGGCTCATGAAAACATGTGCGTCTGGGAAAGACATGGGCCAGCTCCAGTCACTGCCTGGATATGATGCTAGCAAGCAAAATTTCAAAGAGAAGGAACTCCAGAATAATCACTTGTTGGCTGCACAGGACATGGCATGAAGAAGAAGAAGAAGAAGAAGAAGAAGAAGAAGAAGAAGAAGAAGAAGAAGAAGAAGAAGAAGAAGAATCCCCATCTAATGGGACTCAAAGTGGCTGACAAACCTTCTGTTCTTCTCCCCACAACAGACACCCTGTGAGGAAGGTGGGGCTGTGAGAGCTCAGAAGAGAGCTGTGCCTAGCCCAAGGTCACCCAGCTGGCTTCATGGAGGAGGGCAGAATCAAACCCAGTATTTCTAGATAAGAGTCCGGTTCCCTTACTACTAGACCAAACTGGCTCACCTTGGATGTGTTCATTGTTTAATAAACGGGGAGATCTCCCTTAAAGCAAAGCAAATCTCTGTTACATGGAAGGGGCAAGAAAGAAATGTCATAAAGCGAAAAGGGTTGTGGTTGTTTTTCTTTCACTTCAGAAACTTTTAATATCAAATTGCATTAACATACATTAAAAACCCTCAGCCATCTGGCTTATTGGTGAGAGTACTCTAATTCCATTAGGAGTTTAATAAATGTACTTCCCTGTAGAAAACATTTCGCATTGATAGCTTGAGCAACAATAACTAGCCGGCGCTTACAAGATTAGAATATACAGCAGCATTACACTCCTTTACCGTGTTCTCTTAGAGCAGCTCTCTCACTTGAAAGTCAGGGAATACCTTTGAAGGACAAGGCTGTTCTCCTGGACTTATGTTGGCCTAGGTTTCTTTGCTTGTCTAATTATTTACGTTTTTATCCCACCCTATATCCGGAGGTCTCAGGGTGGGTAACAACATCTAAAACTTCATTAAAACAGTAACTGTATTAAAACAAGGGCACCTGCATGTGGGAAGGGAAAGTGTATCCCCATTTAACCAAAGGCCAGGGCAAAGATTCTTCATGTGTACAATGAAGATGATTGATGCACCTCAAGGGGGAGACTGTTCCATAGCTTACAGGCCATTATTGAGAAGGCCCTCTTCCTGGTACCTTCGGATATTTGGGGACCAAGTCATTTAGGGCCTTATACTGTAGGTTAAAGTTAACACCTTGAATTGGGCTCAGAGGTAGCCAGTGCAACTCTTTTAAGACTGGCGTGAGGTGCGTCCGGCCAGCTGTCCCAATCAGCCATCTAGCCGCTGCATTCTGCACTACTGGTAGCTGCAGCTTCTGAACCGTGAGCCAGTTTGGTCTAGTGGCTAGGGAGCTGGACTCTTACCTGGGAAT
>MTQE01002217.1:5173311-5185447 GCA_014337955.1 Aspidoscelis marmoratus
GAAGAAGAGTTGGCTTTTCTACCCCACTTTTCTCACCCATTTAAAGAGACACAAAGCTTCTGTTCTTCTCCCCACAACAGAACACCCTGTTTGGTAGGTGGGGCTGTGAGAGCTCAGAAGAGAGCTGTGACTTACCCAAGGTCACCCAGCTGGCTTCGTGGAGGAATGTGGAATCAGACCTGGTATTCCCAGATAAGAGCCAAGCTCCCTAACCACTAGACCAAATTGATCCCTCTGTTGATTTGTTGGATAAGAAATGGACAATGTTTGGCCAAGACTGCATGAGATATTTATTTATTTGATTGTTTGGTTGGTTAAAAAATCAGTAAAACCATTGTTTAACTAAATGCAATGCTTTTCATACAAAATAAATAAATTTTAAAAATTCATATCCTGGCCTTTACCACATGGTCCCAGGGTGGGTTACAATAAAAACAAGCATGTAAAATATTAAAACATAATTAAAAATATTAACCCCTCCCTCCTTAACAGGACAGCACTCTGAGGAAGCTAATTAAACAGCAAAAGACTGGGTGAAAAGATATGTTCTAGGCAGGTGCTGAAAACTATACAGTGTAGGCACCTGGCGAACCTTGAGAGAGAAGCTGCTCCAGAGTCTAGTAGGGGCCACCACAGAAAAGGCCCTCGTTTTTGCCTTGTGTTTCATGTAGCTGATATAGAAAAACAGACGTGTAAGGAGAGAGCAGCATGGGAAAGAATGACAGAAATATAGAAATACAAGGGAACTGTCACAACCTTTTATAAAGGGTCCTGCTTATCATCAGCAAGCAGCATCCAGCAGCCCGTAACAGGGGAAACATTCTTCCTCTCTGTCTTCCAGCTCTTCCTAAGACAGATCTGGCATCTTGACTCCAGTGCATATAAATGTAAATGCACACACATTTTAAGCAGATGTGGTTGCTGCCCTGGGAGCACTCAGGTTGGGATATTAAATAAATAAATGGACAGGAAAATATTGACTGGTAAAGTGTCTTGGAGGCCACATTTCATGGTCTGCAGCTGCTCAGCTGCCCTTTGAGCTGTCGATGGGTTGTGCAGAATTTTTGTGCCTGTCTTTAGCCATGGCAGAGCTGTTGTCTCTCATCAGCATCTAGGCTGGAGACTGCAATGATTTTAACTCACCTGCAGCATGTGGAGGTGAGTGACGGGTCACGTGGGGTGGAACAAGCAGCAGAGAAGTGCGCGAATGGATCTGCATCTGAAAATTCAATAGAATTTCTGTGCTTTTGCAGTCTTCTACTGATGAAAATGGGCATTTTCAATTGGGGGGGGGGAGAAATCCCATGGAAATATGTGTTCATGCATGTGAAAGTTTGAAGATTCGAATAAATGATTTGACAACAAAACAAACTTTTGCAAGTCCATTTCAGCTGCTAAACAAATGTGAATTTTTTGTTCATGCTAGGGATGTACATAAATGCTTTTTTCATGTTCAATTCAAATTGAACCGAAAGCCTAATTTTCCCACTTTTGATTTGTACCTAATCGAATGTGGGAAATGGGCTTCATGCACACCGCTAATGAAGACCCCCAAACTGCCAACATTACTTTTGATAATGGAGAATTAGCAGGTGTGGCACAGTGGCAAGAAAGCAATGAGATCAGATGACTTCAGATGGCAACGATATAAAAGCCAGGCAGCAACAGGCTGGCTGCTGACATTTGTAGCAAAGAAGAAAAGGCAAATCATAATACAAGTATGAAAGGACAATAGAAGCAGAAACCAAGCATGTGGGTGTATGTGTGTGAACCTGACACAAGAATGTATACTATCTATCATTTACAGTTGGAACAGAAAAGTATCAAAAACATTTCAAAATAATAAAAATAATAATAAAATATGAAACTTCCCTTGAGGTAATCTTAAAAGGCAACAGATAACTTCTAACAAACCCAGTAACACAAAATGTTATTTACCATGCAGCACAATAATAAATTTAGGATCCTGGATGGTGGCACCATGCCAGTCATATCCGGGGTTCAGTTGAACAGCGAAGAGATTTTGAAACAAGAAGCCTTCGCCTTTTTGGAATCGTAACCTCCATGAAAAAACATGTCAAGGAAAGATTTTGCAGCAGAAAAAAGCAGTGAAGGCCTGCCAACTGAGAAGTCTCTTTTGTCAGAATGACATATCTTCTTGTCTGTGATTTGCACCTGTCAAAAGCTTGCATACAGCAAGGATGTGAGAAATGATGCCCTTGGTAAGGAATACTTGGTTTTCCTGATCCTGATTTTTTAAATTTATATATGCGGAAAGGTCACTCAACCAGGTCCCTGAAATATCTGGACATCAAGTGCTGCGGCTAACATCTCTTTGCAAGGTGAACGGGGCAACCTGAAGTTATTTAACCTGTTAGTCCCAATGAGGCGCTGAGATTTATTTGTTAATATTTTTGATTAACCTTTGCATTTCAGGAACCCAAAGGCAGCTGACTATTTCTGCCATGGATAATGATGGCAAATGAGTCCCAGAACCAAAAAATGCTCAAGGTAGAGTGTAGCAAGTGCCTGGAAATCAGGAGATCAGTGGTTCAACCTTTGTATTCCTTTTTTTTTTAATTTTTAAAAATTGATTTTAAAAGCAACATGACATAAAAAACAATTAAACAATATCTATCATACAATTTCTTGTATCTTCTCATAATATATATTGCCTTATTATTCTGTATGACTTCCCCCTTTTCTCCGACTTCCCTTCTTGATATCGCTTCTTCCTTTGCTTCTTTTGTCGTTCTTGTCATTTTCTGACTCCCTTCTTCGTTTTTAGTCAAAACCTTCTGTTGGCACTTGTAGTTCGCGTAGATAGTTAATAAAAGGGTGCCAATTTCTTTTCTCTATCGCACAACACTAGAACCAGGGGGCACTCTATGAAGCTGATGGGTAGGAGAATAAGGTCTGACAGGGGGAAGTATTTCTTCACCCAGAGGGTCATCGGCTTATGGAATGTGCTGCCGGAAGAGGTGGTGACAGCTACCAGTCTGGATGGGTTTAAGGTAGGGTTAGACAAATTTATGGATGACAGATGTATCAATGGCTACTAGAACGAATGCCTAGGTGCATCTTTCAGGCTGAGGGCGGGGGAGGAACTGGGGCGCTTCTAAGGCCATCTGCTGGGACTCGAGAGCAGGAGAAGGTTTGTCCTTGTCTCTGCTTGAGATGCCCATGAGCATTTGGTGGGCCACTGTGTGTGACAGGATGCTGGACTAGATGGGCTGTGGCCTGATCCAGCAAGGCTTCTCTTATGTTCTTATGTTCTTAATCTTCTAAGAATTTAACAATTGTTCTGTCCTTTAACAAGTTTGTCAATTTGTCCATTTCTGCCAGGTCGACCAATTTAATTAACCATTCATATTCCGTGAGGATCTCCTTCTCCTTCCATTTTTGTGCGTATAATAATCTCGCTGCCGTTACCATATATGATATCAATACATTAATGTTGTCCAAAGTGTTATCTATTATACCCAACAAAAACAATTCTGGTTTAAATAAAAAATACTTCCTTAATATTAATTTCATACTATTATAAATCTGTACCCAGTATTTCTTTGCTTTTTTGCATGTCCACCACATATGGTAAAACGTTCCTTCTTCTTTCTTGCATTTCCAACATTTAGTTGATATATTTTAGTATTTTTTTCCTAATTTGTGTGGTGCTAAATGCCACCTATACATCATTTTATAAATGTTTTCTTTTAATAATGTACAATTTGTAAATTTCATATTTTTTTGTCCACAATTTTTCCCATTGCTCCATCTGTATATTATACCCAAAATTTCTAGCCCATGTAATCATACATTCTTTGACCTGTCCATGTTCCATATCAATCTGCAAAAGTACAATAGTGCCCCTTTCCGCCTTGTTCAATTTTGTCTCTCAATCTTGAATTTCTTCCTGAAAATTAAAATTTTGCTTATCTTTTCTATTTATATCAACTAGCTGTGCATACGTAAACCATTGTATGTTTTTTTTCCCTCTTGGGTCAGTTGTTCCCTTGATTTAATATCAAATTCATTATTATCTTTTTTATATAGTATATCCTCAACCTTTGTCTTCTTCTTGGAAGAAGATTTGGCAAAGTAGCCACATAGCCTTGCCAAGGAAACTGCAAAGAGATATCTGTGTCATCATCCGCCAAATCTTGATTTCTTTTCTTTGGTGTCTGTAATGCACCCTCAAGACTACCCTCTCATTAAAAGTACTTGTGGAGATATGATATCTGCTCCTATGCCTTTCGCCAATTCAGGAATTTATTGATAAAGATAAAAGATAGAAATCATAATGAGAATAATACAATGTTAAAGAATGGCAATGGTTAAAAGCAAAATGATCTTTTCTTTCTTTCTTTCTTTCATTCATTCATTCTTTCTTTCTTTCATGCAAACATCGTCAAGATAAAACATATATTTTAAAGAAAAGCTTACTTGGTCACCCTCTCAAGGTCACCTGAAATAGAAGGAGTTTTGATATGTCAGCAAAAAATTATCCATGAGGAGACAAGGTAAGCATATTTAGGGAATGCTTTCCAAACCTTGGATATGACTATCAAGAAGCCCTTGGAAAGAGCCAAAAATCTGACTCTTAATCAATTTTTAGGAATCTACTGAGAGAAATTTATTCCTATTTCAACAGAATTCTCTCCAACTAGAACACCATTAGCATAGATGTGGCATCTGCACCAAGACTAGGCAGCAGAGCAGCGGCTTGGTGGGCTTTCAGAGACCCATGATTGACTGGAGGGGCGGAGTACCAGCAGAAGCCACGCCAGCCCACCAAAAATGGACCAATCACAGCTGCTGAATCACGGACTATTTAAGCGGGCAGACTCTCTCTCTCATTTCTCGTCGGGGTTTAAAGGGGGACCAGGGAGCGCTGCTCCAAGGCATGTGTGTGGGCCTCTTCACCCGGTGCCATAGGGGAGAAGAGCCATGTAGGGAAAGAAGGAATTGCTATCAGACTCTGAGTGCATTGAAATTGAAACTCTCCTCTCGGAGCAGAGAGGGAAAGGCCCGAGAAAAGGGGCTGTGGACTATTTGGCTGTTATACTGGGCCTTATAGTGACTGTTTCCTTACAGTGGAGCATTTGAGAAAGGGGGGAAAGTTTATCAAAGCAACATTTTTCTTTTCAAGGAACCTAAAGACTTTAAAGCCAAACTTCAAGCTTGCTTCTTTATTTTATTTTACTCTAATAATAAACTTCAAGCGTTTTGCTTTACATGAGGGTCCGTCTGCTGCTTTAAGGGAGACTTTACATTAGGACACTAGTGGGGGGGGGAGACTTTTAGGATAAAGCCCTAAGGGAACTGACAGTTGACTGGGGTGCTTAGCAGCAGCGTTACTCTGCAGAGAATGGGGAAGGAAGTGGTAGGCTGGGTTGCCACAACAGAGTACTGTTATCAAACTATTTCATGTTTGATTCGAATTGAATTGAATGTGAGGATATTCACATTCGTTCAAATAGAGTCCCTTCGAATGTGGTAGAATTCGAATTCAAATTCCCTTCAAATCCCTGCTGCCAGTCACACCTATGGTGAATTCCCATTACAAGCTTAAAATGGTTTCGAAACGGTTTCGATCCTCGCAGTCCCCACATCAGGTTGGCTTAACACGCTTTCTGCGTGTTAAATCACCCCAAAGTGTTGTAAATGTTAATGTAGCCAATATTCCATTTGAATTTGTATGTATGAACTGAAACAAATGTGATCAAATTTGGAATGTGGTGAACATTCGTGAACATTCCTAGTTCCCAGTTTGGTCCACATGGCTGCATTGGTGCATAGTCTTTGAAGGGACACAAAATGCATGAAAAAGTCTTTCAAAACAATTCATACCTTCAAATAGAACTGATGATTGCCATAAGATATGAATAAAATCCTATTTAGAATGGTATGGAAACTAGCAGCTAAGTAGAGATGTTTACGTATGTGAAAATTGTGTTTCAGTTTTGATAGAACCAAACAATGCTTGGATCAGTTCTATTCAAACTTGCTTTATAAACAGATTTCTTTGAAATTTGAATTCAGACATGCTTGAATTGATTGAGCCCCTTAAGAATACTTGAGAATGCTCTTCAAAAAGGCAAAAATTGCAGACTAGAATCTTTCAACCAGCGTGGTTCTACTGTCTCCTTAGAGCACCCCTTGATCAGCTTGATTTCAAACTTCCATTTAGAAATTGGTTTTAATTCAAACATTGAAAAACACCCATTTGATGAGAAAAGCAAATTATTCAAAGCAGTTTGACACACCTCTATAGCAGGGTGTCTCTTTCTGTATTGCTTACTGAGTGTGATCAGATCCATTTCAATGCTGTCTCCTAACATTTGTTTTAGATGGAATGAACACAAGATATTGCTATATAATACTATACCATCAATTAGAGGAAAAAACACTTCCTGGTTCACACAACACAAAGTTGTAGATAAGGATAACAGAATATTAGTCTTTGAAGGAACACAAGGACATTTTAATTTACTATTAAAATGTCTTGTAGATCTGCGGATAACAGGACGAGGACAGGTGTATTAAAGGCTACTAGAATGGGTACCTAAGTATGGGAGAGATAGGCAGGATATCCCTAAAGGCTATTTGAAGGAAGTCAAGAGCAGGTGAAGGTTTTGCCTCTTTTTTTGGTGTTTGCCTGTTTATTTATTTGTTTGTTTGAGAAAGTCCAGAAGCAGTTGGTTGCCTACTGTGTGAGACAGGATGCTGTGGCCTGATCCAAGAGGGCTCCTCTTAAGTCCTTATGAAATTTGGGGAGGACAGTGTGTTAATGGCTACAAGAATCGATGCCTAGGTATCATTCAGGCTGGAGAGAAAAGCAGGACACCTGTGTGCCAGTTTGGTCTAGTGGTTAAGGAGCCAGACTCTTAGGGTGCTTCCGCACCTGCCGCTGGGAAACGGATTTAAGAAAATCCATTTCCCAGCATTTCGGCCTCCCGAGGATCCATTCTGAAATAGAGACGGATCCTCGGAGGCCTCCTGAGCATCTGCACATGCGCGGTGCGGCTGGATCAGGTGGCTGGATCCTCTGGATGCTGCATGGAGGCCACAGCACCCATTCCAAAGGGCATCCGGCCTCCCATGCCACCGACGACAACGCCTGAGCCGCGGAACTGGAGCATACTGTTGCCAGTCACTGTGTGTTTCCGGCAGTGTGCGGCTTGCGGGGGAATGGCAAAAGAAGGCAGACCGGCCTACTTCCGCTCTTTCCAAGATGGCAGCCATCAGCAAATCTGGCTCCTCGCCTCTCCGGGTGCAGAAGGGTCCTAATTTTCGAGGTCTTCCTGGAGGCCGGATTCTTCAGTGGCAAGACCCGATTAGGGTTGGATCCTGCACACCGGAGTGCAGAAGCAGCTGCACAAAGAGTCCCGGATCTGGCCTCCTGTGTGGAAGGTAAGTAATCTATGTGTCTCGTATGTGTCTTGCATGTGTCTTTATATGTGTTTTAAGGCCCTGCGCGGAAGCACCCTTATTTGGGAGTACCGGGTTTGATTCTGCACTGCCCTATAAAGGCAGCTGGGCAACCTTGGGCTAGTCACAGCTCTCTTCAGAGCTCTCACAGTCCCACTTGCCTCACAGGGTGTTCTATTGTGGGGAGAACAGAGAGCTTTGTCATCCGCTTTGAGTCCCCTTAAGTGCCTGAGAAAAGTGGGGTAGAAAAACCAACTCTCTTCTTCTAAAAGTTATTTGCAGGGACTTGAGAGCAGGTGAAGATTTTGCTTTCGTTTTCTGTTTGATAATGCCCAAAAGCAATTGGTGAGCCACTGTGTGAGACAGGATGCTGGACTAGACGAGTGTGTGACCCAATCCAGACAGGTTCGTCTTATGTTCTTCAATATAGCGACAGAAGGGTTCCATGGATATTCACATAGGTTGCAGCTGAAATATCCCACCTGTGATTTGAAGTTGTACATTCCAGGGACAGGAGGGCTTTCCTTTTTTATTGTTCAGATTGAATAAACTCACTCTATGGCTAGTGCTTATATCGTACATCTCTTATATTGGACACATCGAGTCCACTGTAGTCAATGCAACTAATATAAGAGGCTCTTGCAGTATTAATTAAATCTACAGGCATTGACCTCAGTGTCCCTGAAGGCTGGTTTTACAGGCATCCCAGATAACTATTTGCATTGGAACACAGGCCTCATATAAACAGGACTCCACTTTTAAGAATAATAAATCCAGTATTGTTTCCTGCTCTTATAAACACTGCACAATTCAACTGCTGCCCTCTTTGTTTCCCTGTGGCTGGTTGTGTGAAGGATTTCCATCCAGTTCAGGTAAACTTCCTTTCCTCTTGAATAGCCGCAAAGTGCTGTGACTGTTTCTTTCATCTGAAAAAAAGACAGAGCCTGTATCGATCATTTGTGAACTGCGGTTCTTGCACCCTGGTAAGCATGTGCATGGATATTCGAGGACGTTCGAAATTCAATGGAATTCGTCCCCATTTTGACATTCAACTTCAAACTGAATATCCGTAAATCCGAATTTAAACATTTGAACGGATTTCGGATTTTCAAATCTATTTGTACAAATTATTCAGACATTCGCATGTGTACAGGTTCGCACATCACGCATACTTGCATGTACGCATCTTTCCTGCATCTGTACGCATTTGTATGGATCCATACGGGCTGAAAGCGGGTTGCATACGGGATAAATACTGGATACACACAGATGTGTACGGATGTACACAGATGCGGAAGGGATGTGCAACGATGCGGACGGGCACATATGAATGTTGTTGACATTCATAAGTGCAAATTCGAATCGAAAATTTGAACGCATAGATTCAAATTGGTTAATTCGACTCAAATTTGGGTAAATTCAAATTTTAAAGATTTGAATTGAATTGAATTTTTGGATTGAATCAAATCCTGAGAATTGCATTTGTGCACACCCCTACATATTGGCCCTCTTTGCACCTATCTGTCCAGTATGTTCCTCCATGTTCCGGGATGCTCCATCTGCGCACCGTGGCACTGCCTCTGTCTCAGACTATAAATTGTTCCACAGCTTGACCCAGGAGCGTCTAGGATGCTCCCAGTTGCCAGCATTCGTACCCACTTCCAGGTGTGAAGCTGCAAGAAGGTGGAACAGGGCTTTTGGGATGTGCAGAAATGTTGTGACATTCAGTTTGCAATGAATCAAATGTTAAAAAAAAATCCACATTTGTTCAAATCGATCCCCTTGGAATGAGCTAGGATTCTATTTGATACAAATGTGTTCCTACATATCCAATACGAATGAATATGTATCTGATATGTACTGTATCCCATAATATATGTGCCCTGAAAGCGTCCCAAAAGCCTTCAATTTGCATCAAACCGAGTGGGGGAAATTGGCCCTGTGCACATCCCTAACCCCCAAATTATCTAAGGGTGCTCAAGGTGTGGATGGTCCACCTGCCCATTGCCATGGTGATCATGATGCGGTGTGCATTTGCGCAGCCGCCATCGCAGTTGCCCTGTTCCACCTTCTTGCAACTTCACACCTGATAGTGGGGATGAATGCTGGCAACTGGGAGCATCCTAGGGGCTCCTGGGTCAAGCTGTGGAACAATTTATAGTCTGAGACAGAGGCAGTGCCACGGTGCGCAGATGGAGCATCCCTGGAGTGGGGAGGCACCGTGCCCGGTGGGTTCAAACCCTCCCCCTCTCCCAGACCAAATCTGACTGGTGCCTGCCAGCAGCCGGACATCACTGGTGACGTGCCGGTGGCAGTCAAACGTGCCAGCCTGGGCGTGGGACTCCCACAGTGGTCCAGGAAGAAGACCGAATGCTCCATCCACCAAATGGCACAGGTAAGCCCAGGGATGGGTTGGGATGGGTGTGGGGCATGATTTAGTGCTCTACACCCTCGATGCAATTAGGATAGGTCAGGGGCAGGCTGGGACGGTTCCGAATGGAACCGGCCTCCACCAAATGTGCATGCTCTGTCCCAGAGCTGTCCTAACTGTGCTACAGAAACCTTAGTGCGAATAGGCCTCAGGTTTCTCTTAATCTGATACAAAATGTGGCACGTTGAAATAACATACGATGATTTAACAATAGTTGTTACCAGCTAAAACCGCAAACTTGCTAAATTTTCCATAACACCTTCATTGAGAATAGTGTGTTGAGTTCATCTTTTTCTTGTGTAGACTGAAATTTCACAATGAATTTCCAGACGTCTGTGAGTGAATCAGACGATTACAAATTTTCCTGCAATTCTGGGTAACATTTAATATTAAGCCGTATATGAATATGTGAGTTAAAATGGCTGCAGTCTGGTTCTCAGGGACCTTGCATTCTCAAGCACACAAATGTGCTCCATAGCTATGCTAGCCAGGCAGCTAGCCATGCCCTGCGTGCTCTGTGTGCACCCCTTCTGAGCGAACCGAGTGTGGGGTGCAGCTGCAGCCATGCACCGCATTGCCTGGTTGCAAGAGCAATAGTTCCAAGGTGTCGAATCTGATGTCAAAACATTTGATTTGATTCGAATGTTTAAAATCCAACTGCAGCAAAAACCGTTTCGAATCCGATACATTTGAATCTATTGGTTCGAATGTTAGATACGAATTTGAAGATACAAATGTCGATGACATTCATATGTGTTATACGTATCTGTACGCATTTTGTATGCATCCCGTTTTATCCCATACGCACCCCATTTTATTTCCATATTATAAGCGCAAATACATACAGATACGTATGATATCCATACAGATGCGCATGTAATACATACATATCTGTATATTCAAATGGCATTATCTAAACTTGAATGTGTAGACATTCAATTTGAATTCGAATGTCCACATTTGAACAAATTCAGTTGGATTTTGAATGTTTAGAATATTCATGCATATACCTACTGGTAGACGGTGAAGCCTGATCTGGCACCAGCGTGCATGAGGGAGAGTCATAGACCTCTTCTTGTTCCATACTTCTAAAAGGACAGAAGGGCCTTTAGACATGGATTTAGGGAAACCCAGCAGAAAAAAGCAAGGTTTCAGCTTTTAATCTTCACGTCTGCCGAGGTAGGGAAGATGGCAATTTGAGATTTTAAAACCTTTTTGGTTTCTTATTTAAGAAGCAGTTTGCCTAAAATAGAAACCAGATAGAGGCTTTCCCATGTAGATAAATCTTTCTTCTTCATGGCTCTGCTCTAAAGATACATTTCTACCAGAATGTCACCCCCGCCTTTAGAGGACTTCCTGTAAACTAAAAAAAGATATATGACTTTTTCAGAAAAAAAGAGTTTTAATATTTTTACCAGTAACTCTTGAGCATAGATATGAACAAAATATGAATATATTGCCACTGAAGAAAGGCACGGCCATTTCCAAGATTTAAGAGAGGCTGGTTTTACAGTTACACAGTTGCACATTAACATTCCCAGAAGCTCAGGGATGATGCTGAGTGAGACAAGGGAGAGCAAGAGGTACAAAATGTTCTCCCAGGGTGTTTTTCCACTGAGCTTCTTTGATCCGGATCTAAGAAGATCCGGATCTAAGGAATGGGTACTTCCATTAATCTGGATCTAGTAGTTCAGGATTAAGGGAAGTACCCAATGTGTTTCCATGGGTGGTCTAACACCCAATAGCAATGGGTGCTAGCCTCCCTGCTGTGGAAACACTGGAGCACCCATTTGCAAATCCGGATCTACCCCCTGTCACCCCAGGTATTTTGGGGGACAGGGGGTGCAGTCTCCGAAGGCAGAGGCTTCACAGAAAAACCCCTTGTGAGAGCTGGCACTGAAGTCCCTCCAAAGGCAACTTCGGAGATTAGCTCAGGCTCCGCAAGAGAAACCCTTGCAAGAGCAATGCCACTGTGAAGCGCTCCGAAGGATCTCCAAAGTTAGTGGCAGATGACTCCGTAGAATCTCTGGGGCAATCTGCAACTAACTTCAAAGATCCTCTGGAGCACTTGACGGTGGCATTGCCCTCGCAAGGGGTTTCTTTTGCGGAGCCTGCGCTAATCTCCGAAGTTGCCTTTGGAGGGACTTCGGAGCCGGGATTTCAGAGCTGGCTTTGTAGGGATCCCAAAGTCTTGACTTTGGTGCACCCTCCCCATGGGTGCATCCCCCCCCCCCGAGCCTCCTCTAGACCCCATTGCCAAATTGCAGTGGAAAC
>MTQE01002217.1:5232606-5245270 GCA_014337955.1 Aspidoscelis marmoratus
TGGCAGAGCAGCCCAGCCTACTGCCTCTTCTCCACTCCTCTCAGGCAAGAGGGACCCCACATCCCCTGCCCCATCAGGGCAGATCATCAGCCTCAGCAAGGCTCAGCCACCTAGATCTAGGCAGCTCAGACCCGCAGACAGCCCCTGGGACGACCCCCCACTAAGCTAGGCGCTTTCCCCATCTGCATGTAGGCAGGTAGGAACGTGTGTAGATCATTTCTTACCTGCCTCCGTGTGAATGGGGTAAGTGTCCCAGAGTGTCCTAGCCTAAGTGCACTACATCCGGAATGGCCTCTGTTCTCACCAGGAAACAGTAAATAGTTCAGAGGCAGAGTAACTGCTTTGTGTGAATGGAACATCCACAAATAAAATGGATGGAAATGTAAAGGTATTAGCAGCCAGATTTGAAGATGGACTGAAGAAGGTTTAAAAGTGAAGTAATTTTGTTTCACTCAGTGGGTCATCAGTCTATGGAATTTCCTACTAGAAAAGGTGATGACAGATTTAAGAAAGGGTTAAGTCAATTTATTCAAAACAGGTGGATGCCTAGGTACTGTTCCTAGGTTGGAGATACAGGCAGAATTTTTCTGAAGGTCATTTGTAGGGGCTCAAGAGCAGGTGAAGATTTTGCCCTTGTCTTCTACTTGAGAATGCTAGACTATATAAGCTATGACCCAATCCAGAAGGGCTTCTCTTATGTTCTTATATGCTAGCATAAGAAATGACTGACCAAGCATTTCTAAACTGCTCTTAAAGCCAGAAGTTTGGGATCCACTTTAGATTTGGATAGAGGAAGACCTGCTCCAACAGTTCATGGATAACTAGAGCTGGCCCGAGTAGGATATTGTGCAGAATCTTTCAAGCTTATTTCTCTGAACTTCTGAACCTCCCAGGGTGCTCTGCCTACCTCAGTAAATTTGAGATGGGACTGAATTATGACATCACTGGAGGCATAATGCAACCTCTCATTATCTCTTTATAATGATGTTCCATGCGCGAGAGAGTAAGCAAGTGAATTTGTCGGCTTGTCATCTCAAGAAGTGCTTTGCCAGCACCCTCAGCAGGTATCAGTGGAAACCTACGTTCGAAAAAAGGGTAAAGTAAAAGCTGAGTTTTGAGAACCTCCAACTTCCTTTCTCAGATGGCCTTCCTCCAAAGCTCCCCCACCTTCAGCCTGCAATGAAGAAAGCACCAGCAGGCCTTCCTTTGTAGGCAGAATCAAATGCACCTGTGACGTTAGCAGAAAGCAAGCCAATATCTTCATTCTTAACTCTTCCCTACAGATTCCAGGCTATTATGGGCAAAACAACGGGGCTGGGTCAGACTCCTCATCCCAAAGGTTATCAAGGGGTCGAAGTATAATCTTAGGTTAGCTATGAAGTTGTTGGAGAGCTACTTACCCTACAGGAGTGACATAAGGAGGAGGGTATATACACATAGTGAAACACATCACTGGATAGAAACCTAATATGTCCAGAAAGCAAACGGAAGATATGTCCAATCTCCCCCTGGAGGTGTGTCAGGCTCCTCTGATTATGTTCAGAAAGATGATGAAGAAACACCTTTTCGCTCAGGCCTTTGGCTAAATGTTGGTTATTTCCATTCCCCCCCCCCCCCATTGCAAACCCTATGGTTTTAACTGATATTGCATTGTTCTTAACATCTTGGATTTCTCAGTATAGGTTTTTTTGATGCGCTGGATTTTAAGGTCATATTTCTATCCCACCCTGAGATCTTCAGGTATAGGGCGGGATAGAAATATGAATGAATGAATGAATGAATGAATGAATGAATGAATGAATGAATGAATGAATGAAATAGGCAAACTGTGTTACTTAGGTTAGAAACGCTACCGAGAAAACAGAATGCAAATAAAAGGAACTTAAGGCATAATCAATCTGAGCAGGTAGAAGGGAGGCAGGAAGAGGGCAGGATAACTGTCAACAAGAACTTGACAGAAGCGTATAGAGGCAAGTAGGGATGTGCGTGTATATTCAAAATATTCATCATTTGGATGAATTGAAACATTCATATACGAATCAAATGTCCAGACATTTGTACTTCAGTATTCATATGAATTTGAATATTTAGCGTTATTTGTACGAATAATTTGGACATCTGTATGTGTACGTATACGTACAGATGCATGCAAGCTTCGTATCATTGGATATGTATCGAATATCTGAATATTCAATCCGAATGCCCAGACGTTCATTTTTCTTTATTCGTACAAATTTGTTATGAATTGAATGTTGAAAATTGCATCCATGCACACCCCTAGAGGCAAGCAGTCCATAGGAAGCAAGGAGACCACAAGGAATGCAGGTGAGTCAAGGTGAAGGGACAGAAAAGGTAATGGAGAGCGCTGGAATGGAATGGGAGGCCACGGTGGCGTCTCTGAGCCCATCTCGATGCTCTTCGGAAGCTGAATCGGCACTTCGAGTTCTGCCTGTGCAGCTCCCCATCCAGGGATTGCGCGATGTGGCGGGAACTGCACGCACAGAACTGGAAAGTCTAGGAGAAAGCATGTGGTTGCGGCAGAGACGGTGGTTACAGTGAGTGGGGGGAGTGGGAAGGGAGGCGTGGGGGGTTCACTTCATTTCATGCATGAATGTTCATACGAATATTCGTGCACAAATACAAAGCCCTCCCATTGGGGGGGGATTCAGCCAATTTGGTTTCATGCGCACTCCTACTTCACAGTCCCTTTACAACAATGGCTGCTATGATGGCAATAGTGACTCTGCATTGCCTGCAAAGACACCATGCATTTGCAACACTGCGTCTCTCCTTAGACCGCATTTGCTGCCATTCAGCCCACTTAATGCAGAGGCCTCTGCCTGGGGTTGATCCAGATGAAGTTAGTCCGCATTCACTAATCCAGAAAAGACTATTATTCACACTCTTAAGCTTCATCGTTGTCTTCAAGTGTAGATCCATGTAGGTAATTAAATAGGAAGGCTGGATTAAACAGGACATTATTGAGTCAAATTTTCTCAAACAGGATTTCCTGATTAAACTATAGTCAGTTTGTTTGTGTTACCTTCCTCGAGATATCGCTAACAAGAAGAGGCCCTTCTTGTAGTTCCTTCTGAGGCACAAGGTACAGGAACACGCAGGAGGGCCTTTTCTGTTGTGGCCCCTAGACTCTGGAACAGCCTCCCTCTTGAGGTTCACCAGGTGCCTGAACGGTATAGTTTTTGACGTCTATCTTTTCACCAAGGCTTTTGTTGTTTAATTAGTTTCCTCGGGGTGCTGAGGAAGGGAGGGAGGGGATGGGAGGGGGAATAATATTTTAAATTATGTTTTAATATTTTACATGTTTTATTTTTATTGTTACCTACCCTCAGACCATGTGGTCAAGGGAGGGATATATATTTTAAATAAATAAATAAATAAATGAGTGAATAAATGAGTGAGTGAGTGAGTGAGTGAATGAATGAATGAATGAATGAATGAATGAATGAATGAATGAATGAATATTAGAGAACCCCTGCTACTACTGGGAATTTTTAATGATCTATGACAATCCCCAACCTCTCTTCCCATTATTTTACTTCTCTTGATTAAAAGGCAACCTGATCGAAGTGTATAAAATTTACTACCAGAATAGGCAACTAGCCTGGATAAATATATCGAGGACAGGTATATCAATGGCTACTAGAATTGATGCCTAGGTACTGCCTTCCAGGTTGGAGATACAGGCACAGTGACTCTGAAGGCCATTTGCAGGGAGACAAGAGAAGGGGAAGGTATTGTCATCTTCGTCTTATGAATGACCAGAAGGAAATGCTGACCTAGTGTGCAAGACAGATGGACTGTGGCCTGATTAGGCAGGGCTCCTCTTATGTTCTTATGTACCCCAGGCAATCACGGGAGAATTCAAACCCTCTGAAGCAAAATAGCATTCTGAATATGTATTTTATTCTCTTCATTCTCAAAACCACTCTTGTTCCCTTGCCTTTTTAGTCCATTTGCAGGGAATTGAGAGCAGGTGAAGGTTTTGCCTTTTGTCTGCTGCTGGAGAATGCTGAGAAGCAATCGGTGGACCACTGTGTGAGACAGGATGCTGGATTAGATGGGACCTGATCCAGCAAGGCTTCTCTTATGTTCCCACGAGACTTCTTCCCATCTAACAGGTGTTTCCACAGATGTTATGCAAACTTGGAAGGGACTTATAGGTGTGTTTTGAACAAATGGTTGGCAACACAATGTAGAGATTGCTGTGCACAATTCACACAAATTGCCCCTGAGGGAATATGACTGATCTGGGAAATTTATGCAAAGCTTGGATGAAGAGTATCCAGTATGAATGAGGTCTTTGTCTCTATTTTATCAATGAACAGTGTGCAGCTCACTCAGTAATATTTGTTCCATCATATTAGCCCATCTGGGAATTTCACTGTGGCTGATGCTTGGCTCAGAGTCTGAACAGCCTTAGACTACAGCCATTCTCCATTAAGTAGATGCTTACTTTGAAGCACACCCATGAGACTACCACTTATGCCAGACTTCTCCTTCTATCCTCTCCATGGAGGAATCCAGGTGAAGACACATCTGCAACGTTATGTACAGTTCTGGTCACAACACTTCAGAAAGGATATTGTGAAACTGGGATGGGGGGAAAGGCAACCAAAATGATCAGGGAATTTGAATACTTCCCCTGCTGCAACATCTAGATTATTAATAAAAATTACAGAATCATAGAATCACAGAATTGGAAGGTACCTCTAGAGTCATCAAGTCCAGCCCCTGCTCAATGCAGGATTTCCTAAACCATCCCAGAAGATCTCCAGCGAAGGACAGCTCACTACCTCCCATGGCAACCTTTTCCATTGACTGATCGCCTTCACTGTCAGGAAGTTTTTCCTAATATCTAATCTGTATTGACTCCCTTGAAGTTTCATTCTGTTGTTTCAAGTCCTCCCATCTTGTGTAAAGTGAGAATAGGGATGATCCTTCTGTGCTGTGACAGCCCTTCAGATACTTGAAGACCGCCATAATGTCTCCTCTCAGTTTTCTCTTCTGTAGGCTAAACATTCCTAGATCCTTCAACCGTTCCATGTAGGACATGGTTTCCAGACAACTAGCCATTTTGGTAGCCCTCGTTTGGACTTGCTCTAGTTTGTCAATGTCTTTTTTAAATTGGGGTGCCCAGAACTGGACACAGTACTCTAGATGAGGTCTGACCAAGGTAAAGAGGAATAATTACTTCTCATGATCTAGACTCTATACTCCTCAGTCTTGAATAATAGCATTTATAAAGTCATGCACAATGTGGGAAAGGTAAGTCAAGAAAAAATATTTTCTCTATCACTTTATGAAGCTGCTGGACAGGAAAATTAGTACTCATAGTGGGAGGTATTTTTTCATGAAACAGGTTTTTGGTCTAAAGAATTTAGTATCTCAGGAGGTGATGATGGTCACTGGCCTGAATAGTTTCAAGAAAAGCTTAGATGAATTCATGGAGAACAGGTGGATCAATAGCTACTAGAATGGATGCCTAGGTACTACCTCCATGTTGGACTAACAGACAGGATTCCTCTAAAGGCCATTTGCAGAGGGTCATGAGCAGATCAGGGTTTCACCCTTGACTTTTGCTTCAACTGAATCAAATACTGATTTTATTCCAGCCACAATCCACCTGCCTGAACCACATTTCAGGGTCTAGGTCCTTGCACAGCAGATCCAGATCAGTAGATTTACTGGATCTACTGATCTGGATGGCAGAGAGATGAAGGCCAGATCAGTACCTTCTGCACTGATGGTGCTAATCCAGATCAAGCCTCCCTGAGGCTGTGAAGCTTGTGTGAGCTTCACCGTTGTTGCCCTCCACTCCACAATGGCTACAAGTGAAAATTCCTAACTCGGGAGGGGGGAGATGAGTAATTTTAGCATGCCATTGAATGACAGCACCTAGAAATTCCAGATCTAGAAAGTGTGCCATCTGCGAAATCCATCTTCAGAGGATTTTGTTCTTGGAAGAGTCAAAGACATCTGAGGTGTTTCCGCACAGGCCCTTTAACACGGATTAAGGATGGATTGGGAAACGTGTGTCCGCATTTATGTGCCTATTTAGCACACTTCTGGCCATGCGTGTCCGCATTTCGTGTCCTTTTCTAATGCGGATTTCGGCGGCAAAACCGCTTTGGCACCGCTGCGTCCGCATTAGAGGGGCTAAAGTTACACACTTCTGGTGGGTGCGTCCGCACCTAACCGGACTTAATGTGTAACTAATGGGTGTTAGTTACACACCACCGTTCAAGTGGTTTTGCGCCGTGAAAATGCATCCACTTAGGATGCGTCCACACGGCGCAAGTGTAACTAATGAGGGCCCTCCCTCCGCCTGCCATGATTGGCTCGCTGGAGCCAAGCATGGGGAGCCGGGGGCTCCTACCTTTCGGCTCGCCCTGGCCCCGGAAGCGGCGGATTGCCGCTTCTGGGACCAGGGCGAGCTTCCCAAAAGCCCACCCTAGCCAACCCCACTGGGAGCGCAGATGATCCCCTCCTTACCTCGTCAGCAGCAGCGTCGTTCTGAGGGTCTTCAACCAGGATGCAGCGCCGCTGCTGACGAGGTAAGGAGGGGATTGTCTGCGCTCCCAGCAGAGTGGGCTAGGGTGGGCTTTTGGGAAGCTTGCCCTGGTCCCTGAAGCGGCAAGCCGCTGCTTCTGGGGTCAGGGCGAGCCGTGGCAGTGAGGTCCCCCAGCTCGCCATGCTTGGCTCCGGTGAGCCAATCATGGTGGGCGGGAGGAGGGCCCTCCATCCAGGACCGGAGCCGGGTGCTGTGTGATCGCACAGCACCCGCCTCCAATCCAGATCAGCGCCGTGTGTGCGGCAGCAGGGGTGCAGGGTAGATCCGGATCTCTTAGATCCGGATCTACCCTGCAAAACCGGATTTACCCTGCACAAGGAGCTATTAAAACCGGTTCGGTTTTAATAAATCCAGGTGCCGGAGATCCGGATTTTTTTGCCCCTGTGCGGAAACAGCCCTGGTGTCCTCCTAGATCTTGTTTCCCTTCTTATAGATGTCTGCTGTTTGTTTGTCAGTTCTTCCTTTGTTAGTTTCACAGAAAAAGAAACCTGGAACACAACGTAACAGCCCAAAAACTGCTACAAATGAGTTCACATACTGTTAAGAAAGATGCCTCCAAGAAAATAGCCATCTGCAGATCCTAATATAGCAGGAGTGTAAAAAAACATCTGGGAAAGAAAGATCATTTTCTTGGGCATCATAAACAGCCACGTGCTGGAGCAGTTAGCGGTGCCACAAATAAGAGGTGAGACAGTGCTTGACTTTTTCGTAACTTGCCTTCAGAATTTGGTGAGAGTAAATATAGTTGAAACATATGAGAATAGTAACTATAAATGATATCAGATTCAATACTTATGAAAGCAAAACTTACAAACCAAGTCCAGCATAGTCACTATTCGTATCAAGAAAGGAAACTCAAAACTGAGAAGAATTATGAAAGAGAACTCTCCAAGGGAACGCTGAGATAGCAAACCGTCTCCACAAGTGCTCTTTAAAACCTCAATAATAGAGGCCTTGTTACAATATATTCCTAATATTAAGGAGCATATTGCCAAAAGTTTAAAGGTTTATCATAAAAGATTCTTTAAATAAATTGGAAACAGAAAGCCAATCACAGGGCTCTATCCTTCAGCTTTCCCTGATAAAACCTCTTTTGTTTAGTTGTTTGTTCTACAGCACAACTTAATCTGATCAACCTCCAGTAGGACGATACCACTTGAATTAGTAGTGTTCCCTGCTGTGTGCAAGAGACCTGCAAAATTTAACCACTGGACATTATCTGAATTTGGAAAATCTGAAAGAGCAAACATTCTTTGCTTGTGGTGGTTCCCCATTGGGCATCTGCTCCACCTCTTGAGGGTATGTTTTGGGCTATAAGTAGAGGACTTTTACCACTGTCAAGGATTTTCCTCTCCTCTGGTCCAAGAGTTCTATTTCTTCTTGCATTTGTTCCTGCTCCTCAAGATCATTGACTCTCACCCTACCAAGACTTGTCTACAGAACAGCTGCTGTTTGCACTTTTGGATTCCAGGAAGCTAAGGCAACATGTTCTGCTGAAAGCAGAACTTTAGGAGATGAGGTTTGAGCTGCATGCTAGGAATTGAGACATATTGGCTACAGCAGGTACTCTTGCTGCAGAGGCAAGGGGCAACCAAGGATAAAGTGTATTAAACCGATTTTCATGGATGTTTTGCAGTGGCATCTGCCCTCAGAGTCATTGAAGACTGAATACTCCCTGAATTCCTGGACCCTATAACTCTCTTTGGTCAATAGCAATTCACTGGGCGTTAACCACAACCCTAGTGCTCCAGTTACCCTGAGGTCTTTTTGCACGAGGGGTTTTTGAACGTGTGGAGAACACGCAGGGATGCTGCATTCTCACATCAGAGTGGCCGGATGTATTCTGGACCGCCCCAACCGTCCCCACGCACTCTCCACGCTTTGTTTTCAGAGCAGAAAAAACTGCTCGGAAAACATCTGCAGGTTCGGCGCATTCCCAGCTGTTTGAGAGGGAGCCCCAATGCAGGCAGTAGGACCCCAGGGAAGGGGTCTGACTGGCCTCCCCACCTCTGGCTGCAAGGCAGCCAATGGGGAGAGGCCGGGGGAGGGGCCCATCTGTCACAGAGAGCGTGTGAACATTTGTATTTGAAGATACGAATGTCGGCAACATTCGTTATGTGTTATACGTATCTGTACTCATTTCGTACACATCCTGTTTAATCCCGTATGCATCCCGTTTTCGTCCCATATTATCAGCATAAATGTGTACAGATACATATGAGATTAGTACAGATACATTATGCTCTATAGCCTTTTCAGCTTGCCTATTTCTAGGCTACGTTTTGCTGAGCTCATAACTTTGCCATGATGTTTCTCTCCAATTTCTTCTTTCCTGTTGCTTCTTGCTTTTAAACTAAAGCTTATGGATTTCTAAAGTCCATTCTGCTCTACCTGGCTTTACCTGAGTTGTGGAGTGGCTGGCAAGCCCATCTTTGCACTACATTCCTGTTAAAGTTGGCATCCAACCAAGAGTTCTTAAGGATTGTGGACAGAGATGTGCAGAGTTCAGCGTGTATTTGAAAATCCAAATATTTCAGTTGAATGGTTCACATTTGAAGCTGTTTGCATTGAACCAAACATGCAGTTGCTCAAATATCCAGAAATTCAATTGAACCAAACCAGTTTCCTCGTCATGAACCCAGGAAATTTGATCGGACAGGTACGGATCATTGTGGTTTTCTAATAAAAGGCTTTTTAAAAAATTGGAAAATTGGGGTTTCTTTGTTTTTGAACAATTTTAAAACCAAATATGACCATCGGTCAATTAACAACCCACTGTTAAGCTAAATGGGTGTTCAGTACAGATGTGGACAAACCCATTTTCCCACATTTGATTCAATTGGGCCTATGAGGAGTGTACGGTGGTGGCAGCGCGGCCAAAGGAAGGGGGGGGAACAGGAGGCCAGGGAGTGGGGACAGGAGGCTGCACGGGGGATACGGCCTTAATCCAAACTTCGATGAAGCTTTGAAAAATCCAAAATCTATTTGATTCATGGACAAATCATCTGCAAATGTCAGAATTTGCACAAATCCGTACAGTTCCAAATGTGACAAATACCTGTATGCATCTTAGTGTTCAGTTCAATTTTGAGCCAAACATGAGTTTTTTGGCCATGCATATCTCTAATTGAGGATCTAACAAAAATATGTAACTTGTCACTACTTCTGGCTTCCATTGAGAACAGGAAGGTATGTAGCGTAAACAATATTTGGAAAGGGTTTGATGGTATCTAACACCACATAAGTTGGGTTGGAAAATGTATCAAAATATGTCTACGAGGTGTTGGAAATGCAAAATGTAGAGGGTACTTTCTATCATATGTGGTGGACATGTGAAAAAGCAAGAAAGTATTGGGCCACAATAGGTAGTTTGCTGAGACGAATCCCGAAGAGTAATTTTGATTAAACCAGAAATGTTTTTGTTGGGAATTGTTGATGATTGTTTAAATGATATAAAGACTTTGATATTATATACGGTGACAGCAGCCAGGTTGTTATATGCACAGAAATGGAAGGAAGAAGATTTACCTATGGAGGAGGGATGGATAATTAAACTGATGGAAATGGCAGAAATGTTGTAATGGAATGTATTAAAGTAGTATATTGAAATATGTATAAAATGCTTTGTGAAAATTAATAAAAAATTGATATATTAAAAAAAATTGGAAAGGGTTGAAGAACAGACCCAGCAAATTATAGGCTTGTCATCTTAACATCTATTCCTGGGAAAGTAGTGGAAATAATTATTAATGATAAAATTTGGAGGCAGTAGTTTTATTCAAAGATAGCTGTCATGGCACCTGTAAGAGAAAGTCTGAGTGTCAATCTCATCAAATACTTCTTAGCATACTTATATGTAATTTGGCAGCAGGCATGATCAATGGAACAGCCAAATTTCTTGATTCTATCATATTGTCCAGTGTAGAGGTGTGCACCAATGCAATTTTCAGATTTGATTTGATTAAAATCAAATATTCAAATCCGTATGAATAGAGAAAAAAAATGAATGTATTCAAATTCAAACCGATTAGAATACATTTGTATCTATTCGTACCAATATTCAATTCGTATTTGAAGATACAAATGTCGACAACATTTGTATGTATCTATACACATCCCATTTTTATCCTGTACGGATCTCGTTTTTGTCCCGTACGTATCCATACAATGCGTACGGATATATATGTAATGTGTATGTAGCCATACACATAGGAATATCCAAATAATTCATACAAATGATTAGAAATATTCAAATTCATTCAAAAGTTAAAAATGGAATGTATAGGCATTCAATTTAAATTTGGATGTCTAAATTCAAATGAATTTGATCGAATTTTGAACGTTTCGAATATTGTTGCGCATCCCTAGTTCAGAGTGGCAAAAGAAAAAAGAAACTATGAATAGCTCTGATAGATCTTGATGTAAACAAGCATAAAGTAATGTGCTCTTTGGAGCTAAAAATCCTAACTAATGGATTCAGAGCTGAGTACTACTGATGACAAAAGAGGTGTTGGAGTGATAGTAGACAGTACAAAGCATTAACACAGTGCATAATCGCTATATAAAAAAAGACCAGTAATAATAATAAAAAGTAGTGAAGGCAGGGATGCTAACATTCTAATGCTCTTATACAAATTGATGGTGCAATTGCATCTGAAATACTGTGTGCAGTTTTGGATGCCATATCTCAAAGAGGATATAGCAGAGCTGGAGAAGGTTAAGAGGAGGAAGATACAAGAAGACCCAGCCCACCTGTTTTAATCCACCTTCAATCCACTTTTAGAGTGAGAGATCAGCCTAGCAAAGAGATAAGTATTTTTTTAAAATATTATCTGACTGGAATGCAGATCTGGGTTAGTTAATTTGGAATAAAACTGTCACTTTGCTGATGTGTTCTCTCATTCTGAAAGTGGACTGAAGGTAGGTTAAACCTTAAGGGTGAGTGAGTCCTAAGATGATCAAGGGGCTGGAGGAGCTTCCCTATGAGGAAAGGTTGCAACATTTGGGGCTTTCTCATCTGGAAAGAAAGTGAGAGGCATGTTAGCAATGTATAAAATCATGCATAGTGTGGACAAAGTGAATATGGAGAAGTCTTTTAACAAAATATAGAAACTGAAATCACCCAATGAAGCTAAACCCTGGACAAATTGGGTCAGGACAGACTTTTTAAAAAAGACACAATGCATAGTCGAATCACTACCATTGGATATGGTGTTGGCTGCCATATTGGATAGTTTCAAACAAGAATGGCATTAGGGATGTGCACAAATGGGGATTTTTGCATTCAGTTTGTGTTGAATTGAATGTAAGAAAATTTGTATTTGTTTGAATAGATCCCCTTTGAATGTGGCAGGATTCTATTCGCTATGAATCTATTTGCATGAATTCGTACGAATATCTGATACAAATGTATACGTATCCAATACGTATCCAATATGTACCCCATAACACATCCACTCTGAAAGTGCCAAATCCACCTGAATCCACTTTGAATCCACTCTGAAACCATGCCGAATGCACTCTGGGTCTGTTGCAGATGTGTCTGGTGCAGTGGCTTTCCCACCTCCCCATTTCAAAACATTTGTATGAATACGAATGTCGATGTACGAATATTGTAATATTTGATTTGTATACAAATGCTACAAATGCTTGTGGACATCCCTAGATGGGACCAATTCATGGAATTCAGGGTTATCAATGGCTATTAGTCCAGAAACCAGTATGAGGTAGTCTCCAAAGGTCAGCTATTGAGAGACTACAAGCTGCATGCTCATGTCCTGCTCTTGGGCTTCTCTGTGCAGTTGGTTGGCAACTATGATCCTGCTGGACTAGATGAGCACAGATCTGATCCAGTGGGCAACCTGTTATGGTTATTTTCTTACAGTGCAACAGGGAACTAAAGCTTTACAAAAATGAACAATGATGCCCCCAAAGGAGTTGGGAGCAAATTAAGATCTTGCCTTTGTCTTTTGTTTGAAAATGCCTAGAATCAATTGGTGGGCCACTGTGTGAGAGAGAATGCTTGTGACGGTTTCAAGGTACAGGCTGCAAACTGCTTTGCTTTCTGGCCTT
>MTQE01002217.1:5246234-5291886 GCA_014337955.1 Aspidoscelis marmoratus
CTACTCCTTGAGAGGGCAGGCACTTACTGGAACGCTGGGGATCGTGACAATGCTTGACTAGATAAGCTGTGGCCTGATCCAGCAGGGCTCCTCTTATGCTTGAAGATAGTAACCATATTTACAACAAGCTGTTTAGTAATCTAAAAAGGCTTCATCAGATTCAACCAGTGCATGTGCACCAACTGATGTACAGAATTCCATCCTACAAGGAAGCCAATATCATATTCACAGGTACAAAATTCAAAGCAATTAGCATAAGAGGAACATCAAATCATAATTGTATCAAATTGAATGCAAGAAAAATTTGAATAAATCCCTTTGAATGTGGCAGGATTCAAATTTGATATACGTGTTCCATACAAATTCAGTACGAATGTTAGATACGAATCCCATACAAATCTGTCACAAAGCTTCGTATGAATGTATTCAAACAACCAGTCTTGTGCTACACCTGTGAGATTGGAGCCTGCACCATGCCCTCCCCCAGGATGGATATAAAAACTGTGGCTCCTTCTGGCTCGGGTGAGAGGAGAAACAACCAAGTCTTGTGCTGCACCTATGAGATTGGAGCCTTTGCCACGGCCTCCTCTAGTTGTGGGTTCCAGCTGAAGATGGAGGAACGGAGGGACACCTGGGTTGGTGGTTGCTGCAATTTCTGTTTAGTTTCTCCTTTGATATTTTTTAGTTGTGTCAATTGTTCTTATGTTTTTTTTAATTTGATACTGTGTACTGTAGTTTCTTACATTATGTAGCTTATTAGTAGAATTCTGTACATTGCTTATGATATGTATTTGATGTTTTATTTATTGAAAGTGATTTCTTTACTTGCTGTATTTACTTGCTCTTCTTCTCTGATGTGATGACGTATTACTTTTTATTGTATTTTTTCATGCTTGCTGTAAACTGCCTTGAGTAGTTTATTAGAAAGGCGGTATACAAATAAACTGAATGAATGAATGAAAACATTCTATTTGAATTTGAATGTCAGTCTTTGAATGTGCCAACATTCAATTCGCATGCGAATGTCTGAATTCATATGAATGTTGAATGTTTGAATATTTGTGCACATGCCTAAGTAAGTGCTGTCTGGATGAAACATAGGCCTTTTTGCACGACAGCCGTTCCCAGGCTTCCCATACTATTCAAAGTGTGAACGGGGCATCCGTCCCCATGAGTACAAGCCAGAAAAGGCTGTCGTGGGGGACAGATGCCCTGCCCCAGGATGCCGCTACTGGGCTGCTATCAACCTGCTGGCCAGTAGCCCCTTTCAAGGGGGGTGAGATCGGGCCAGGCCATCACGATGTCTTGCTGGCAGTGGCTGCCCTGATCTGCCTGGCAGCAGCCAATGGTCACCGTGGGGGCAGTTTGTTGTTGCACGCGCCTGCGCACAGAGTGGCAGATCACTTCACCAGCCCACATGACTGGAGACCAATCCAGGAGCTCCGATGAGGTAAGTCCTGGCATGTGGAGCTGGCGGGTGGCATGGACTCCCGGGTGGGGGTGGGCACCAGGGGATTCCTGTTGGCTGCTGCTAGCTGGATCAGAGCGGCGGCAGCCAGGAGGCTATTGGGCTGGCCCGGCCTGGTTGAGCCCCACCCCCAAAGGGGCTGCAGGCCAGCGGATCAACAGGGGCCTAATGGTGCAGCCTGGGGTGGGGCTCCAGAGCTGTTTGGCAGGGAAAGAGTGAATGCTCTCCCTGCCGGACGACTCTGGGATGGCTGGGGATGACTGGGTCCAGGTGCGGAGAACAATTTAATGCTCCACACCCTGGATGTAAGAAGGCTGCCCTGGAATGGGACAGGACAGTTCCAGATGGAACTGCCAGGCCCACAGAGTGAATGTTCTGTCCCAGGGCTTGCCTACTTCTGTTCCAGACGCCCAAGTGTAAATAGGCCTCTTGTGTCTTATCTATGTCTATATAATACAAGTCTATCCAAACAGGGTTCTTCAGTCCAAAGAAAGAATAGCATAGCTCAACTTTTTTGGGTGGAGCTGAGGCTGAGAAGGCCCTGCAATCTGCAGCCAACAACCTGGCTGTCATCACTAGGGCTGCATTTACACTTAACTTTTAATCCATCTTCTGTCCCTCTTCAGGGTGAGAATACATCAGCAAAGTGACTCGTCATTTTCCTTCCACACTATCTAATGCAAAGGTGGATTTTCTGAGACAGGTAATGTAGAAAGAAAACACCTTGCGTCTTTGTTGATGGATACTTTCACTTTGGAAGTGGACTATATCTAAACCAAAGGTAGATAGCCAGGGTTAGACAATTCTGAAAGTAAACAGCTTGTCACTTTGCCAATGTGTTCTCTCACTATGAAAACAGACTCAGCCTGGATTATAAGTTAGGTGTCAATGCTGCCTGAAAGGTCCTGAAGCAAAACCTTTATTGCAAAAGCAGTCAATCTATTATATAGGCCCATGTTAATGTCAATTGGGTAGTTATCGGCCCTTTCTTCACTTGGCCTTATTCTGGAATATATCTTGGATGATGTACCTCTAGAAAAGGATGATGTACCTCTAGAAATCAAGGGTAGTCTTCCAATACAGTCTGCTGGCCACAAGCTAATGTGGACCATGACAGGCCTCACTTGGGACCTTCCATAGTTTGCACTAGCGTGCAGATAGCAAGACCCTGTTCTGGGATATACTCCAGAATAAGGCCAAGTGCAGAAAGGACCTTGTAATTATTAATAAATGAAGCATTATGCATTAGTCCTTTCTGTGTGCCATATGGGACTCCACCCCATACAGCCCTCCATAGGACACTGGGGCCGTGTCTTCACGGCAACCTTAAGTCGGATTCAAAACGTTTTCAATCCTCAGAGTCCGCACGGCAGTTTGGCTTAACACGCTTTTCCCGTGTTAAACCACCCCAAAGCGTGGTGAATCTCAATCCTGATTTCAACAGGTCTCACTCTGGATCGTGCGCTTGAAACGTTTTACATATTTTACTGTGTGGACAGTACCATTTTAAGGGATGAGAATCCATGTTTAGGGTTTCCCTCTCCCAATAGCTTGCTTCCAAAGACAGTGATTTCAGTGTTAAAAATCCACCCTTAACAGCAGCGCTACACTGTGTAGCGATGGAACCACTTCAACCTGATAACAATGTTGCAATTTTGTGCAATTCTAAAAGTTCTGACTTTAGAAAGGGAAAGGAAGGGAGGAAAGCAGCTGAATATGAATGTTTAAAGCAAAGGGGCTTTAGTTGCCACTGCTGTGTGCCCTGAGCAATGGGGAGAGGAGGGGAAAGAATCGCTGGCTGGCTGCCTGCTGCCATTTTTCCTCCATCCATGGAAGTGGCAGCCACCCAGCCAGGCTCGGTGAAGGGGTCCCTTATGGGTGGCGCGTCCATGCCAGGAGGAAGAGGGCAGGGCAGCCCTGAAAAGCGGCTTTTAAAAAGTAGCCACTTGAGTCCCACCTTGAGTCACATACGCCACGTACAATCCTCAGAATCCAGATCCAACGCGATTAAGTTAAAAGTAATGGGAACAGGCAAATTCGCGTTTGCATCCGGTTCTATTATTTTGGTTTAGGGAAAGCGAAATAAGCTTGCTGTGGGGATTCGCCCTGGTTCTGCTTCCTAGAGTAACAATTACTTTTTTGTGGCAACAACAGTAACTTCTGTATCATGTTTAAGAAAGAAAGAAAAAGCCACCAGCCCTCTCATTTATTTATCTGCATACAGGATTTAAGGTGAAAGCTGCAATGGGATGCAATAAAAACTGCTATTGATTAAGGTTGTGTCTGCTTACTCCATTCCTTTCCAAGCAGGAATTGGGGGATTGAGAACCCTGAACTCTCTGAGTTATTTGCTAAAATCAAAGGAAACACGCCGAGCCCTCCACTACTTATTATCATCTTTTGATTACCCAAGCAATGAAGCAATTCTGATGCATGGAATATGCAATGCACTCTCAGGACCGTGGGAAGATATGCCATTAACCCAGTGAGTGGATGGGGGCTGCTCCTATTCCCCCAACAAGGCTTCCCCAATCTGTACCCTGCCCGTCCCTGATGGGGTCATTGACTGGATGGGTTATGTCTGCAATATGCAGAAAAGGATGGTGTACCTCTAGATATCAAGGGTAGTCTTCAAATCCATTCGTCTTTCTCTCCATCTCCTTCTCAGAAACAAAAGTTGGCACAGAAAATAACCTCTGACTGCATCATCCATAAAAGAAAGGCAATTTATCCGTTGCCTTTCTATCATGCCTTACTTTCAAGAAGCCTATTACATTTTCACAACGGCCCTAGGAAGTAGGTGACGCTGAGAAAGACTAAGGTCACTCGGCCTCTTTCATGTCCGCACAGGAATCTGAAACTTGTCTCCCTATTTCTGTGTCTGGAATGCAAACTGACTACGCACTACAATGGTTCTCGGGGAAGAAAGGACAGATATTTCGTGCATCTCCCTGTTTAAGTGAAGACTGCGTGTTTCAGCCAGGGATATAGCAAACGTGGATCAGACCCAGTGATGAAAAAGTGTGTGGGCCCACTCGGGCGGGGGGTTAGCAGCAATTCAAGTTCACCACAGCTCCCTTTGGGCACTGGGGGTTGGTACACATGGTGGCAGGACTGCCTTGCAGTGGCAGGGGACATTTGGGGAGGGCAAGGATAAGGACACCTACCTACCTCCCTGCTTTAATGTACCCTTTGTACTCAGTTTTAGCATTTTCCTTAGGAAATCAATGCACCACGCAGACAATTCAAGGATAAAAGGATAAATAAGATTTTTAAATAAATAAATAAATCAAATGCTCTTTCAGTTTGATTTCCTCCTCTCTCTCACCCCCCCCTTTCCTCACTTTTGGGGGCACTTTTTCTGAAGATGTTTTCCTATAGAAAGGGAACAGTAAGGAAAGAAGAAGGAAAGATCTGATGGAACAATGGATAAGGTGATCTACCGAGAGAAGGGGAATGGAATGAATGATTATCTGCCTCCCCCCCCCAAAAAAAAAACCCAATTCAGTTGCTGCAAGTTGTCACACTAAGGTATTGTATGGCTGACCAAAAACCCAGCTCTGCCCAAATTATCTCTCTCATACCACAAGCAAAATCCCTCTCACCTGCCCACCTGAGGGAAAAAATGAAGGAGAGCAAAAGAAAGAGGGAGAGATATGCAAATAAATAAATAAATAAATAAATAAATAAATAAATAAATAAATAAATAAATAAATAAATAAATAAATAAATAAATAAATAAAAGTCCCCAGGCAAATGCTCCATCCCTCCTATGGTCCATCTCTGAGCGACAGAGCTGACCATACATAGCTGGGGCCTAGCGAATCCAGGGGAAGGCCTGTGTGTGGAAAGCTGAGACACCTCTTTATTTGGCCTAGCTAAAAATAGCCCGGCGGTGGGGAGGGGGTATAAAAAAAAGGCAGAGTCAGGACCCTGCAGGGCTAGTAGTCAATGGGCCGAGAGAAGGGATTGAACTCCAAATACTCCCGGCCCGGCCACCTCCAGCTGACGGGCTATTTTTTGCCATGGTTGACTAAATATGGTCAGGGAGGGAATGGCAGGCGAAGGGGCCGCTTGGCTTGAGTGCGTGTTTCAAATGCTTAGATGGGTATATAAGCATTGGAAAGGTGGATTCGCTTCCTGACCAGCTGCTCTGCCCTGGCACCCCTGGACTCCGTGTGAGGACCCCCACCCACCCTTTAAAATACCCCACACCTCCTCCTCCTCCTCCTCCCACCACCCCGTCCCTCCTTCCCTTTGTTCCACCCTGACCTCTACCTCAGGCTGACCTTTGGGGCAAGGGCAACAGGCAGAGGGATGGGTGGGCAAAGCAAGGAGAGACCTGAAGCCAAGCCAGGGTGGTGGTGGTGGGGAACAGGATAGGGGGGAAAGAGCTCTGGAAACAAAACGGTCCTGTCTGTGTGATGTCCAGGAGAGCATCCTCCTCCTCCTCATGGAAGGGTACTTCTTCTTCTTCTTCTTTGGATAACTCCTGCTGCTGCTGCTTCTGCTGCTTTTTCTTCTTCTTCTTCTTCTTCTTCACCCTTCTCTTCCTGCCTTCTCTCTCTCTCTCTCTCTCTTTCTCTCTCTCCTCCTTTTTGCTCTCAGTCTCTTCAGCTTCAGGCTCAGAAGTCCTCCTCCCCTCCCTCTCTTTACCTTAGTCAGAGATGCTGCAGGAGGAGTAGAGATGGAGTGGGTGCCTGTTGGGGGGTGAAACTATATGGGGTGTGTGTGTATGAGAGAGAGAGAGAGAGAGAAGGAGAGAGAAAGAAAGATTGAGTGGAGGGTGGAAGCTGGCTGGGGGTGGGGTGGGGTTGCCTGAATTCTCTCTCTCTCTCTCTTTCTCTCTCTCTGTCTCCCTCTCTCTTTTCAAGTGAGGTCTAATACCATTACTGGGCCTGCTCTCTCTCCCCCCCCCTGCATTAGAGATTAGCTTTAAGGAAAAGGCTGACGGCTGCTGCATGCAACGCATTATTACCTTGTGATTCCATGACCCTCCTCTATGCATCCCTAACTCTCGAAAGCTGATTCAGCTTTCAGCTGGTGCTCTGGTGACTTCCACTGCTGCAACAGAAAATCTTCTAACTGGTATGTCTTTTTTTTTAAAAAAATCCACCTCTCCCTTCCCTTCCCTTCCCTCCCCTTTACTATCTGCCTTCCCTTCTTTCTTTGCTTTTTTTCCTTCTCTCTCTCTCTCTCCCCCCCCCAACAACTGCACCAAGCTTAGCTTTGTTTTAAAGAGACCTGCTGCAGAACTCTCTTGGTGCATGCATCCAACTTGTCTGTGTGTGTGTGTGTGTTGTGTGTTGTGTGTGTGCACTTAAAATGCATGGTTCAGGATCCAGCAGCAGGAAGACACAAATGGTGTTTGCTTTCATGCCAGGGGTGTGAGTTTAGTGTTAGGGCATTTGGATATTCTTCTCTTCCTCTTTGCCTTGTTGTTGTTATTCTGTTGCTTTAGCACACACTCCGCATTTGGGGGGGGGTGTTGCATACACACACACATACACACACTCACTCACACACAAACTGCAGAGCAAGCAGTGGACTAGAATAATCAGAACTGAAACGCTAGAACTTTGACATGCAGTCATTTGGCAAGGTTAAAGCAACCTTTTTAAACGCCTCATTCAAATAGGAGCCGGCTAATGACAGCTGTGGATTGGGGGGGCTGGAGAAAAGCAAAATCTTTTGATATTAATAACTAGTGGCTGTAAACTGCAATAATACTGTGCCAAGGAAGCGTGTATGTGTGGGGGGGGGGAGGAATGGGGAGGGGGACAGACACAAGGCTGGTTAAACTTAGCCTAACTTGCCATGATCTAAATGCTGTGGTGATTAACCATTAAAATACTAAGGACTGGGAGCATTGATTACCTGGCCATGATTTATGGATAATCAAAAGGGGAAGTTAGGGATGGGGAAATAGATGCTTGGAGTCAGAAAAGGCATAGAGAAACCAAAGTATGAGTTAGACTTAAGAATGCTTCCCGGTTAGTAGTTTTGCTTTTTCTTGGCCTTGACATTGATCTTTTTATATGGAAGTAAGGTTGGCTCTCTGTCACATTTCTAAAGTGATACAATAATCAAGGACGCATTGTGGATTCCACATGCACAATTGGTGTGAACATCTGTATAGATACTGGACAAACATCTGCATTGTCTAACGCCTTTAAAAATATAAAGATTACTTTGCAAGCAGGTGAGTTTAGGGTCCCCACTGCGCACGCGTATATGCAACGTGTTCCCAGCATAGAATATATTTATATATCCATAGGCAAGTGTGTCTGTGTGCATTTGCGTGTTTCTCTCTCTGTGTGTGCATTTGCGTGTGACTGTCTGCACGTGCGTATCTCCATATGCATGCATTTCTTATTCACCAAATAAATGTTCTATATGCTATGGCTCCCTGTGCAAAGTAGCCCCATTCATTTCAGTGGGGCTGCTCCCAAGTTAATCCATGGAGGATTTCAGCCTCCCTCACTTAAGTGTTGCTCTTTTCTTCTCCAGTGTGCCCTGTGCATGTGTGCATAAGAAAGAATGAATTCTTAACACTCAGCAATAATGTGTAATTGCATAGTCAGAGAAGCTGACACTGTAATTGCCATGTTTCTCTAGAACTTGCTCTATCGTGGCTCGGACTATCATTGCTAATGTTGAAAAACGGAGTCAATTAAACCAGAGGAAGCCACCCAATTTCAGGCAGGTTTAGACACCCTCAATTTCACTTCTGTGCTCGGCTCCTCTGTTAAGGCTTCCGGACTGTTACCTTCTGTGGCTTCTTCCATTCGGTAGACCTTTGGGCATGGCTAGCCATTTTGCAGATGTTAAAGGTTGCTGTTCAGGTAGGCTCCCTGGGGTTGAGGAAGAGAGCTCTGCATAGATGGCAGTGGGCGCATGGAGTCTTTGCATCACCACACCCACAATTAGTCAACTCCTTGACTGGAATGTCCCCTTGCCTTCCTGTAAGTTTCAGAGAGGGAGAAAATGGAAATGGGCAGGTTTTTTCCCCTTCTCCAACACTCTGCCCTTGTTCACATTCTTATCAGGCAAGGTTTTCCCTACTGTGAGTGAACCAACCCCTCTAAATGAACGAGGAACTTCACTTGCCCTCTGTTATCCTTGAGGGTGTGAAAATGATAAATAACCCTGGCTAAATCTAAAAGCAGCAGCTCAGCTATATAATACCACCGGGCTAAAAGAAAAGGGAAGGGAAGGGGGGAAAGTAATGTGTGCATTGTTGGAGAGTGAAGAGCAGCCCTGTTAGCAATTATAAACTCTGGCAAGAAAATGAATTTAATCCAAATGGTTTGCCTTTTCATGCCACGCCAAAGCCTTTCTCCCAACAGAAGCAGCTAGATGTGCTATCTGTCTGAAGTCACACTTGCAAACTTTTGAGGTGACTTTCCTATAAAACCCCGTGCTGCTTTATAAAGAGACAATCTTGTCCCTTAACCTTTTCTATTTGTAAGGTTTGGCTCCTTTCCTTTGCACTTTCATAGACAGAATTCCCTTGGTTGCCAATTAGCAAGTGTTCCATTTGTGCAGGGAGGGGGGGGGCGTAGGGATGCAGAAATGCTTGAAGGGAAAGTTGATAGCAATTCGAGTGCCCTTTACAGCAATTTAACAGAGGTGGTGGTGGTGGCAAAGACATAAATAAAGGTAGAGCAGATTGTCTCTGTGTCCACTTGTAGCTATTTTTACGTGACTTTTTTCCCTTTTACTGGAACAAGGAGAGAACTAATTGAAGGCCTGACTCTTGATAAAATTGGTTCTTTTTTTAAGCGCCTGCTGGGGTATTTCTGAGCAAGGACACTTTTCTGCCACTGTTTCCCAAGTGTGCATTGGCGTGAGTGTACTGATTTTGTATCCTGATTTCGTTTGACTTGACTGAAACCCAATGTGGTGCATCACTCAGAGAGCCGGGTAGTCTGAGTTGTCCAACCCTGAGAAAATGGGCGGCACTTGGAATTAACACTTTTAAGAGTCAGAAAAATCCAGGGACGATGAAATTACTTTGCTGCTCTCTCTCTCTGTGTATTTTAAATGGATAAACCATCCAGTCACCCTGTGTCTGTCTGTCTGTGTGTCTTGTGTGTTTTTAAAGAGTACCTCTTTCTCTAACCGGTGGAATTAACGGCGTGGCAAGCTTGCTTCCTAGAATAATTATAATTTTTTAAAACATATACGGTGGAGATTTGAGGCTTGCGGAGGCAAAGAGGGGAGTGTTCTGAACTGTATTTCAAAATGCACTGTGTGGAAGGTGTCACGGGTGGAGTTGGAGGGCCCACCAACCCAATTAAGTATTCCAAAGTGCTTAGTTTGCCACTTGCTAAGTTTACTTAAACCCTCTTTAAAGGGTTCATTAGAAGACTGTGAGAAATGGTAAAATTCATTAACATTAAGGCAGTCGTTCTGCATTTGCCTGTAAATTGGTATTGATCTGCATGGCTCATGCTGGTGGCGAGGAGGGGGGGGAAGAGGGAGGCAGGGGAGGAGGCGAGGGGGGAGGAGAAGGGAGAGGTAGCCGTCAGATGGAGCAGGTGAGTGGACAAGCGAAGCACCCCATTACAGCAATGCTGAACGAGCATTATGCATCCAGTGTGACCTCCTGCTTTGCTGGATGTCTAAATCCTGCCCATAATAGTCTCCTATTCAGCGCACTCATCATTCTCAGCGGTGCTACTAGGACCTCATTGTTAGGGGAGCTTTAAAGCTCAGAGTGCCTGTGAGGTAACCAGTGAGAAGAGGGGGGAAAGGGAGAAGAGAGAGAAAGACACACACACACACACACACACACACACACACTCGCCACACTGCCTGTCTGATGCAAGCAGGAGGAAAGCGGCAACGTCTGATGCACGTTCACATGGATAGGCTTGCACGTGTATACATGCACTCCCTTTCTCACACATCCGCCCCCCATGGAGTGACTCTCTTGACTTCCACGCTCTGGCCTACATGCAAAACCACCCATCCACCCGGGCCTCTTCCTGGGACGTCCTGTGTTACCTTGTTCATCCTCACGTCTACTTTGTTGCATTTTTCTAATGTCGTGAAGTTCAGCCGGAAGATACTTTGGAAAATTCCACTTCTTTGCCCATCGATAACAAAGGAACCCTAGCAAACCCCTTTACTTTTGAGATTTTCTTATTCTCCAGACAGTGGCTCCTTCTCTGTGACCTATAAAGAGCGGGGGGACCATGTCTGTGGACACCTGAGGTAAGAAAGAATCTTCCTTTTTCTTTTCTTCCTTTCCACCTTTTTGCCGTGTGTGCGTGAGTTGTTTTCCACAGATGAACCCATTGGCTTTTATTGTATGGAATATATAAATTTGTTAA
The DNA here is from genome assembly GCA_014337955.1 of Aspidoscelis marmoratus. NCBI lineage: Eukaryota > Metazoa > Chordata > Lepidosauria > Squamata > Teiidae > Aspidoscelis > Aspidoscelis marmoratus. The sequence continues at coordinate 5,257,044 of MTQE01002217.1, forward strand.
AAGCAGCCCCTAGATTTTATATGCGAATGTGATGAACGCTTGCTTAAAAGTGAGGGAAATATTGTCTGCAAACGTGTACCAAGATAGGTATGTATGTATGTATGTTTATATAGAGAGGCAGAGGCGTATGCTTTTATTAACTGTAATAATATGATTTTTTTTTCACGTTGTATAATGTATACTCACCCTATCTGTCACAGCTGAAACTTCTGAATTCTAGAAAATCTCTGTGATCTTAAAACCTTCTTGGGAATTCTGAAATCCACCCTCATTTTGGGTTAACAGAAATAGCTGCAACAGAAAAAAAGAGTCTTAAATGAGAAAATTCATTTGTATTGGCATCATTCTTTCTTGAATCCTTGTTTTTGCGAACTGTTATGTCACCTTCCGTCCTTGTAGCATGGAGTTTAAACAGAGGTTTGTGTAGATGGTTAGAGCCTAGCCAGAACCTGGCCAGGGTGGATGCCTTTAACAGCTGATGGATAAGGTGGAGGCGGAGGAATATCTTGTTTCTACTTCCTCCCTGTCAGAACCTCCTTGGGCTTTGGATTCCTTGGCAAGCATCTTAGGGGCTCATCTTGAATCTACCTGCTTGAGTGACATACTTCTTTATATGCCCATATGAACCTGGCAAACTATGGAATGTAAAGAAGTATGTATTTCAGGTATGGACCCTCACAATGCCGCTAATGTAGGATGCAGGGTGGAAGAACAAAATAGATTAAAAGAGAGAGAGAGAAGGTTCACTTTTTTTTTTAAATTTAATGCCTGACATGGCAGACTGACTGAGAGAGTCAATTGATGATCGTGTTCCAGCACATGTATTGTTCTGTCACTTTGCCTGTGTCAGCAGGTGGAAATGCTCATCAGGACATTAAATATTCAATATGCTGACTGCGGTATAGGCTTTGAAAGGCAACGGCAAAGGAAATCTTACTGTCCACTTCTTTCTTTCTTTCTTTCTTTCTTTCTTTCTTTCTTTCTTTCTTTCTTTCTTTCTTTCTTTCTTTCTTTCTTTCTTTCTTTCTTTCTTTCTTTCTTTCTTTCTTCTGCAGAGGAAGTGAGGGCTGTGTTGTATACATCCTATAGATTAAAGAAAAGGAAGGGGGAAACATCCAAATCACCACATATGTAAGCGTATAGGTGCTTTACGGAACGCACAAGTGAGGGCCAGAGAGAATAGAAATATTTGGAGCATTTGCAGGACTAGCACTATTTGAGTTTGAAAACATTTCTCCTCCTGAGTTGTTAACTGAGTGAAAGCATCATTTCTATTTAATATTCAAAAGGCAAATCAAGAGAGGAAAAAAGCAGAAGGAAAACTCAGCTGTAGTCTGAACTTGCAAGAAGCCGGTCTTTTCTCTTTCCAAGTTGAGTACAGTACACGTTACAGGAATTCAGCCTGACACACCTTTTTAGGAGAGAGAGTATAAGTGTGTTTTTGTTGGATTTTCTTGTGTTTGTTGCTCTGGTAGAACAGTGTGTGAGCAGTACCAGCAAATCCTACATACCCTTTAAAAAAGAAAAGAAAAATCACACCTACAGTAGTTTTATGACAAATACAGTTTAAGAAAGACACAATCTTAGATGTCTACGAGGCTGAATATATCTTAATGAACCTTCTCTGTTATGAATCTTGTGCCTTTTTAATATATTTGCACCAGAAAGAACCCCTTGATAGTCTAGACACTCTCAGATCCTTACTGAAACTATAATACTGAATTCATTTAAAGCAAGGATCTACACAGTGCTGAAATCAGGCCATGGGAGTGCTCGAAGGTGCAGGAATTGCTTGTCCCTCTACCAATTGAGCAAACATCCCACCACAAAGGATGGAAAATCCTGCCAGAAGTCTTTTCCTACAGGACGCTGCGCGGAAAATGCTTGATGTGGTCTGAAGAGCACAAGCCTGCTTTGACGGTCCATGGCCTTTTCCAGTTCCTTGCAAAACAGTCCCAGGAATAAAAACATCAAATCTGGGGAACCAAGGTTCCTCGGCTTTGACATTCACCTTGCTATAGGTAGCGGAATGCGCCAACGGCACACTTCCTCCTTTTATGGCTGGCGCAAGCTCTCTGGCCCTAGAAGCCACAGCAAGTCCTGTCATGTGGATGGTGCCAAAGTGACTGATTCCACTCCCTCCTCTCCTCACACTGTGATACATTAATTCTCCCTTATCTCATTGGTGACACTGTACTCGGTCCTCAAGTGGAATGCCTGTGTGCCTGACGTCAAGTTATTCTTAGTTTGCCAAGACATAGTCTTGAGGCCTTGGTTCTTTGTTGCTGAGATGTCGAATGTGTAGCAGACCAATGCTCTTGATGGAAAACTTAGCTTCTCTGTTGCTTCTGCCTTCTGGAAAAGAAAAGTAAAATTTTGAAAGGCTTCCACTCTGTGACCTTCTCCACTTCCTCCCCCTGCAGGCCTTATCCAGGTCTGCTCAATGGATGTCCCTTTGTCACTTCCGATAGGTGTGAAAAGTAGAGTTTACTAACAGGTGTTTAGAGGCGGGGAAGATTAAATATGCTTCCTTAAAACACACTAGAGAAAGGCCTTATATTGTAACCAGCTGAAGCGATGCTAGAAAAAGTGTTTAATTTATTTCTCTTCCTTTTTTTTTTTTTTTTTGCAAATCCTATAGTCTGATGTAACTGCAGGAACAGCTTAGCCATGGCTAACTGTGGGCAGTCGGTTTTTGCTTAACACCCTGATTTGGATGAGAACATGACTTGGGTCCAAGCCAAGCGTAGAGCTGCTGCAGAGATCTAGAAAGTACATTCCATGGGGGGGGGCAGGGGGAGCACATGGCCTTGCAGATTCTGGTATTGTGTGTCCTCTGCTCTTTAGGAGAATCTTACACATGTCGCCACTTTGGAGCCTATAACAGGTGTAAGGAAGCAGCAGTATGGATGGAAGTTAGATTGCCAGAAAGGGTGACCTTTGGTTGGAATAGCAGGTTCTTATTTTAATTATAGGGGATCGCCAGGGATGCAACTGGAGGGGGGGGGGATGGGACACAAAACTGACTCATGACCTTTCCTGAAATCATAAGGACTAGCATCGTGGTGGGCAGGTTTCATTTTAGAGAACAAAACTGAATCCTGTTTCTTAGAAGGGCAATCCGGACAGAGCTGCAGTCTTAAGCAACCTGGAAGGATCCTGCCTGAAACCAGTGTCATTTTCTTTCCCTGTGGTGTGGCGGCCCACTTTTGGGAAAGTAAGTAAATGTATATTACAGATCAGGCTTACATTCCATTCAGACTGTGTTACACCTAAAGTTGATTTACTTAACTAATGCTTGCTAGTGCAATTTGTGGCACCTTTCATATGGCATTATTTTCATTGCATGCTTACAAAACTGCCACTCCACACCTTTTTTGTTGTAGATTTCCCCCTTTTTAATATTTTATATTAATATTCCCCTTGTTTTATTTTTAACTTGTTCTTAGCTCTAATTAAGAACTCAGTTGCCTTCATTTTAATGCAGCCACAACTTGTGAATGAGATACAGTGTTTGCAAGGTACAGATAAAAGTACCTTTTAGAACTTAAATCCTATTCCCTTGGGTTGCTGTGCTAGTTCTGTTTTCCTGTCCAAATGTATACAGTTTCCCTTCACTCAGCTATGGGACTTGTTCACCATTATTACCCTTTTCTGGGGATACCATGAAAATTAAAATGGGGATTTCTTGCATGTAAAACATAATGGTTGAGTATAGTTTGCTATTGACTCCACTGAATGCAACTTATGAGGGTTGTGCAGTGATCTGTTATGCTTTACTGCTTACACACCCACTCATTTTGCAATTTAATACAGGTAGCAAAACCAGGAAGTTTAGGAAGTCCCTGGAAAGAGGTTATACATAGTTGGTGGGTTGTTACTGGCTTAGTGGATCTTAACAATCATCAGTACGTATTCAAAAAAATGCAATTTGAGTTGTTTTATATTTAACTTGTTTTTAAACCCTGCAGTCAAACTGTACATGGGATTAGCCTTATTTCTGCAGGGACCTTTCCCCATGTTTGTGTGTTCTAAAATGGAAAACTAATGTTTTTTGAACTGCATAAAAATGCACCTCCCCTTTCACTTTGCTGGGGTACAGATCTGCCCCATCCATACTGAGGGTGGTTAAGTTACATGGACCTATACTTTAAAATGACACACTCTCAAGCAAATGAAAACAAACAGTTGTAGCCTGATAATCTGTCTGTTCCTAAGGCCCTTTACTTTTTCTCCATTATCTTTCTTATAATATGGAAGTAACATCCAGTAATTTCCGTGGAACTTTTTATCCAACAAGTAGTGTGAATTGGGCCTGTATCTGCAATCATACTGAAGATTTATATCATGGATTGGAACACTCAAAGCACATCATGGGCTTCACCTTGTTGTAATATGTTGGGTCTCAATATAAAGTGGACCAGAATTTATTATTCCCATCTTGCAGATGCGGAAGTTGTATTAAGAAGCAAAGAGCTTTCCTAAAGTATATGGCAGAGGTGACATGTACCTAGAGGTTTCTGATTTGTATTTCATTTCAGAAGACAGCAAAATTTGATTTCATTTAATCCTGATAAACTGATGTGATTTCAGACTGTTTAACAGTTTAGAATAAATCCTACATGCATTGTACCATTCAGCCAGTTTCCATATGCCTGAAAACATTTATTTCTTCTCTTTCAAAGTCATCTGTCACTGTGAGCAGAGTAGACTTCAGGGTCTGCTAAACTATTTGAGGGTGATAAAAGCCCCCAAGTCTCTGTTTAGTATTAACATTTTATGGGATAATGTGGTGTTTAAAATTAAAGCATTAGTGTTTTGGAATTAGCCTTGGCAGACCAGTAAAATGATATTTCCTAGGCTTAAGTTTCTAGCTTTACCTTGGCTGTAAATCACCACCGCTGTCTCTGCACACTAAATTTAAAAGAGGAACAAATATCTTCACTATCTTGGATATAAAACAAGATTCATCTCTGTTGGCCACACCTTGTTTTTTTAGCCTGTCTGTTGTTACAAGAGTAATGACTTCATGTTTCAACTGGGAAACTAGAGCACCAAGACTTTATGCAATACTTTGGGATCCCAGTTAGCGTTTAAGAATATAAGATGCCGTCTCTGCAGATCTTCATTTATTTTTTGAAATGAGGGACAACCCCTTTAAGGACCTTATATAGCTAATATATCCATTTTCTTTTCATCTTGTCTTTCGGTTCATTCCATAAATTTGGGGTTGCTTGAATTCAAGTCTCGATTTACATTAGCAAATGAATTTGTCTTGCCATTTTGATTTATATGTGAATTAAAATGATGGCTAATCAAACGGAATTACATTAGGAAATAACGTAACTAAACTATGCTAATCTAAGTTTGGATTTTAATATTGTGGCCTCTGCTTTCAATACGATATTTTAGCCACTCCACTGTAACTTAAAGATAATCAAAATGTAAGAGTTGCTGGTAATGACCCTGGCGGAACATGTGTACTACAGCACAAGAAGGCCTTCGGAATGCAACCATGAATGTAGCATTTGAAGTCCATGTTGTTATCTTACAATAATGCCCCTTAAAAATAGGATAGCATAGGATAAAAGAGAAAAAAGTTTTTATTTTTTAATATCCCGTATATTCAGGATGGGATGAATTAAAGCCAAGTTCTATCACAGTGTTCAAGGATCCATTTGGGGAATTCAAGTATCATTTTATGGTTTCCATCTTTTTGTTGGGGGCAGAGGTGGTATTCAAAATGGATACAACTAGAGATGTGCATGAATATGTTTTTGTATTCCATTTGTATCGAATCAAATGCAAGAAAATTTGTATTCATTCAAATAGATCAGCGGTGCTCAACCTTCCTAATGCCGCGACCCCTTAATGGAGTTCCTCATGTTGTGGAGAACCCCAACCACGGAGGCGGAGCAGCTGGGAGGTGGGAGGGAAGGCCGGCGGGAGACTCGTCGCGACCCCTCTGAAAGGACTCGTCGCGACCCCTCTGACCCCTAGCTTGAGAACCACTGAAATAGATCCTCTTTGAATGTGGTGGGATCCATATTCAATATGAATGTCCAATCCCATACAAATCCCAAACAAATGCATGCAAATAGCATATGAACCCCATACATATCCCATATGAAGCTTCATACGAATGTATCAAAACATCTGATTCAAATTTGAATGTCTGAATTTGTACGAATTTTGAATGTTGCAAATATTTTTGCACATCTCTAGAGACAACGGCTGGATTTTTCCTCTAACAGGAGAAGTCAATTAACAATAAATAAGGGAAAATCCCAACTTCGTCATGGTAAGATTCTTTGCTCTGCCACAGTATTCTCCTTGAGGTTCTTTCCAGCAGCTTGGCTGGGCAAAGCAAGACGTTCCATCAGAACAAGTTGAAAAATTTGAGAGCTAAGCAAGGATTTTGTTTTAAGAGCCAGTTGTGGAAACAGTAAGCTCTGAGAACTGTACAAAGTCGTAAATCCAGTGAACCAAATTAGTTGCATTTTTCCTATTCTATGCCTCACAAAGTCCAGCCTTTTAAAAAAAGATGAGTATTTTACATGTAAGTTGGAAGGGGAGAAAGACACTGAATATGCAATTATCGTTTTACACTTGGACCTAGAAAAAAGGCACTTTTTTCTGTGCAACTCTTTCAGTGATTTTCTTCACTCAAGCTGATGCTGTGTCAGTGTTTGCACAGGCATTTATTTCCTTTTGGATATTAAAAATCAGGGGACCAAATAAATATATTTGCAGATCGCATGTCTAAGTAAATAATAACAGTAAAAATAAAAAGAAGATGGCTGGTTGCAATACAGATTTAATAGTACATTTCTCAAGAGCAGTAAAACATTTTATGTGCAGAGTTCCCCATGCGTGTGCAAACTGTGTATCCCTTTAAAAATGCGTAAGAAGGACATCAGCAGCCTCACTTAAAACTGTCGACCCAGTGTGAATAATGTTGCATTGAGGAATAAACTGCTATTAAGCATGATTAGATTGACCTGCAGGACAGATATTTTAGCTGCTGCAGCATAAGTTGGTCACAGGGAGCATCAGTTGGATAGTGCATGTACAGACATGCACAGACAAGAGGCATAGAGACCTAAAAATGAAAAGGGCTTTGAAATATTTAGGACTTTGAGGCTGTGGGATGTGTGTGTGTCCTTATTTGAAGAAGAAATTGTAATTTGACGTTCTTTTGAAATGATGGGGATGAGGAGGGGGGATTTATTAATTGCTGCCACATTGGCACAAATGGAGAGTGCGTGACTCAGATCAGCCAATCAAAAAGGAGGAAAAATGTGCTGACTCAGGGTTTGATCTAGTGTGCACGTTTGATTGCAGAATAGATCAGCACTGCAGTGCAGTGTCTTTTCCTGCTATGGAATCCAGCTGAGCAGGGCAGGGTTTCCCCCCATGCTGTCTAGGACTAGTTGAAGCCCAGGATGTGGGAAGACCAGCAAAGTAGGATGGAGGTCCATCCATCCACCCACTGTTAACTTGTTGGCTCATATCCTTTCACCAAAGTGCCCAAAAAAGTCTGGCACTAAGGAGCAGAATTTTAGAGCATGGTATACTTCACTATTTTAAAGAAGCTGCAGCAGTAGGGAGCTGTGTGCCCATGTTGAATATATGATCTGTGGGTTATGATCCTCCTTAACTATTTCTGATTTGTTTTCTAACCAGTTCTGCTAGATCTTTCAGGCATAATCCAGTATGGATGTAAACTACTTTAGCTTAACCATTTGCCTCTGTCTTTCAAACTAGGGTTTGTGGCACAGATCAGGACACTCTGCCGCACTCAGCACCACTGCCTCCATCCCATAGCAGGCAGAAGTGCCTTGATACCCCATAGCTGTAGAGAAATAAAAACTTCTCTGCAGCCTGACTGCAAGCGACCCTTCTGGGAGCGGCTCTTCTGGGCACAAGCACTGCAGTTTCTCAAACACTGCAGCTGTGCTGTCATACACTGCATCATGATCACCGTGGCAATGGACTGTAGTGCAGTGGAAGTTGCCACAGCTGTTGCCATGGTGATCTGGATAGTCCTGGTTGGACCATCTGCACTTGGAGTGCTGGTGGTTAGGTTGAGGTGCACGGCAGCACTTTAACTGAAGATGGCTCCCTCTGTGCCTGATCTTTGCTTCCCGCAATTGATACACCAGTACCATTCCAGGGAGCACAGTGTATGAGCTTTTTAGGACGCTACACAGATTACTTCCCCAACTTACAGTGAAAAACCAAAAGTCCAAATATTGAATTTCATGCCATCACAGTATACTTAACATTACATTATTGAATCTAATTATTTTTATCCATAAGTATTCAGTTCTAATACCTCACCCACTTCTGTAGACTCTACATCCAAACAGGAAAACTTGAAAATGGTGTGCAAGCTCCTGCTTTTTGCAAATAGGATAGAGAAAATGTGTGAGTTAACCAGAAAACTCCATTACAAACTTAGGCACAGTGTGTCCTGACTTAAATTTTCAAAGCTGCTATGCTGTTTGCCAAATACAGTATGCACTGATAATGTACAACAGTACCATGAATGAAGTTACTCTTTTTGAAAGAAGGGGAAAGGGGGTAAGGTGAGGGAGAATAGGGTTTGATAAGATAAAAATTAATGAGGTTTTTTTTTTTAAAAAATGAAAACTTGTCAACATAAAATAATTTTTAAAGAATGCTTTCTATGCATCTCTTGATCAAAGCAAACTTAATTCATACTTCCCAGTTAATATGGGACTGGAACCTAATTATCCTTCTCGGTTTTGCCCTTTTCCAAATTTTGTAAATTAGTACTTCATTTGATAATGTTACACAGTGTATACCAAGCGTGTATCTTGAGATCAAATGCATTTAGAACAACATGTTTTGGTGTAAAATAACTATCTCGATATGCATTCTGTGATTAAAACATTTAAATACCATGTTTCCATGCAGATTTAAAAAATAAATAAAATTGTGGAAGTAGACAAAACACATTTTAGAACAGATGTATGAGAAACTGATGAGGGCTAATCTACCCATTCCTAGCAATAGGTTGGATTACTGTAATTGAATTTGTAGTATATATTTGACTTCTATTTCAGTGATATGCAGAAATTTCCTCCTATTTTCTCCTGTTCCCAATATCTCCTAGCCATCTCCTCCTTTCTTCTGTTCCAAAAATCTCCTCTGCTTTTGTTCTGCATTCCCTTTTTTTCTTTACTCCTAACCACGTTTGCTCCTTCCTTCCTTCCTTCCTTCCTTCCTTCCTTCCTTCCTTCCTTCCTTCCTTCCTTCCTTCCTTCCTTCCTTCCTATACAAAGAGAGGAAAATATGTATAGTTTCCACTGACTACACTGTGGATTTTTGGAATGGAAATATTCCAGTAAATGTGCATTTGGTGCCAAAAATCTCAGCCACAAAGCTGTTCACTCTGGTCACAATTTAACAGTGAAATAAATCTTATGCTCCTTTCAACAACCCCCAGTGTAGACTCAGGGAGAAAGAGTACAGGAAGGTGTAATGTGTCAGCATGTCTCAGCATTTCTCAAGTTGGTGATATGGAGAAAGCATTGGCAGTAGACATAGGTTGGCACCATGGGTTGCAGTGGGTGAAGCAATGGCATCCTGCCCTGGCCCATCGGATACCCAGTCCACGTCTAGTGGATGGAAATGATCTTTGGATAGTAGTGATTCTTCTCTCCCAACGCACCTCTGATTCTGAATAGCCATATCCTCCTTTGATTTATGTAGTACTTTTTGCAAAGGCATCTGGAATTAAGTCCATAGTGAATATAAGCATCTTTGCTGGCACCCAGGTTTGGGCACACTCACCAAACTCCTGCTGTTTAGGATCCATTTACATGAAGCCTCCTCTAATCAATCACAGAAGAGCATGGTTCTTGAGGCAAAACACAACGTTTGTGTCCTGCTCTTTTTGCAGTTTAATGTGTTCCATGAATTATTTTTAGCTGTTCTTTGCTCCTGCATTGAATTCTTTATGGCATTGCATAGTTACAAGGTATCAGTACTTAAAATGAGAATATCATAATAGTTAACATGATGAAAGAACTGGTTCCTCTAACCAGATACTTTTGCCGAAGAAGGCAGAAATAAGTCATCTGATTTATTTATCTCTCTCTTTCAAAATGCATGCCACAACTTTCTCTAAAGCTGTTAAATAACTTTAAATTGTTCCTTTTTTTTTGAAAGAGGACCTAGATTAGAAGCAATAAAGACATGAATGACAGCTCTGTGCTAAGAAAAGGTGCATTAGTTGTTTAGCTATTAATTCTTGCCCCTTTCTTACCGTTCTCTTTAATGTCCTATAATTCCTTCGGGTTCTCACAATCTATTGAAATGGTTTTAGGGTTTGGCACAGCGGATTGCAATTGATATGGGGTGGGGAGAGAGTGAACATTGGGGGTGTCCCTTCATGGGAACATAAACATTTTCTGCATTCACAAGCAAGAATTTGATGTAATCAGATATTTGGGGATATTTGCAGCAATAATTTTACCACGGGTACCTTTAGGAAAATGGTTATGCTTTTACCAGGCAAGGCAGACTGCTTAATAAAATAATGCAGTGCCTTGCAAAACCCATAATAAAGGTAGGGCTTAGCATAATTTGCAAGGAAAAGGCAAGAATAATGCACAGAGATTCGGTTGAAAAGTTCACAGCTAGACTCCTTCCAGTAGAGCCGTGGCATCACTTGGTGATAAAAGCAAGGCAGTGGCAAAGTTGAAAAACTGGGAAGTGGAAGAGAACCTTCTCATTCTTTCACTGACTCCTTTGAACTGTGTTATGATCCACAGTGTATGAAAATGAAGTTCAGAAAGATCCTATGAGAGGTTCCAATCAAACTTCCTGCCCATGCCAGTTCCAATGGGTCACGGTGGTTGATGTGAGACTGGCAAATTAACACGTAAAATAATATGTGATATGACAGTATAGAAAGTCTACCCTTTGGTTTTTCATTTACTGCTTCTCCATTATTTCTACTTCACCAAAAAGTGACATTCCACGTTTTTGACACTTGCATGAGAAAAACAAGGGCTGGATTTTCCAGATGATTATATCACGGCTTCATTCATGTATTAGAGAGCAATCTTGTATTTTGGATTCTTGTATTTTGACATTTCAAACACTGAAGCTCCAATCCTGCTTTACTCACTTTGAAAGGACGCCAGCATTTCTGTTCTTTCTCCTCTGTATGCTATAAGAAAAGATGGATGGGGTAGGAAGGAAAGATGAAGGGGCGAAAAAAATCATGAAAACTGAGAGTCTTCAAGGCATATAGGAGAATAGTTGTGGGGATAGGAAAGCACTTTTGCTGAAGGAGACAGAACATACACAGGGGATTGTGTCTGCACAAGGGTGAGATTGCAACCAGAGACATGCATGAATTTGGACCAATTTGGACATTTGTATTCAAATTGAATGTTACAACATTTGTACATTGACATTCGTATTCGTACGAATGCTTTGAAACATTCGTGAACCGGGAAGATGGGAAAGCGGCTGTGCCAGTCACATCTGCAGTGTATCCAGAGTGCATTCAGCATAGATTGAGAGTGGATTCAGGTTGGATTTGATGCTTTCAGAGCGGATATGTTACGGGTACGTATCATATGGATACGTATCGGATACATATGCGTTCGTATTGGATATTCATACGAATACGAACGAATACAGTTGTATCAAATAGAATCCTATCGCATTCGAAGGGGATCTATATGAACGAATACAAATTTTCTTACATTCGATTTGATACGATCAAATGCAAAAAACCTCCATTCATGCACATCTCTAATTGCAGCACTGTAGCCGCATTATATCCCCGCTATATCCCGCTATAACCTATTTGGGGAATATCAAATTCTGGTTGTAGGTTTTCGTGAAACAGCACCATTACCTTGTAGATGGAAGCAGCACATTGCATGCTCAGGGGCTTAAAAAGATGGTTGTGCACGAACAAGGGTGTCAGTTGTGCACTTACAGATCTTTCACACAGTGAAATTAACCTGGATGTGTGTGTCACTGTATCACGCACAGACAGTGCCAGCCCCACGCTGTCTGTTCAGTGGACAATTATTCCAGATGGGCTTTTCTCTGGAATATCACCCATTAGCATGATATTCACCCGATTTCTGGAATCAGCCTTCTATTTTGCAAAGCAAGTATGCATACATACCATGAGGAACTGCCCTGTAGTAGTAGCATCGACAGGATAGAGGCTGTCTACATGTGCAATCTCGTTTTGCTCACTTGTGAACAAAGCAAGAATCCTGCTTCCCCCCACACCGCCACCCCATGTCAAAATGAAAGCTAGGCTGATGGTGTAATGCAGATGTCCTCTATATACAGCAGGCAACATGATAGTGGGTGCCAGGCAGAGACCAATATAAGAAATCCATATTTTATTTTTATCTGATCTTAGATCTAACTGTTCCTGCCTTCCCGCTGCAAGCTTTTAGCACGTCACTGCAAACTTCGTTTAACCAAATCTTTGCTTTTTCCCGCATATATTTATTGGCACCTACTGAGCAGAGTCTCTTGATGTGAAGTTGTTAAAGATAAATATTATATGTGAGACCTTCCCCGCATGGGGAATGGGATAGCTGACAAGCAGGATTTGAATGGGGGAGAGTCTTTGCATTCAAACCGACCAAACGCTGGGTTTTTGCTTTTGCATTTTTGGCAGGGTGTGTGCGTTCCCCGTTCTCTGTGCATTTTCTGCTGCCTTTTCTCTTTATCAAGAATAAGCAGATTAAATTTTGCTAAAACTAGAGGGGAAAGCGTTTGTCTTTATCATATTTATTGTCAAGGAAACTGACAGCCAAAACAGATGTCCTTTCTTCTTCTTCTTCTTTAAATGAGCTCTGGTGTAGAGTTTGCAAGTTGCTCAGTATGCCCAGATATGGCCAGCATTTAACAGGGTGCCTCTGTCTATCTAAAAAAGCCCTGAGAGACCCTCAGATGAATCCAAAGGGCAGTGCAGAACAGCTGATAAAAATAGTCTTCATTCTCAGCTGCCCTTCTGGTGAAACTGAATTCGGGAGGCATCCAGCAATCAGGAACAACAAGACCACCTCTTGAGCACTTAGTGCAGAAGTGCAATGTGATCAGGGACCAAACAGCTGTGGGGATGGAAGCCACTCCTGCCAAGGCCTTACATAGGCAGATCAGTGGAGGCATTTCAGAGGCTGAGGAATCCAGTGATCTAACAGCAACCAAGAATAAAGTTCCTTTGCAAAAGGACAGGACACCAGAGCTTGATCACGCGTTCTCATTTGCAGCTTCTGGGTGACTGGCTGTGCTTTTTTTAACTTAGGGAGTTGTGAGGCAGAGATGGAGATGCAGGAAAATGGTGCAAATAGAAATGAAAAAAAAAATCAGCCCCTTGCAGATGCTGTTTGCAGGTGAGATGGAATGGGGCAGAGCAGTTCTGGATTACCCACTTGGTACTAACTTAGTTCTGGGGAGAAATTGTGTGTATGTACACATGACATGCTTATGAGCTTGCTTGAAGCATCTACCTGACCACAGGGCAAATAAAGATGCCAGGCTGTATTTTCTTCAGAGGTAGGATTCCCCATGAGGGCATAGATAGTGCAGTGATCTTTGTTAGTCCTCTTGTTGATTGCAGGGGCAGTGATGTGCTGTGTGCATGCCTGCCGCTGCTCTGAGCAAGGAGAATGCTGAAATGGAGAACCGTTGTTCCTTGCCAGTTTGGTCTAGTGGTTAGGGAGTCAGACTCTTATCTGGAAATGCTGGGTTTGAGCCCACATGCCTCCATGAAGCCAGCTGGGTGACCTTGGGCTAGTCACAGCTCTCTTCTGAGCTCTCACAGCCCCACCTACCTCACAGGCTGTCTGTGGTGGGGAGAAGAACAGAAAGCTTTGTCAGACACATTGAGCCCCCTTAAATGGGTGAGAAAAGTGGAGTAGAAAAGTCAACTCTTCTTCTTCTTGCTGGCTCTTGGCTCCTTGGGTGAGCCTAGGAAGTGGCTGCAGATGCTGGGCATTTTTCTATGCTCGGTGAAGGACAACAATGGACCAGGTAAGCGTGGATGCTGCACCTTCATTCTAAACCACCGGAGAAGTACTGTCAGAGTCTTCCAGAGAGGTTTACCATTGGAATTCTCTAATGAGGGCTCTGGTGCAGTGAGAGGTCCCAGGGTGTTGGATCAGCTGAGTTCTGCGCCCTAGAGGCATCCATGGCAGCACAAATGTGCAGCAACAAATCCTTTGCTGTGGTCCCATGGCAACCTCAAGGTCTCGTGCAAATCCTTTCTGAGAAAAGCTGTACTTATTTTCTACTGTTATGTTTTTCTTTGCTCCCTTAAAAACTTCCAGGCTTAGGATTCTCAGGATGGTTACCAAACCTTGGTTGTCATCACAGGCTAACAAAAAGCCATCATAATTCAATGGTACAGCATTGCATTTTTGGTACAAGTCACCACATTCAACCTTCAGGATCTCCCAGTAGGCTAGAAAATAAGATTTTTTGAAAGCCCAGTGAATTGCTGACCACTGTCAGCTGTAGGAGTGTTTACCTGTACATATCGAGGGCTCCATCTACACGGATGGCTTGGTAGAGGACCCAGGAGCAGTGCATCCACATTCTTGAGGTGCCTGTGGGTGGAGGGTGCTTGATGTAGTAATCAGAATGATCAATATATTGTGTTTTATGTCTGGCCGGTGCGACTGCCATATAGATACAAGGTACCCATGCAAGTGATGTACCATGCCAGCTGTGTGCAGATGCTGTGCTGACTGCTACCCACTTCCAGAGCCATTTCTGGGGTGTTTTCATACTTCCTTTCTCTTCTGCTGGATGGGAAAGGAGTGTGATCAACCAACGTTGACTAGCACCCACACTTGGAGTGCTAGTCAACTTTGGTTGTTCCCGTGTGATCAAATACTTGGCTTACTTGATCCCGGGGCTGGTCCTCTTCTGGTCGCTGCCATTTTGGCTGAGGTGCCCTCTGTGATTGTGTGTGCGTCAGCAGTGTCGCCTTGATAATGCAGATACTTTGCGCACACGTAGTTGCATCTGTGGTTGTTCAAGGGGCCAGCGTGCTTGCGTGGCACCTCAGACAACCCTGGAGCCCTGGAAGAGATGTGGATGTTCGGCCACTGGACACTTGAGGTTAGGTCTTGGTAAACATTGGTTAAGGTATGGAGCACAATTTCATGCTCTACACCTAATCAACCATTAGTGAACTTCTGATGAGGCAGGGCACGCTTGGAGGCTGTAACAGCCTCCTCCACATGCAGATGTTCTTCACCAGATGTTCTTCGAATTTAAGGACCTGCAATTTGAATGTTGAAATTTGGTCTATTTGATCGAATATCGAATACATTCAGATATTCATGTACATGCCTAAAAGCAACTGGTGTGGCAGCCTCCCTGCTGCTAGAGGGGTTCATGGAGCAGTGAGTTTCCAAGAGGCAAGGAGCCCCTCTTCCCAGTGGTGTCTTGCAGTGAACTTCCATTTCCCACCCTAGACCTCAGCTGCATCCAGCAGCCCTCACCTGGATGAAGCTGGAGTTTTATAAGACTGGAACCTTGAACTTCTGTCTCCCTTCGAGTTCCCACCTGTCTCCCTCAGCAGGTTCCCACCTAAGACTCACAGAAAATATTTGGGCCTGTTGTTGGTAGTTTTGTGCTATTCTCTCTCTGCAATAATAGATATCTATTTTAGAGTGCAAAGACAGGAAGATGCCTCGCTCCAAAGGAAAAGTGGGAGAGGCCTCAGGCTAAAGTATGGCTGAATTCCATCCGCTGGGAAGTGTCATAGTGATTTTGTAACAATGTGTTTGAGACAGGAGAAACTTCTAAGGAATTTGGAAGTGGAAAAACTGAAAATTCTCTTTTGGCAAGCATGGTGATTTGGGGAGGAGGAAGCAGACGGCATATGAAGAACTTGTTGGGAGTGGGTGTCTTGCATGTACAGTCATGATATGTGACTCTGGAGGGTCTTCCATGTTGCTCTGATGTTGCGCGGCATGGCTTACGTTCACATACTTACACGTGCAAAAGTGTGTGGGGAGGGGGCGGCATGAGTCACGTGCACGATCATTGCTGCAGTGAGGCAGACACGTGCAGACAGGAGCGTTTGCATCCAGCTAGGTCTGGGTGAAGTTTGGGGCAAGGGTGGCATTCACAATATGAATGCAGGCCAATGTCCCTGGCATGGAAGTTAAGCGTACAAATCTTCCCCTTTCTTTTTGCTAGAGAAATGCAATCCACGATTCACTGAACCGTGGATTTCAAAGGATGCTTGCCTTCCCTGTAAATCAACATTTCTTCGCATGTCAAAAGCCTCATGTTCCAATTGCGGCTCCCCCAGTTTAAGATTCACAAAAGCAAGTCCAGGGAAGTCATCCGCGTAACATTCACTGAAGCAACCCTGAGATGACATAGCCCGTATTGCGCTGCATAATTTTCCAGCACAAGGTAGCCCCTTTTCTGATTAAGTCATTGCATTTTGCAGATTGAGCACAGGCTGGTAACTCCACCTGAACATTTATAGCAATGCAGCTTTCTTCAGCATTGCTGTGGTGACTTTACAAAGCTGTCGTGCAGTCATAGAGAAGAAGCTGTAGCAAAGTGTATGCCTTTCATTCAGAAATTCCCTGGTTCAGTTCTTGGCATCTACAGGCAGAGCTGAGAATGAATTCTGTATGAAACAGCGGGGAGAGACTGCAGGTCAGTGTAAACTAGGCATGTTTTGCTGAACGTGTGGAACCTGAGCTTGCTTATGTAGAGCTGCAGTTTTACTCTCAGAGTAACATTTTACAGTTAGAAGAGGTAATAGAAGGTTATACTTGATCGATTTGGGATTTTATGTAACTGTGCTCAGCAACAGACCATCTACTTCATGTGCAGAAGAATATTTGCACAGTCCCCAGTATCACACAGTCGCTGGTTGGGAAAAGTCCCCAGCGGAAATCTCTGGGCAGTCCCACCTTGGCCTGTACACTTGGACTCCAAGTATACTAGGACCCTCCCTTCCGTGTGCTGATGTGGTCTAAGGGTGGTCCCAGAAGAGGGTACAGAAGCTGCTGTCTGGGAGTGATTTAGCCACTCATGGTCAAGCTGTGGACTGGTTTTTTAGTGGTCAGCTGCTGGAGGGCTGCGGGAATTTCTGGAGCATTGCTGCAGTTACCGAGCACAGAAGCACTTGCTTAGTGAATACACCTCTGCTCACTAAGAGGTAAGTGCGAACAGGTCCTTAGTTAGCCCTCAAAGACTGTAGGTTGAAGGGATTCTTGTTCGAATTTGGGTGCCAAGGGCTGGAATTTTGTTGTTCAAAAGTAGGAAAGTGCACAAATAGTAATAAGGTTTGACATTTGTACAAATTTGTACAAATCTGGACATTCATATATGAGTCAAAATTTTTGACATTTGTACACTGTCATTCATATTTGTACAAATGTTTTGGAACATTCGAACAAAGCTTTGGGACATTTCGTGAACCTGGGAAGGTGAGAAACTGCTGCGCCAATCACATCTGCAATGGATCCAGAGTGCGTTCGACATGGATCGAGAGTGGATTCAGAGTGGATTCAGGGTGGGTTCAGTGCTTTCAGAGCAGATATGATATGGGATATGTATCAGATACATAGGTGTTGATATCAGATATTCATGTGAATTCATTTGTATCAAATAGAATCCTACCACATTTAAAGGGGATCTATTCGAACAAATATGAATTTTCTTACATTCAATTCGATACAAATCAGATTGAATGCAAAAAACCCATTCGTGTGCATCTCTAAAAATGAGCTATTCCAATCATGGGGCTTTTTAGACCGTATTTTGAGTCCTGATGATTAAAACCAAGTGTCTGTAGTTACATGTGCTAAGTATGGCTGACCCTTAGCAGTGAAGACACACATCTTTGCTCCTGGCCTTTGGCTAAACAAGGAAACCGCTTTTCCTTCCCATGTTCAGGCTCTGTTATTCTCTTGGTACGTTCATTTGACATTTGGTTTTTAATGTTGTAACCCGTCCCAAGACCTTTGGGTACTGGGCTAGTTAAAAAATGCAAACAAACCAATAAATATTTGGAGAATGAAATTTTCTGTCAATGAGCAAACATTTACCAGCTTTGAACCATGTCTCTCCGGGAGAATAGAAGAGGTTACATTGCAAATCAGAAGCAGGAGAAAGAAAAGTAAATAGAAAGAACTGAAGAGAGGATGTATTCGCATGCAGGAAAGAAAGAAAGAAAGTTTGTCCTTTCCCCTAGGCCAGGGCTAGGCAAACCACGGCTCGGGAGCCACATGCGGCTCTTTGGCCCCTTGATTGTGGCTCTTCCAGCTTAGGAGAACCCTAATTAAGTTAATAACAATGTACCTACCTATGTAGTTTAAGTTTTAAAAATTTGGCTCTCAAAAAAAAATTCAATCATTGTACTGTTGATATTTGGCTCTTTTGACTAATGAGTTTGCCGACCCCTGCCCTAGGCTATAAAACATTCTAGGCTATAAAAAGTGGATTAGAGATGATTGCAGGTGTCACATGCTTCTCTAAGGGTGCATCCCCATGGGCTGTGATTACTTCAATATGGATCCGGGGCAGCGCTAATGCGAATCATAGTGTGCATTAAGAAGCCGCCATGGTAATTGAGGACAGCATGGGTCCAAGCCGAACCCGCCTATCCCCATGAAAACCACGGCAAACCCCTGCATCAGAAAACTGCGGTTTTCTCCCCCCTCCCTCCCTCCCTGGGTACAAGCATGTCCCCCAGCCGGACTGCCCAATCAGGCAGGCACATCTGGGTAAGGGCTTGATATATCGCATGAGCGCCTGACAGCTTCCCTGAACCCAGCTGATCAGCTGTCAGATGGAGGTATACGGACTGTCAAGCGAAGGTACGCAGCTTCAGTAAAATAATTAAAACGCAGCCGCGGCTTCAATCAATGAGCTGTTTTCCCTTCCTGTTATGCCCCCCGTTATACAGTGTGTGACCTTTGGAGGTGCAGAAGGGAACCCAGCTCATTGATTAAAGCCGCGGCTGTTTCAGTTATTTTACCGGAGCTCTGCTCCTTCGCTTGACAGTCCGTATACCCCTCTGATAGTTGCGATAGCAGCGCACAGGGCAGGTATGTGAAACCCCACCTGCTAATGCTGCGATTGGCAATCTGCTTAACCCAGGAGTGTCCCCATGCCCCCAGGATAATCCATGCTTACTTCCTAATTCGGGGTGAGAACAGTTAAAACGGGGGGGGGGGTTGCTGTCTATTTTTGGCTTTTGTCCCACACGTAGCCCACATTAGGGGCTGTTCATTGCGACCCGCTGAGGCGAACTCAGGTTTGCCTCAGAGTATTCTGATCATGGGGACGTACCCTAAGGTGCTTTTGCTAGATGTGAACACAACCAAACTTTAGGACTCCCTTAAATAGCAAGAACAAATGTCCGTTTAAAAAAAAAAAAAAAAACTTCCAGCATTTTACCACTGCGGCCTTCCAAGAGGACGCCAGATTCGTCTGCTGCAAAGATGAGGCTTTCCGCCATTTCATGGGCCCATGACACCATTTGAGAATGATGATTGATCAATCTGCTGTGGTGTCGGCTCTGGAGCAGAAATGACTTTAACAAAAAAAAGTTTGGGATCCATCAGAGGAATAGACAGGCAAGGAACCAACAAAGTGTCAGGCATATCTGCCAGTCAGCCCAGGCTCTGCATGATTAGATACCAGCTTTTAAAATACGTCGACGGGTGCTCAAAGATAAAGTTTTCCTTTTTCAAGGGTCTCCTTTTCAAGCCTGCTAGCCATAAGAATCTGAAATATGAAAATGCCATAACAAAACTAGCCGAGGTGGAATTAACAATTATAAATATTGGGGCCAGTAACTATTATTGAATGGAAGTCGTGGAAGGATAAAGCAGACCCAGCTGGAGTTTCAGTGCGTAATAACATTTCATTATATTTCTTATTTTCAGCTTACATTTTTTTCTTCACATCCCCAATTTTCATTGGCTTCCCTCTAAGCATTTTTAAAATATATTTTGCAGTATTCTGTCATAAACAGGCCTACTGCTAATCTTTCTGGATGCCTCCCAAGGGCAAAAAGAAGTTGCAGGGATTTTCTTTAGAGCCTACAATTGCCCTTGGCTGCCACTGGCACATGTTCCTGTTCTAAAATACCAGGATGTTAGCAAGCACCCTCCTGCTTCTCTTTGTATTTTTTTCTCCAGCCTTCCTAGCTTCCATGTATTTTAGAACAGCAACAATAGCATGGAAGAGCTGACAGATAGGGTGTTTTTCCACCGCGCTCCTTTAATCCGGATCTAAGAAGATCCGGATCTAGGGAATGGGTACTTCCCTTAATCTGAATCTAGTAGATCCGGATTAAGGGAAGTACCCAGTGTGTTTCCATGGGTGGTCTAGCACCCAATAGCAATGGGTGCTAGCCTCCCTGCTGTGGAAACACCAGAGCACCCATTTGGAAATCCGGATCTACCCACGAGGGGTCTGCCTGTCACCCCAGGTGTTTGGGGGAATAGGGGGTGCAATCTCCGAAGCGGTTACCACTTCGAAGTTCACTCCAAAGATCAGCACAGACTTCAAAGACGCTCCGGAGCTATTTTGCACAGACTTCAAAGTGACTTCGGAACGACTTCGAAGCTTAGGTATTGGGGCTCCCCCCCCCATGTGTGCCCCCTCCCCCTAACCTCCTCTAGACCTGATTGCCAAACTAATGTGGAAACAGGGTCCCTTTAATCCAGATTTTCTGTCTGAAGACCCCATTGTAGACCCCATTAATGGGGTCTACAGAAAATTCGGATTAAAGGCCAAAAAGTACCCATATGATCCGGATTTCCCAAGGTGCGGTGGAAACAAATGTGTCCCTAATGGGTGCCGTGGTGGAAATGGGGTCATCCGGCTCTCACCCAAATGGGTCCTTAATGGGTGCTAAAATGGGTACTGAGTGACCGTGGAAAAACACCCATAGAGGTAAGGGACCTGCATTACAAGAAATCCAGCGTCATAGCTGGATTTCCCATAATACCAATATATCTGATTTTTCTTCAACTAACACAGGACTATATTGGGAATGCCACAAATATGTCACACATTTCCAATGTAGTCCTGGGAAAATGGTGGGCTTTTAACCTGCCATTGAAGGCCCTTTCTGCCTGTTGGTGGTGACATTTTTAGCTACATCAAGGGACTGCAAAGTAAGAACATTTTAAAGTTCAATATTAGCACACATATGTGGCAAGAAAATCCAGAGGATGAAAACTGTGTTTATACGAGTGAAAAATATCAGCTCTTGACATTGTGGGGTATCTCAGCATAGCCATGGACTAACTAGGTGCCTCTGGGCAGACCCCAAGCTTATTATTCAAGCTCTTTATCAGCAAATTTGCACTCCACACCTAGTGAATAATTAGGGGGAAAGATTGCAAATTCCTAACAAGCTTTTAAGAGAAAGTGAGCAATAACGATTGTACTTTCTTTAAAAGGAAAAAAAATCAGTTAATCCTGTGGCAGTAATAATAAGGGGGTGGAGACAAGGCCAGAGGAAGAGAGGAACATTCTCTGATGGTTTTGATTCTGGGGCGATTTCACAGTTCCTTTCCCATTAGCTGGACGGGACAGGAGTGTAATCGCCCAACATTAACTAGCGCTCCACTTTGGAGGACTAGGTAACTAGAGCCCACACCCTGTGTAATTAGTCACTCACCAGTGACCAATCCTGGGGCCGGTCCTCTTCAGGGTGTCACCATTTTGATTGTGCCTCCTGGTCCACTTCTGGTTTGAAATACCACCAGACCTCAATAATAAGGTCTACCAGCATTTTGTTGGGCTGCCAAATGGTCCTCCAGGGATCCAAGACCAGGAACTTTCATTCCTAGCCATTGGAGCTGACACTGAAACTTGTGTGAGCTTCAGGGCTAGCTTGGGAGATCTACCTAATTAACCTAAGTATATTATGAGTGTTTTCCCACTTAGCACTAGAGTACCCATTAAGGACTCATTAAGGACATCCTTAATGGGTACTCTAATGCTAGTGGGAACCCACCCCCCCATCACTGATTAACTCTGGTATAGGTGTCTTCTGTGAATCAGAGTGTACTATTCTACCACTGGGCTGTTGAAATAAAAACCCTTCCATGTTGGTTTCCAGGATAGGACACCTGCCCTGTCTTGCCAAGTGAACGCGGAAAGGACCTTTGCCTCTTTTTGAGGTAGTATCTTGTGAAGACTTGATCCCAATACCTTGCTTCAATCCTGCTGCTTTTTTATATAGCAGAGAATTAAAATGCAGTTTGTCTTTTTGGTGCAAAGAACAGCAAAACTACCACCCATGGTAGTTCCTGCTCCATGCTCTGTATTTCCTGGCCCATTTGATACAGAATTTATTTCCCAGAATGGTCCCCATCAATTTGCTTTGCTCTCTTGTTGACACGTTGATTAAAAAGCTGAGCATCTTGGTATTAAAGTTTTATCAGTGCTGAAGAATAATATGCCTCTTGAACAGATTCAGAAGTTATGGGTCGGGTCTCAGCTCTTTGTGTTGTCTAGCATGGCTTTATCAGCACTAAAATCCTAACTCTGATTTTTCTCTTTCCATCTCTCTGTTTTAGACATTTGCCCTTAAGCAAAACAGATAATGAAGTTAAGAACCTTCCCTTTGATTTGTGTGGGTCTTAACTGGACTTATATACTGGTAGAATGGCACAGTACATTGCAAAGGGCTATATTTGTATAAACTCTCCAGTGAGATTAATGATTGCACGGGGAAAAGTCTCAACAATTGAGAGTACTGAAGCAATTCACTGCGTCACTAAATATACAGTTTTGCTTTGATCTAGGTATAAAGAGAAGATTGTTTCCCAAATGTCTAGCCTGGTAAGCAAAGAGGCTGTGACTTAGCTGTTTTGTATCTGGAACATTCGCAGGTCAATTACCAACATTGCTGTCTTAAAGGAATTTGAGGAACAAAGCTGGAAAATACTTCCGTCTAGATACATAGGCCCTTTCTGCACATACCAGCTCTAGATCCAGATCAGTGGATCCAGAATAACCAGATCCAGTGATCTGGATTGTGGGAAGGTGTGGGCCACATCAGTTCCTAACCTTGTGGCCTGGTGTGTATATTTTGATGGTGTGCTATGTCCCCAGAGTTTCTTACCAACGTCCATTTTTGTGTACGTGGATGCAGCCAAAGATGAGCATTTCAGACATTTTTCTGCTTTCAACAAAGGACCCAGCAGTGTAATCCAGCCATTTCATGTATAGAAGACAGTCTAGTTTTGTGAGCTGTGGCAATAAGATAACAACTTTTGCCAGAAGTGTGGACAGTTAGGTAGAGAGATCATTCATTTCCAAAGTGGAGAATTTTTCTGTAGGTTCAAGGGACTTTGTCCACGGAATGAGCTTTGCCCAATGAAAGTGATGGAGAAGTCTTAGCAGGTAAAATGCATGTTCCAAAAAACAGTTGGGACACCATTCCTTGCTCTCAGTAATTGGTATGGAATTGGATAGAAGGGCCTTCCCACACTTCCTATGAAATGGGATCGTTCAAGGCCTGCCCCTCTTCTGGTGGTGGTAGTGGTGGTTCCCGGTAGACACAGTAAGAGTAGCAATTTCAAGAGCAAAGACTAATGAAGATGGAGGGGCAGACTGCATAATGTTTAAATCATCAAATGAGTACTGAGTGTGACTTCTGATGACAGTTAAATCAGTGTTTGATAACCTTTTAACCTCACTGAGTACCAGGAATGATGTCTGATGATTGTGTTTTGTAGTCTTTTTAGACATTCATTTCAATGAGACCCATTTTTAAGTCGATCAGAAGGAAATAGCTAGGTATTTCAATCCGATGGACCCAACCAAAACCTCACACTCTCAGAATGTCCAACAATGCTGCAGATAGTCCTGGGCCTCTAGCTGCAGTTCATGCTTCAGTGAACTGCAGTTTGGCACATCTCTGTTGCAGCATCGTTGGGCATAATACCACTAGAAGTTCCACTCCCCCATGAGGGAGCATGCCAGAATGCGTGCGCACAAATACTGCAGAATCCTGTGCTATAGTCCTTTCAAAGCCATGTCACCCTATGTGATATATCAGTGCCAATGCTGGACATGGCAGGAGAATTCCAGCTGTTTGTGCATTTATTTTCCCCGTTGGGATTTGGAGGAGAGAATTGCATGCAAAGAGCATATTTGAATTGTGTGTGCTTTATATTCATATTTGAAAATACAAACCCAGACATTTAAAATGTTTTAGATCCATTCTTCTGGAAAATGAACAGACTGTAGAAAACACACACTTCTTGTGCAGGTTTCTTGCACCAGCACTACCCCCTAGACGTTGCATTCCAGTCCTCAAGAAAGTTTGAGAGCGTTGTATCTGGCTGCTCCATTGCGGACAGTAAACCAAGTAAAATTTGTCATTGCTCTAGACAACTCAAAATATCTAGAGAAAAGAAACTCTACTTAATAGACATTCTGGAGCTGCAAGGGTAGCAATTCGAAGATACCTTGCTGGTTCTGAAACCTTCGGCTAGGATTCAAACCCTGGGCCCAGACCTCATTCGTTGCATCTGGTGGACTTTGCAACCAATGCATTATTATTATTATTATTATTACGATCATGATCATCTATTTTCATGATCATTACATCTTACACCACAAAAACACTTGGAGGCATTTTGTGTCACCAGATGGCATCCTGAATCTGACAGGACTTTTTCTATGTCTAGTCAACATTCCCATTTCTTTATGATTGTGTCAATCTGTGACCATTTTGCATTATTTGTGCAAGTTGACACTATTTGCGCAAACAGGGGAAGCTGTTTGTAAAATGACTTTAAGGCAGTTTGTGAAATTAGCATATGTTGCAAAAGCTGACGATGAAAAGCAGGATTAATTATTGTGTCCTTCTGATCCATGCAGGAGATAAAACAAAACAGTTCAGAAGATGGGAAAAGACAGATGACAGACGGGGCTTGGTAGGTTGCTGTATCCCTTATGGTTAAAAACATTTAGCTGTTTAGAACACTTTGCCTGCATCCGCTCAGAAATCCTTAAAACAGGGTTGTTAAGTAAGGCAGTATTAGTTAATGTACAGCGTGCACACAGCGGGGTAAGGAAGAATAAGGTTGTGAGGTTGAAACCATGCAGAACTTCAAGCTCAGGATATCATAGGCAGCATCTACACGGCCTAAAAAAACTGCTTCTTCAGCACCCTAAGAACTTGCTGGGCAAATGCAACCACCCTCCATCAACTGCCCTGGAAGTATGGAAAATGCTTGTGTGATCATCATAGTGGTACAACAAGATGAACAACGCTATGGGTGGCCCTCCATCCTATTTGCTTCCTTCTCCTCCACATTTCAGCCAGCGGTATTTCACATCAGAGTGAAGATAGCCGACTGAGTTTACAGAGGCCATTATCCACTGCCTTTGTGTGTCTTTTGCCATGCTGTTGCACTGTAGTTGGGTACCATCGAGTCAGGACTGACCCCTGGTCGGGCCCCTGGGCACCTCTAGTCCAGTGGTTCTCAACCTGTGGGTTGCGACCCCTTTGGGGGTCAATCTACTCTTTCACAGGGGTCATTATGAAGTAGCAACAAAAATAATTTTATGTTCGGGGTTAAGGTTAGGGTTAGGTTGGGGGTCACCACAACATGAAGAACTGTATTAAAGGGTTGCAGCATTAAGAAGGTTGATAACTACTGCGCTAGACAGTTCCCTAACCAAAGATATGGAATTCGTTTCCCATTGCTTGGTTCTGATAAGAGCCTGGAGATTGTACTTATAATTCTCTGCTTTCCAGTTTGCTCTGCCTCTGAGCTACAGCCATCTCCAAAGTTGAACTTTTTCTCTTGCAGTATTTTATTCCTTCACCTTTGTCGTAAGGCCGCCTCCAGACATATCATGTTAAAAATGTGCAGTTTACCTAAACTCCAAAGTAAAGTCCTTCCAGAGGAAAAACAGTTCAGCCCCACATACTCAAATACTCCTCGTTTTAGACGTTGCAGCAGTGAGAATTGTTCACATGCTCAGCACCTCCCTGTGTGCTGAGTCCTGACAGGTGTTCTCGGGTGAAGGCGAATTCTCCTGAGTTCTCATGAGAAAATGTGGATTAACTAACTACTTTGCAGTGAATGTTGTTAAAAGTACTTTTTGTAAAGCCCAGAGTATCAGGTTGTAATGTGAAGCTACTGTGGATAGCTCTGTGTAAAACCTGTCTGGAAAACAGAAAGCTGCTGTGCATTCTGTATGCATTTTTCACTCTGTCTCGATGCAGCGCCTTCTGCACTGGGCTTTATTCTGGATTATATCCCAGAATAGGGAGCTACCATCTGCATGCTAGGGCAGACTATGGTAGGTCTCAGATGGGGTCTGCTGTGGGTCTAGATCTTGTTCAGTTAAAGAAGAATACCAGTCCATTGTGGTTCTGAAGTGACTGAACAGGAACGGGTGCTTTGCAACAATTCTGTAATTTAGATGCCATCCCTAGCGATTGCCACAGATCAGTCTATTTAGACACATAGAACTTGCGAACGTCAAAAATCAGCTTCATTTCGTCGCCACATTGATCAGTTTTGTCAGTTTGTTAAAACTTCATTCGATTTTGTGTTCAAAAGATATACTGAAATACATATTTTTAAAAACGGACTTTTTTTTTCAAAATAAGCATTTTAGAAAGGGGTTTTTTTTAATCTAAAGAAGGTTTTTGCAGAACTCACAGAAGTTTGAAATCTGAAAAAACAATTATACAGTATTCCAATCTGAATTTTGGTTAAGAGCAGTTCACTTTGGACTTTATTGACATTTACCTCTTGCCTTTGAAATAATTCCTAAGCTTTTCTATTTTAAAATTCCCCTCTCCCTATTCTTTCCTCTTTCCTTTCCCTTTAAAACCTAAGGTACTATAAAAGTCAAAAGAGCTGTTCCCTGCTACTACTGTTTGTGGATTTGATAAAGCAAACAATTAAATGAGTTTCAAACATCTGCTGACGACTTAATCCCATCCGGGGGAGTTTACTCAGCATTTCTAAACAGCGTCTGATACGAGATACCACTCTATTCGACAAAACACCAGCAGCCCCGTTAAAATCAATAGAAAATTAGATGCTATGAAAATGCAATATGTGTCCAATTAGTTATAATTGGAGCAAATGTTGATGTAGATAAAGTTCCAGAGTAAGATGTATTTGGCTGAAATGCTTTCTGCTTAGCTTTTGGGTGGCTTCCGAACTTCCCTGGTGGATCCTGTCACATGCACAAGAGCCCACTGGATTCACTAGTGCAAAGCATTACCTAATTATGTAGGTGCATAAAGCCTTTAAGACAGCTGTGGTGTGTTTTTGTGCCTTTGGGGAAAAGAGTCTCCTGGCACACTGAGAGTCTCTCGGTTGGGCTGGACAAATTCAGCTGGCAACCCTGGTTCAGTTCTGAAAAGTAAGCAAAACCCACCATACTATGGCTGCCTCTGGGCTTGCGGAATAAATCCGCAGTTGGAGAGTGAAGTGCAGCTTATCTGTTGCGAAGCGACAACTGGTCGTCCCAACTAAAAAGTAGCTCTATAGCTTCCTCCTCGGAAGCTGCGAGAGCTAAGTAGGCATGCATGGTCATGTGGGATGAGGCAGCCAATCAGAATGAGCTGCCCTTCCTGCTCTCGTTTGTCTCTTCTCACCGTTCTGCACAGACTGGTGGGAAGATTCGAATTTTCGTCATACTGTGCAGCGAGTGTCCTCTTACCAGTAAGTGTGCAGTAGTGATCTGATAATGTGTCGCGATGACGATCCATGGATTGCCGTGTGTGACACCCCAATCGTGACTGTGCATTCCTCTGTGCAGTATAAACAAGTCTGGTCACAGCCTGTGTCTTTATATGCACATATCTACAGTATATGAATTCCAAACCTTTGCTTTTTCCATTCATCTTTCTATCCATTAAGCTTCTGTATGGCTCTGGTTTTGCCCCCCAAATGTACTGCGCTAAGTTCATAGCTAATGTGCCCATTCACTCTGATCCAGTTTACAACCCTATTTGCTTAGTCCATCAGAGAGTTAATAGAACCAGATTTTTTTCCATTAAGAGAACAGGAAAACCATTGTGACAATGGGCGTTATTCTACTGAATATATGTTTGCTGTTCTGCCTAAGGGACATTTATTTTGGAATGAGGGAAGGTTAAAAATTCTTATTTTCTTAAAGAAAGCAACTTGTTCTCCTAAAGGAAGCACATCTCATGAGGACTACAAGCATCATGCTGTTCTATTTCCTGATGTTGGTAATTTTATATTTGAAGAGAGAGAAGAAAAGATGTTCACTATTCGGCCGCATCCCCATTACAAGCTTATTTCAGTTTCAAACCATTTTCAATCCTCGCAGACCCCACATCAGTTTGGCTTAACAGGCTTTCCACGTGTTAAATCACCCCAAAGCATTGTAAATGTTAACCCTCATTTCAACAGGTCTCACTCCGGATCGTGCGCTTGATACGTGTTACATTTTTTACTGTGGGAACCCTACCACTTTAAGGGATGAGAATCCATGTTTAGGGTTTCCCTCTCCCAATAGCTTGCTTCAGTGTAAAAATCCAACCTTCACAGCAGCCGCTACACTGTAGCAATCTGATAACACTTCACACCTGAGAACAGTGTTGCAATTTTGTGCAATTCTAGCTCTTTGGAGTTCTAACGTTTAAAGGGGAAAGGAAAGCAGGGCAGGTTTTGGGAGACGTGTGAATATTTAAAGCAAGGGGGCTTGAGTTGCTGCTGCTGCTGCTGTGTGCCCTGGGCAATGGGGAGAATTGCTGGCTGCCCGCTGCCGGTTTTCCTCCATCCAGGCAAGCAGCAGCCATGCAGCCAGGCTCTGTGAAGGGGTCCATTGTGGGTGGCACATTCAGGCCAGGAGGAAGAGGGCAGGGCAGCCCCGAAAACAGCTTTTAGAAAGTAGCCACTTGAGTCCCCCCTTGAGTCACGTACGCCACCTACGATCCTCAGAATCCGGATCGAACGCTATTAAGCTGAAAGTAATGGGAACAGGCAAATTCATGTTTGCATCCGGTTCTGTTATTTCGGTTTAGGGAAACTGGATTAAGCTTGTAATAGGGATGCGCCCTTCCTTTCTACACTTGGCCTTATTCTGGAATACATTTCAAAATAGGAATCTGTTGTGTGTATGCTAATGCAGACTATGGCAGGCCTCATCTGGAGACACAACTCTATTCTGGGATATATTCCACAATAGTGTCCTAGGCTAGTGGCTAACTTCTTCATCAGGGAAAGGAAAGCTGCAGCACTAAAAATGTTTTCAAATGGTTTCTTTGTCCAGCTGTCCTAGATTGTTCTTTAGGGTTAGTTTCGTAGAACATTTCATGAAATCATTGTGGCCGTGGGAAAACTGGGGTTGTGGGAGTTCTAACTGTGAACTCTGAGAAAATAATCTAGGAAAGAGATGTGGCTTGCTCTTAATTTATCCTTAAGGCCCAGAAATTATTGCCATGCTAAAATTTGTAACTGCCCAAAAGTTAGCAGGGCTACAACTCACAAATGCAAGAAGTCTGAACACAGCCTAAGCTGTTTCAGCCTTCCTCCTCTGGAAAAAGAAGAAGGAAAGAAACCTGTGGGAAAATGCCAGTTTCCAGCACTAACTTGTCAATATGCTAGTTGAAGACACCCAAACTCTCTACAGTTCTACAGACTGTGGTGCACAAAACATGCAGATAATTAAACTGTGGATATAGAGGCATGCCTTGAGTGTGAAGGAGATTCATGTGCCTGTATGGCTGGGTGTAAGTGTTGTTTTCAAAGTTACATTGGTCCTCAGCTTTGTTCCTCCAAGGTTGTGTTCAGCATCAGCCTTAGTTGTGTGAATCAGATCTTCAGAACACTGTAAGGAGCATCTACATGTGCTAGAGAAGGCAGCTCAGAAACAGCTTAGGGCCTTCATACAGTGGGTTCTACCAGTATTCTAGGGTGTAGTATGCTGAACAGTGGAGGTGTGCAGAGAGCATGCCTCTATAGCAGCGGTTCTCAACCTTCCTAATGCCGCGACCCCTTAATGCAGTTCCTCATGTTGTGGAGACCCCCAACCACTGGGGTGGGGCAGCTGGGAGGGGGGGAGGGAGACTTGTCGCGACCCCTCTGAAAGGATAGTTCGACCCCCAAAGGGGTCGTGACCCACAGGTTGAGAACCACTGCTCTATGGTCTGCCATACCACGGGGAATCCATTTCAAGAACTGCTGACAGAATCCCCTTCCCAGAAGCTGTAAATGCTAGGAAGTTTTGTTCCTGGCCTTTGGATAATGTGGAAGCCTTGTGGAAGCTGGTGGAAATTGTGGAGCTAGAACAGGGGCTGTCTCAGGACAGGCTGTTGCAGTGCAGAAGGACTTATTCTGCACCAGGAACAACACCAGGATGAATTGCTCATTCTGGTACAACGTGGCGTGCCCTGTACTGGAATAGCAGTGGTATCTGCAGTAGACATGTGCAAGCATGCAGGTTTCAGTGTTCTCATCTAAGGCTGAAGAATGCATTTGTGAAGTGGATTTTCCTTAATTTGGATTGTCATTAGTTTGCAGACATTCCACCTCTAAATTGTTTTTTGAGACACCTTTTTTCTTGTATTAATGTACCATACATGTGGCCTTAAATGTGGGTTGCAGTCATTTTTGCAGAATTTCACTGCACAGAGCTTGGCTCTTGAAGATAGAATAGTGCAACTGCGATCTGGCTGCATAATCTGCATTGCATTTCCAGTTCTCTGAGCAAATTGACTCTTTGGACAAGAGAGGAAAGATTGGCCGGGTTATCAAAGGCTGTTTTATCTGTGGCAGAAGTCCTTCAGATTTGGTAACATCAAATGCCATATTAACTAAGAGAAAACTTCTAAAAGCTAATTACTAAAGGAATGTGTACTTCATTAAGATAAAGCTGTAAAAAAAAAAATCAATGTTTAGCATTGTTGTTTTGATTGGATTTCCCCAAAGCTAAATTGCTAACAGGTTTGATCCCAAAAAAGAGAGAAATGATCTCTTTATCCAGGTGAAGAACATCAGAATTGTTTGAAATAAATGTGGGCCAATGTGAGCTTGATGTGATGATAGTCTGAAGGTCAACATAGTTTTATTCAAAGCCGCCTATGCTACTCTAAAACAGCTTCCAGGCTTGGTCACCCGGTTCCCTTTCCTTGATTCAGAAAAGAAGACATCGTACCAGCCGCTCAATGTTCTTTAATTCTATTGCATGCTGGGAATCTTCTGCTTCATTAGCGATATTGACATGTTGTGATTTGTGATGACACCTTGTGATTCTTTTGCTTGAGAAAAAAAGGGAGCAAGCTATAGAACTAGGATCCTAATGTGAAGGCAGGAAGAAAAAAGGAATTCCGTTATGGTAATATTGACTTCAGCAGAGCTCCTGCAACAGTGTCTGAAAGAGTTACAAATCATTTACTTGCTAACTCAAGAGTAAATTTGCTCATTGGGCTAAACCTTGAAGTATGCTTATGATCAGCTAGACTTTTATGCCTCCCTGCATCAGAATCCCAGGGTAATTAACAGGAAAAAAAGAAGGAACAATATAAAATACAAATTTAATAATAACAATAATATACACGTACCTAAGGGCAGAATTAGGTGCCAATCCTTTAGCAAGTGGAAATGTAATTGCAATGTACAAATCAATCAAACACAACTTTAAACAGCATGTATTCAGCCCACAGGGCTAAAGAGATGCCCTCTCACGTTGACTCACCTTGCAGTCACAACAAGAATGAGTTAGGTAGTGCATGTGAGTTGCCTTGAATACTCCTAAAACTCTGTGGGACTGTTAAATTTTGCTTGCTTCTTCCCTGTATCAGCTTCTGGGGAATAATAGCTTTGATATCACTGTGGTAGCAAGAAGGGGCAATATTGCCAGGTATAGTGATCTCTTGAGTTCTATGACTTATTATAATATGTTTGGTAAAAGGACCATGAAGTTTTTGCTGACAATTAGGAAAGGACCATATACCCCGTGGCATCTATAGATGGCTTATAGTTTAACATGCATGTGCCATTGTAGAGATGTTCCTCATCTAGCTGTGGCTCTGTGTTTCCAGACTTAAACATACTTCCATAGCAAAATTTGCTTTTCAGTACGTCTGTGTTGAATTGTGCAAAGTCTGGAACATTCCACATGTGAGATGGTTGCCAACCTAGGATCGGTCTGTGGGCAGGCATTTGGACAGTGCCATGGCAGATATTAATGCATCTAAGCCAACTCTCTAAATTGGAAGTATAGAAGAAATAACTCTGGGGTCACCTGTTTAAGGAGGGGGTTAACATAGGGGTGGTATTTGGATCATCACCTCACTCCCATGCTGTTCGGTGGGGTGGGAAGGAGTTTCGATCATTTGGCCAAAGCTCCCCACCCCTATGCCAGAGACCACAGCTGCCAGCTGTCCTATCACAAGTGGTGCTGAATGTGGGAAGAGACTCCCCTTTCTAGTGGCAAAGAATCACCCAACACTTTGCATTTTCTTGCCACCACATAATGACCTATCTCACATTGTCTCACTACTGAAAAGAACATAAGAGGAGCACTACTGGATAAGGCCACAGCCCATCTAGTCCAGCATCCTGTCTCACACAGTGGCCCATCAATTGCCCATGGGCATCTCAAGCAGAGACAAGGGCAAACCTCCTCCTGCTCTCGAATCCCAGCAAATGGCCTTAAAGGCATCCTGCTTGTAAGCTGTACTTAGGCATCTGTTCTAGTAGCCATTGGTACATCTATCATCCATAAATTTGTCTAACCCTTCCTTAAAGTCATCTTTAAAGCCAGAACTAATTAGAATACTTGGATGTCACTCCAGATTGACATGGTGCAAAATAGGAAACAAATGTAGTGGGGATAGCTCAGTGATAGCAAGTGCCCAGGAAGCAAAGATTTCTGGTAGAAGGTAGAAGAGACAACCTTTTTTGTCTCTGCTGAAAAAACTTCCATGAATACAGTAATATCAACATCACCAAGAGATAACCCTGGCTCAGTGGTACCAAACTATGGTCATGCGAGCAGTCTATCTTGATGAGTTATCTGATGAAAAATCATAATCTAAACGAGCAAAGATAAATTATACAATGCCTTATGAGAAAGGTAACCTTACACCAGTTGATCTAAATCCTAGAATACTGCTAGGTACTCGTGAAGGGAAGGACAGGCCATTTTAATCACATCATACTATATTAATTGTTGAAGCATGCATAATTCCTAAAGAAGGATTTTCTGATTTTATTTCTGTGTGGTAATAAATGAAAGCCATTGCTGTCAGTTGGAAATAATAAAGGGTGGCAGCAGGTTTTATATTTTGAGGGCAGTTTTAACTGCAAAATTTTGTAGGATAAGCAAAATATGCCCCCTGCCAGCCAGCATACTGGCATGCACTGTGTTTTTGAAAACATTGCGCAACGCATGCCATCAGGCTGTTTCTGGATTTCCATTTAACTGCTCAGAACTCACCAAATTTCTTAGTCCTGGTCAAAACCATACATCTGTCTTAGAAAAGACACAAAACAGTTAAGTAGGTATTGTTTATTCACAGTACTGTTGGTAGTGTACAATTGTATGAAATTTCAAGTCTTTTAACAACAGATGAGAAGGCAGATTCTAGGCTGTTTTCACAGTCATATTCCACCTCCCCATTATCCAGGAACAGATTGGGACGCTCTGGTCCAGGACCGTCAACGTCCTCCAAGCCTGGCAGATTGCTCCTGGTGCAGAACATCGTGTTCTGACGCAGCCCCTCCACCAGCTTCAGAGTCAGTGCAAGGTGTCTCCAAATGCTCTGAAGGGCAGGAATGAAAGTTCTTCACCTTTGGTGCTCCCAGTGTCCCATTTCAGTGGCACACCTTATTGCACCATTGCAGTGGTCTCCCACAGTATACCAGACCACAAAGGTATGCTGGCTACATAGCTCCGTGGTCAGATTTACCGGTAGACTGGACCAGGATGCCATTTTAGGCACCCTAGTCTAGTTTATGGCCCTGGTCACACAAGTCTAAGACAGGACAGCCTATTCATTAATTCAGTCTGAGGTCAAACCAGTGCAGGTCACACCTAGATCATTATAGGTCATCCTTAGGAGGTCTCCGCCTTGGGCTGCATCGGTCATACCTTTCTCCAAGATTGACCTGAGCCTCCTCTTGGCTCTCCACCCCTTTTGCTGCATCAAATCTATCTCCTTTCTGATTGGATGCCATTCTGTCACTCAAGGGAGGTATGTGTGTGTGTTTGCTGTTCCTTTTTAAGCTTGCTCCCCAGCTCCATGCCACCCTTCCTTTTTTATGTGCTTTTCTTCTCCATGCAATTAATTTTTTAAAATAATAATAAATTTGCTGAAAAATGCTAGAGGAATCATAACATAAACTGAAGAGAGAAGGGGAGGTGCCTCACAAACTCTGCACATGCCAATTGGCCAAAGGAAAGACTGGACCCACCCACCACAGCACAGTTCAGCCTTCTGTAGCCCATCCACCTCCTCACACTTGAGGAAGTGAAGATGGCCTGGAGTGCCAGGATGGGCTGAGTTCTCCTCAGCCCCATAAAAATGAGGACAACAGTTAAGAAGATCTAACAGGGTAGGCCGGCTTAGAAAACAGTTAAAATAATGTGAGTAACACAATCTGAGGTCATCCTAAACTCCTTGTGTGTCCAGGGCCTATGTTCTGTGAGGATGGAGAATATTAGGAAGAGAGGCCTGTTTGGTCTAGTGAGCCAGTTTGGTGTTGTGGTTAAAGAGCTGGACTCTTATCTGAGAATACCAGGTTTGCTTCTGCACTCCTCCATAAAGCCAGCTGGGTGACCTTGGGCTGGTCACAGC
>MTQE01002217.1:5295355-5323639 GCA_014337955.1 Aspidoscelis marmoratus
CGAATTTTGACACACCGAGCTCAAAAGGTTCGCCATCACTGATCTATGGAATTTGCTGCCCAAAGAAGTGGTAACAGCAGCCAGCCTAGATTGCTTTAAGGAAGGGCTAGACAAATTTATGGGTGACAGATGTATCGGTGGCTAGTAGAATGGATGCCTAAGTACATCTTTCAGCCTGGGAGGACAAGCAGGATGCCTCTAAGGCCATTTGCTGGGATTTGAGAGCAGGAGAAGGTTTGCCCTTGTCTCTGCTTGAGATGCCCATGAGCAGGTGGTGGGCCAATGATTGAGACAGGATGCTGGACTAAGTGAGCTGTGGCTTGATCCAGCAGGGCTCCTCTTATGTTCTTATGTTAACTCATCAGCTGCCAGAACCTCTATCTCCTTTGTGACACCATGGATGACTCTGCACTGGCTGGTATACTGAACCAGCAAGCACGGCCTACCTTACACGGCACCAGCATCTGAACAGAAGGCAGTTAACACTCTTGCTTCGTCCTGTATATGAACTAGTGCAGAATTTTCCCAAGATTCCTTCCTGCTAGCACCAAATGACTGCTTTATCAGCTGAGCATTTCCATAGTGCTCCTCTGGACATTTCAAGCAAATAATTGCGCATCTTCCATCTACCTTTTGTGCCGTGTTTACGATTCAAGTGGTGTACATCCAATTAACACTCTCCTTGCGTGGAACTGTGATTAATTACATCCGTTGGTTATTCAGACTACTTCAGAAAATATTGAATCGTTGCATGTTTCATTCCTTGACTTGAATATCTCTTGAAAGAGTACCTAGAAATAACTTGGTTCAATTATTTATTTTATTTTATTAATTTTTTATATACCATCCAGTGGGAAGAGTTCCAGCAGAAATGGTCTAGGCCTGCTAAACACAGAATCACCCAAGGTGTTAGAAGGTTGCTTGTTGTTAACTCCTGGCAGGGCATTAATCACAAGGTTCCCCTTTCAAAGCCTTTCTACCTCTCTTCCATTTCTATTCCATCCTTCTAGGAAGAGATAAGCAGCAGAATAAGCTGACTGTAGTGCTCCGTGGTGATTAACTAATTAGAAGTCACCATCTATCCAGCTAGTACTTTAAAGCAAGTTAAATGACTGCATTAAGGAAGTTGCTTTAGGGGGAGAGAAAGGGTCTTTTTGCACTTGGTCTCTTTCTGGAATATATCCCAGAGCCTATGTCTGCATGGCATGCTTAGATCCCTGTCCCGAGATATATTCTAGCATAAGTCCAAGTACAGAAATAGTAGCAGGCAGGCTGAAAAGGGTGAGGGTATACAGTTGGCGTGGAATCAGAGGCACCAGACACAGCCTCAAATTCTTCCTGGCCTCCATTTTGATGCACAAGGGCACCTGGCAAATTGCCTGGTAAGGCACACCTCCAAGGAGTTTTATGATGTGCCCTTGGTCCCTTGCACCTCGGGAAGGCATGACACACGATGGCGGGCATTGCACCAAATGTGGAACCATACTGCCCAAGACCTTTCCTCCAGGTGTCGGGTCCCATAAGTGGACACGTGTCCAAAATGCCCAACCTGAGGTAGATTTTAACAAAATCAAAGAAAATAGCAAGGAGCTGGTTAACTATCAGTACTTTGTACTGAAAAGGTAATGGATTTTTTCCCTCTGTATGCAGCTTGCGGCGGGGTGGGGGTGGGGGGGAAATAATTATGTGTTCAGAATGGTTTGGTTGCAAAGGATTAAAAACATGTAGGACACAAAACAACTCTATCATCTGCAAATTGCCTATTTCTTTCACCCAAACAATTGAGGGCCAACAGCTTCAAAGAAAAGGTGACTTTTAAAAAGGAATGAATTGAGGAGAGGAGAGACTTCAGCTGAACAAATGCTGTGGGAAGCAGTTTCATGAACTGGGAGAACTCTCAGAGAATTAGATAATTTAGGGTGACTCCAAACTGGCTGGTATACCAGACTAGCAGTGTGCAAAAGGGAGTTTCCTAGTACAGTTGATGGTCCAGTATATTTGCCAGTGAGGAATTTTCCTTAGATAGAAGCTATTACCTGCCAGCAAAAACCTCTGGCTCCTCTTGAGTGCTATAGAATTTGTGATAGAGATCCTTTCCACACTGGGCCTCATTCTGAGATATAACCTGGAATAATGCCCAGTGTAAAAAGGGCCAGAGTCTTTAACTATTGTGTTAGGACCTTAGCTGTGCTTTTAGAGATCCTATTGCACTAGTTTTACAAGCATTGTTGACATTTCTAGATATGATAAGTCTGGTTTTAATTGAATGTCGCAGCAGAAATGATGAAATAGTGTGTCTCTCCCCCCGCACCCCGGTTGGGATATGGAGAAGCTGACAGAGAAGAAATTATGGGACCATTTATTTCCAGTAATGGGCTTTATGTCAGCAGAAGCTCGCAAAAGTGAGGCCTTTGCAGGTAGCTTCAATGTCTGTGTGGGGAAGCTTGTTTGAGCTGAGTACTGCAATGCTCCACATATCGTATTCTGCTTAGGGCAAGCTCACACATCCTCCTTTTAAACTTTTACTACGTGATGATTAATCGATTCATTTCCCTTTCCCTTTCTTTGGTGCTACAGAGGAAGTAAGAGGCTCCTCTCAAACAACAGCCCTTTTCCAACCTTTCCACTCCCTCTCTCCCCTTTCTATATTCTTCAAAGTTGATTTGTTAAGTATAGCAAAGACAGAATATCACTTCTGAACTGGTCAATGAGAACACTGGCAAGAATGTATTAAATTTTGAAGAGTTGAATTCCAAAGAAGTAGGAATTATTAAGATTAATCTTGGCTGGGAGTGAAATCTTCTCTGTGCCTCTCTCTCTGTCTCTCTGTCTCTCTACCTCTCTTTCTTTGAGCATACATACACAAAGACACACACCTTTATTTCTCCCTGTAGGACTTCATTCTCTTAAAAATATCTAGTGATGTAATGTTGGGTCAAGTAATAGGGAACCAGTTGCTTCCTTACAATCTTTTATTGGTCTCTTCCACCGCATTATATTATATTGTCTATTTTGTCACAGAAACCCTATCTTTACCAGTCTTGCTTCTTGGTATCCGCACAGCCACATCTGCTATTACTGGGAGTACAGTACCTACATTCTCACTTGTATTATGGGTCAGATACCAAAAAGATGAGATCACACTTGTTTAACCTCAAACCGTATGTTTGTCTAGGTGGATTGTTAAGTTGTGGGGCCCTTGTCTGCTTCTATAGATTAGCCCAGGCAATGCTATTTTATGAATATACTGTATAATAGTGAAATTGGCTAAGTACTGTGAACCATTGCACTTACAAAGATCATGTTATTAAGGGGCTATCAGAGGGAATCCCATCATGGTGTATGGCTCATGCAGTACCATCAGATATAAGAAAGTATTCTGTGTTTCAGATACAGTAAATAGTGCCAAAATCATATATTATTATCAAAATAGGAACCAAAATAGTACTAGGCTTAAGTGGACATCTCAAACTAGCGGACCCTCTCATATGAATAATCAGGTAACTTCTGGGGAGGCAGGGGGCACTTGGAGGCTGTAACAGCCTCCTCTGAGTGCAAATGTTCTTCCCCAGATGTTGCCTAATTAATCACTATGGGCCAAAGTGTGAAAAGGTCCCAGGTTTCCTTGCCACTTCCAGTCCACTGAGTTTCCTATGTAGCTGAAGACACATTATCATGGAAAACAGAATCTCTGATCGCTCTATTCCATTCCATTATATTGGGATGATAATCTTCTTCTCTTTGGTCACAAAAACCAAATATTTGAGCAGGAAATGGAAACTTCACACACACATACCAAATTGAGATAGGAGGTATATTTGCACGTATCTGTTTATTGACCTCTCTCTCTCTCTTTCATGAGTGGGGCCTCCACCACCTTTCTGCCCCAAGCTGAGACATAACCTTTGGCTGAGACATAGAGCATGCAGCTGCTGGAATCAACAGGACATTGTCTTCAGAGGCCTTGAGGAGTTTTGCCCCCATTCTAGATTTCCACGAACTGTGAGAAGGCCCAGAATGCTTTGCTAAAGCTGGTAAAATGGAACCAAATCAACTGTTCAATGGATTTGGTCCCCTTCAACCAGCTGTAGCTGCGCATTGATCACACACTCAGAGGCGTCTCTGATGGATAAAGTGCTCCAAGTGGACCAAGACAACCAGAAGACAAATGACCTCGTGGATGTTGTCGATAAAGAAATTATGATGAGTGGCACCTACAGATCTATCACCCTGGCTCTAAACTGGTGGGCAGGACTAAAAGTCATTATGTGGTTGCCAGTCAATTCCATGTTACTGAGGCCACTCAAGAGATTGATAATCTTCATCTTCCTACTGTTATTGATCCAAGCGGTAATTTAGAACTGTATATTTTAACAGCAGAAGCTTGCAAGATTCCGTATGTCTTTGCTAAAGCTTTCTTTTCAAAGAGCTGCTCTTTGTTATTTCTGTTTTTTTTCTTTTTCTTTTTAAAGACTGATGAATAAATGGGGGATGGGGAGATTCTGTAATGCTCATTTATTTAGGCTGAGCTTTTAAAAACAATAAAGACAGCAACAAAACAAAAACTGTTTTACTTTTGATTCCACAATTGAGGGTGGTGGTGGTGGGGGGGAGGGTATATAGAAGCAATTCACTGGAAATGGTGGACAATAAGCAAGGAAAAGCGAACAAACTAAAACCTCATTTTACATAGCTTTTGCATGGATGAGATGAAAGCCGATTGCAACAATGAGGAAGAAAGAGGTGAGATTTCCTGGGGGTAAAATTAGTCTACATTGGCAAGAAAAAGGCGAAAATCTGTGCCAGAATTCGTCAGGACAAATTACAAAAATAAAAGTACTGAGTATAGTTTTGTTGATGTCTTTAGATAAATTCTTGAGCATGGTAGATAGGAAAAAGCCCAGACAGGATGTTATGGAGACTCTAAATTGCTTGGCCACACCAGTGTGATCTAAAAAAGTGTAAACACAATATTTGTCACCAGGCTGGCTACAGGAACTGCCGGAGAGATGAATCACGGTCCACCCAACCGTGCATTTTCTGTCTTTCCCAAAGTAGCCCCAAATACTTATGTATAGGTACTTTTTTCCTGCCCTATACTGAAAGGTTTTCAGGATAGATTACAACAAGGAACAATTTAAAACAAAATAGAAGTGCATCCAAAATGTAGAGCTAGAAAAACTACCCCTTGCTGATTCAGAACTGAAGGTTTCTTCTCTAGAGGAGAAGGGGGAATCCTGAAGAATGAGGCCTACCATTTTATATACTTTCTATCTGACCACCATTTTTTTAATGGAACAATAGTGTCCATGGGGATATTAGAATTCCTCCTCCCACCTGCAGGCATGCAACTTCCATCAAGTTGGCGAGGCAGGCAGAAACTTCATTTGAAAGTCCTGCTTTGTGCAACTGAGCCACATTTAGATCGTGAAAGGACCACAACAGGATTTGGGCAGGATGATGTGGAAGTCAAGGCCGTCAATGGCTATTAACCCTGATGCTACAGCATGCCTGGCAGCTGTTAGAATGAGAGCTTCCAAGTAGAGCAAGTTCTTTGCTTGCTGGTGGACTTCCTTGTATAGTCACTTGGACCTTGTGAGAGCAGGACTGCTGGACTAGATGCCCCGTGTGTCCAATCCAGTGGGGATACTACTTATATTCTAAGCATGACTTAGACTCAAAGGTCACCACTGCAGATGCACAAGGACTTTCAGGTATGAAAGAAGAGCTTCTTGGGTCTGGAGAACGCTGTATCTGGATGATGGTATCACACCTCTGGGATGGATAATGGACCAGCACCAGAGAAATATCCACTCGTTTTGGGAAAAAGCTGAAAATGCTCTCCTAAGGGGTTATCCTTTTGAGTGACCTGCTGGTGGTTATTTTAATTTTGCTTTCACTCACTGAGTTTGTTCTCATTTTTTTAATGTCTTGTGGAACACATCTTGAAACTTTGGTGAAAAGTGAACATGTAAATTATGTCAATTAGTACAGAATTACTGTAACTACAAAATCCCTGATCAATAGTTGCTGAAGGTATCACTAGCAGCTTTCACACAGACCATAGGTCACACCTTTAGTGTAGAATGACTAAAAGTCGTCCTCAGGTCATGTTTCTCACATTATTTTTATTCAGCTTGTTTTCCAAGCCAGCCTACCCCCGTTAAATCGTTCTAACTGGACCCTTCTTTTTCAGAGGACTCGGCCTGTCCTGGCATGCCAGGCCATCTTTGCTTCATCAGTGTGAGCTGGTGGCGGGGTGGGCTAAAGGAGGCTGAACCATGCTGTGGTGGGCAGGATCCGGTCTTTCCTTTTGACCAATGTCTAGGGGAGAGTGGCACACATGGAGTTCATGAGGCACCTCCCCCTCTCCTCAGTTTATGTATGATTCCTCTAACGTTTTCCCACAAATTAATTTTTTTAAAAAATTAACCACATGGAGAAGAAAAGCACATTAAAAAGGAAGGGGGTGTGGAGGTGAGGGGAGCAGGCTTTAAAAAGAACCACAAACACACACCCTCACCTTCCTTGAGTGACACAATGACATACAATCAGAAAGGAGAGAGATTTGATGCAGCAAAGGGGTGGAGAGCCAAGAGTTCTGTAGTGGAGGCTCAGGTTGATCATGGAGAAAGGTGTGAACGACGCAGTCCAGAGCAAGGATGGTCTGAGGGCAACCTATAATGATCTATTTGCAAACAGAACTGGTACAGCCTCAATTCAAATTATGAATAGGTCGTCCTGTCTTAGATAGGTGTGACCAGGGCCCATGTGGACAGGCAGCAGTGCATGGAGTGGAACATAAAGCACTCCAGACTTTGCAGATTCTGAAAAAGACCCATTTCTGGGGATGTTTCTGGACAACCTGCAGAAGTTCCCCTAGCCTCCACCATTGAAATGGGGGAACTCTGGCAGTAGACAAGGATGATGCCATGGTAATATGGGTAACCCTGACATGTTCCTATCCTGAATTGCTCAGTTCAGACCAGGAGAGGTCTTTGCATCATGCACCAAGGTAGATCATGCAGAAATCAATGTTCAGTTCAGGAATGTTCAGGCTAAATCCAGTGCAGTTTTTCAATTATTCCTTATGAAAATTCATCTTTATGCTTTTGATATGTGAAGTTGAGGACTGCCAAGCCAAGTTTGATTATCAGTAAATTTAGAGCCAAATATGCTTTTTCAACACAGCCAGTAAGATGTAATCATGGCTGCCTGAAAAAAAAGGAATTAAACAAGTTCAAGGACCTTATGAATGGTAATTAGCAATGGGAGTTGGAGACTACATATTGATAGGGAATACTCCACTGAGTTCCAGATGGGAGAACATACGCAAAGACAACCAATCTATCACACTTGGTGCCCTGACTGTGATGGTCCAGAAGAGCCACTGAAAAGATGCACTCAAAGCTGCGCAGAAGCTTAAGTTTTAATTTTGCTCTGGCCCTAGCCCTGAAATGGTCCTGTCTGTTACTTCTTCACAAAATAACTCTTTCTGCCCAAGAACCGACAGATAATTTCCTAAAACTAGTTGGAAAATTAAAGTATTGAAGTAAGTCAGACTGCTCAAATCTCTATATAACTTATTGAGCATTTAGGGTGCATCTGGAATTAAACATCTGCAACATTTTTCAAGGAAAAACTCCAAAAATGGGTCTTTTCTCCCCTTTTCTCCCTCTCTTTTTTTTTTTTAACATGAACCTTTTGCTCATAGAGATTTGGCATAGGCATAAAGCTCTGTCTGGCTATAATAAGCATTGATGTTATGTTAATGGCTTAAAGAAAATCACTCACTTTCTCATGTTATAATGATTGAAGGAAAGTAAACCGAGTGTCATCTTTTCCCAACTTTATCGTAAATCCATATAACTATCACAGGCTACAAATGCTGGTGGTGTAACAGGCCATCAGAATGCAAATACTGGACCCAGCTTATATCTGCATTGCTGGTGATTTCAGGAGCAGATTCTAGTCCAAAGCACTATAACTTTTTCTCATTTTACGTGAAACGTGTCTCTTTTAGATTATATGCTAAGCCGGTCCTGCAGTTTCCTGACAGCACGGGAACATCAAGGAAAACAGGGGTTGGCAACATGGCATTGTGGCTGCGTTCACACCTACATTTTAATCCAGCTCCAGTCCACTTTCAGAATGGAAAAACAGCAGCAAACCGGCTTACCATTTTCCTTCTGTGTTATCTAACTCAAAGGTGGATTTTCTGAGTTAGACGAAACCAAAAACAAATGGCTTGTTGCTTTGCCAATGTGTTATCTCACTCTAGAAGTGGACTGAAGCTGGATTAAAATGTACATGTGCAGCATTCCCCTTCCACAGAAGTCCAAAGCTGAAGCTGTGCTGAAGGCGAGGTCTCAGGTGGCCCCGACCCACCACCGAAAAAGACACCACTGGGTCTCCATTATAAAGCATGGAAACATCATTTCCTGTGGCCGATCAGTGTGAAATCTGCAAACATTTGTGTAATCACCACAAAGTACTTGGTGCTCCTGCAAATGGAGATGTGGGGGAAGGAGCCTTCTCAAGCAATGGTGGATGCTTCCTTTTGCAAGTGACACATGGCCTAAAACTTCAAATATGACTTGTTGGATAAGCAGAGACACCAAGCAAAGCTAAACAGCCTCCTGATGGGGGTTGAGGGGAGGTGTTGGTTTTTTTTTTTTTTTACCTTTTGTCTTGGAATTTCCAGCTGGCTGGACGTCCCTGCCATTATTTTCTTCAAGAGTCTGATCTTCTAAAGGCTTTCCAAATACTGTCTAGTAAAATCATGAGGTTAAGGTGGGAACAAGAACAAATATGTCATCTAAGACACACTTTGATGTGATTACGATCGCGGCCCAGTTTGCAAAAAAAGTGGCCTTTTGCAACAGATTCCCCTCTCTACTCCATTCAAAGATGGGTTTGAAATTTCGTGCCTGATTGGTTTTCAGCATTTTTTTTCCAGAGTTCTCACAGTGAGGATTTCTGTGCTTTTGATTCCTCATCCCATAAAAACACACAAAATGAGAAGAAGTACATTTGCACTTGTTCACAT
The DNA here is from genome assembly GCA_014337955.1 of Aspidoscelis marmoratus. Classification (NCBI taxonomy): domain Eukaryota; kingdom Metazoa; phylum Chordata; class Lepidosauria; order Squamata; family Teiidae; genus Aspidoscelis; species Aspidoscelis marmoratus. The sequence continues at coordinate 5,304,405 of MTQE01002217.1, forward strand.
GCCAGGAACATATGTGTATTTCAGGAAGTCTCTGGTCCCTTCTGCATTGGTCCTTATTCTGGATTATATATCAGAATAGGGACCTGCCATCCATATGCTGGTGCAGACTATGAGAGGTCCCACCCAAGGCCTACACTAGTCCACACAACCACAGAGATGGCAGCTCCCTATTCTGGGATATAATCCAAAATAAGGGCCAGTACAGAAAGGGCCCCTTTTTTGTCCCTCCTTCTGCTTGCTCTGTGGGTACAAAACTCTGCAGGGAAAAGTGCTCTTGGAAAGAAAGTGGCATTGGTTCTGTGAACTTCTTCAGGAGTAAAGCCACAGTATGAGCAGAGGTTGTCCACCCAAGGGGTAGAGCGCATGGCAGTTCAGGAACTCCTTTTTTTAATAGAGATTTTTATGTCCCCTTGAAGCAGGGTAGTAGCGATGTGCACAAATGTTGTTGTTGTATTTGATTCATATTGAATCAAGTGCAAGAAAAATTGTATTTGTTCGAACAGATCGCCTTCGAATATAGTGGGATTTGAATGCAATATGAATGTTCAATCCTGTATGAATCCCATACGAAGCTCACACGAATGTATCGAAACATATTGGTTCAAATTTGGATGTCCAAATTTGGCCAAATTCATACAAATTTCTAACATTACAAACATCTGTGCACATCCCTACAGGGTAGGCTTGCCTTCCACATGTGTCATTTGGAAGCAGAGAGTGGACATCTGGGCAGGGCAGGGCACCGCAATCCCATACTGACAGAATCACTCTCTTAGGCCCAGAGTTTGGAAGAAGCAAGAGCTGGCTCAATGCATGTCCTTTGCGTTCTTTCTGGTAACAGAAGATAGAGATTGCTGCGAGCATTGGGCCTACAAAACATTCTAGCTTCTCAGCCTTCCCACGCTCCTTCTATATGTCAAGATCTTCTCAGCAGCACCATTACACAGATAATGTTTCTCAGGCACAGTCGTCTAGGCTGAGACGAGAGGAAACATGGGGTTACTCAGGAATGCAGACAGGCAAGGTTAAGTATGGACTAGAGAGTAACATGCCTGTGCAGTGGCTATAACCATATGACTAAGAAGAAGAAGATGATGAAAAGTTGGCTTTTCTACCCTGCTTTTCTCACCCATTTATGGGGCCTCAAAGTGACTGACAAAGCTTTCCTATTCCTCTCCCCACAACAGAACATCCTGTGAGGTAGGTGGGGCCGTGAAAGCTCAGAAGAGAGATGTGACTAACCCAAGATCACCCAGCTGGCTTCATGGAGGAGTGGGGAATCGAACCCGGTACTCTCAGATAAGAGTCTGGCTCCCTAACCACTAGACCAAACTGGCTCACACTCAGTTTCAGGGATGGTGGCTGGCTTTCACACTGTGAGCACCAGCACCATCCCTAATTTACCCAGAACCACTTGAGGCACAGACAGCCTGTCCCAAACCATCCAAATTGCCATAACAACAGCCACAGTGACTTCTGGTTCTGCTGTCTGCTTAGTCATTGCTATGGCAATTGCAGTGCAGGACATGATGGCGCAGCTGCAGCTGCTCCATCTTACCCTCCTACAGTGGAAGTTTGAAATGCCCTTGGACACTCTGGGATAGAGGATGGAGCATTCCAGAGTGTGCAAGGGCAGCTTGATCACAATTCTGAATTTCAAAATAATAATGATGGTTTGTGCCACTTCTGGGATTAGGATGCTTGCTATGGGCACAGAAACAAGAAACATGCTAATTCCCTTTTCCATGGTAGTACAGTCATCAAAGCCAGGGAACCTTTATTAGGTTTGGCATTTTTTTTGGGGGGAGGGGGCTCTTTTGTAGGCACAGGAAGTGGCCCTGGGTGGGGAATCACATGACCCATGCTTCTGGGTGCTCTTTACATTCCTCTATGGTGGGGTGTGAGTTCAGTGGTTGCCCTGTTACCATGGCAATGGTGCTGCACAGGCGCATTGGTGCCATTGCTGTGGCAAAGTGAACATTGCCATAACAGTGGAAATCCACATTTAGCCAGTGCTGGTCAAGTGACGTCTAAGTTTTGAACGGTTTGGGTGTCCCCAAGTGCGTACACCCCAACCACAGTACTAACTTTGCCTCACCAGGACATTTTCCCGGGTTAGGCAAAGTGTGAAAAGGCCCTGAGTGTTGTAGGAAGCAGAATATTTAAACAAGATGTGGGGAAAAATAATGAAATGCTTTACTATAATGGGATGCTTTACTTTCCCTCTTGAGCTAGGTTGAGGAACACAGATAACAGCATCTGGGTCTGAGCATTAAAAATGCCAGGGGGCCTTTCTCTACCTCCCCACAGTCCTAATCAGCCGCAAATATCCCTTCTCACTCAAATATTCTTGTTTCAAATGGCAGACTGCTTAAAATAATTTCAAAAACCCAAAGCATTAATGCGAGCTTAGCATATTGCAGACCTTTCCTCGCTACCTTTGAATTTGCCCTTTATTTACTGAAATAAGAGATAAATGCTTATACCCTAAAGTAACCAAAATGCCACTTTGAATGACCTGAAAAACACAATATGCTTGCTGATGAATGATGCACTACCTATACTGCATACATTAGGGACTTTTGCAGTTAAATCACACATCCAGATTTAGAAGTATTAACTGCAGGGGAAATGGAAGAGTTCTTGTTGCACTATTGGAAGAAAATGTTTGGTTTTTCAAACCATTTTGGCATGTATATCAAATTGCATAAATGTTTTAAAGTCTATATCCTACATCCTCTTGAGTGAATAAATGGCATGTATTACCGCCAAAATACTTCTTTTCCAGGAACGGCTTTCATGCCCTCTCCAAAATTGCTAATGTTTCCTGTTTCATCTGTTCATCCATTCTAATGTGTCCAATTTTGCTCCTCAAGAGCAAAAGCCTGAGCACTGAGGCGATGCCAGAAAGAAAGAAAAAAAACTAAAGAATAAAATTTGCTGCAAGAAACCATCAACCAACCTAACAGCACAACACAGTTGGATCTACCTGCAACATCTCTTTTGTTAGATACATACCATCCTGTTTAGACTGTGGTTTCACGTTTCCTACTTTCTTGAACTCTGCATTTTCAACCAGAGGCATTTCCGCACTGAATCGCGTTCCAGACGGAACGCGTTCAGGCGGAAAGCTTAAGCCAGCTTCGGGCGCTTTCCCCGTTCACACACAGACGCGCCAGAACGCGTGTAAACGCGTTCCGGAGCGTCTGTGTGCGAAAGGGGAAAGCGCCCGAAGCTGGCTTAGCCGGCAAACGCCGGCCAGGGGCGCGCAGACAGCCGCCGAGGCAGATCGACAATCAGCTGTTTGAAAAACAGCTGATTGTCAAAGCCGCGCGGCGTCGGAGGCGCGCCGGCAGCCGTTCGGGAGACAGAAGAAGCGCGAACGCTTCTTCTCCCGAACGGCTGCGGGCGGCTCGTCCGCGTTGGAACGCGTGTAGAGCACTTCGAAGTGCTCTACATTTCGAACGCGGAAAAGCCAGCTGCGGACACGTCGGAACGCAAGGCGCGCGCGGCCAATGCGGATGACGTGTCCACAGCTGGCTTTTTCGCGTTCCGTTTTCCCCCGTGCGAAAACGTCTCTGTACGAACATTTGTTTCTGTCTTAACTTCCCATCCATCAGGAGGCACTGCAACATAAAGTTGTGGTGTTATGGTCTGGAAACTTTGGCACAATAAGTGGCTATTTTCTCCCTTACAAACTAAGGTTATTCTGAATGTTCTGGAACTCTATTCTCTCCAGTTTGCCTGTGATCATGCCCATGTGAATAGCCGCAATGAACTTAAGGCTATTTTGGGGAAAGAGTTGTAGGGGGAGAAGAAGAAGAAGAAGAAAAGTTTGGCTTTTCTACCTCACTTTTCTCACCCATTCAAGGGGACTCAAAGTGGCTGACAAAGCTTTCTATTCTCCTCCCCACACCAGACACCTGTGAAGTAGGTGGGGCTGTGAGAGCTCAGAAGAGAGCTGTGACTAGCCCAAGGTCACCCAGCTAGCTTTGTGGAGGAGGGCAGAATCAAACCCGGTATTCCCAGATAAGAGTCCAGCTCCTTGTAATGTCAATGTTGGTTGATATCCAGATTTTTTAGAGCACATCAGATTAACCTCTGTCACTTTCCGGCAAGGTAGGTCATTAACGTAACCTTGTTCAGCTGTTTGGCCGATTTTCGGCCAATGCTGCCAGGGGGGGCGTGCCCGCGGCTGTCAGGGAGGGAAGCATGTGCGAATGCTTCCCTTCCTGGAACGGCCAGGGACGCTTCGTGTGCGCGGGAACGGATGTAGAAAGTGCTCTACTTCTCGAACGCGCGGAAGACATCCTGGAACGGGCTGGGACAGAAACCCAGCCGGGGCAATGTGAATGCCGCATGCCGGGCTGTCTTCTGCGCATTCCAAAACCACATGGCCCATGATTCTTTGTAGCTAATGTTTGTGGGGAATGTAATAAAGGGGGGAAAAAAAGTTTCCTCACTATCACCACACAGTGAAGAGTTCTGGAAAGTTCTTACAAGAAAAGTGCCATGATTCCCCTGAGCTCATTCCAACTTGTGTGAAGCAAGCAAACACAGCCATTTAGTTGCTTCTTTTTCATTTCACTGACACAACTGAATACAGATCAATCTAAAAGGAAAAACCAAGATAATACTATGCAAGAGTCATTGGATAGGTGAGTAAAAAGACAGAGGTCAAAGGGTGTTTTTCCGCTGTCAGTAAAAGTACCCATTAAGTACCCATTAATGGGTACATAATGGCATTTTTGTACCCATTAATGGGTACTTAATGGGTACTTCTAGTGACAGTGGAAAAACACCCAAAGTGAACATGTCTGTGCTTTATGTGAAAGTGAACCTGGCCTTCAGGCCAGGGAAGGTAAATCTGAAAAGGTGTTTCAGGTTATCAAGCACTCTGAGGTTTTGTCAAAGTTTCACTCCTGATAAGTGTGGAAGAAGACAAGAGAAACCCTGTTGGATCAGGCCACAGGCCATCTAGTACAGCATCCCATTCCAATTGATAGACCACTGTGTGAGGATGCTAGGCTAGATGGAATGTGGCCTGCTTCAGCAGGGCTCCTCTTATTTTCTGATGTTCACACAGTGGCCTACCAATGGCCTCTGGGAATTCTCAAGTGAGACATGAAGGCAAAACCTTCACTTGCTCTCAACTCCCTGCAAATGGCATTTAGAGGCATCCTGCTGGTCTCTCCAACCTGGAGACAGTACGTATTTATTCTAGCAGACATTGGTACACCTGACCTCCATGAGTTTATCCAACCGCTTTGTAAAGCCAACCAGGCTAATAATAACCACAACTCCATCTTATAATTACCTAAGATACCAGGATGGGAGGGTTAAGGCAATGGCAGGTTTCTGGCACTACTGTCGACGTCATGGGCAATGGCCTGGTTTGCAACAGAGGGATTCATGACGGGTGTTGCTATAGTACAGAATATCTGTAGCTTGGGATTAAAGTGCTGCATTGCTGCATTGCAGGATTTCTTCAAGTTGAATCCTCTTGCTGCAGACTTTTCATTGCTAGGCTAGGTATCATCATCAATGCAAATCCATCATCAGTATAAAAGCACACTCAGGATGCTGCCTAGCCTGTTGGAGAAACATCTACAGAAAGAAGAATCACCTGGGTGGACCTTCTGCACTGCATCACAATGGACAGATTTTCTCTTGTTGCAGTGTCCCACAGCCACTCCTTTTATTCCAATCCATGGGCCATTGCCCATAAATTTTAGGTGCTGTAGGGGGCAGGGCAAGGTTTCGGTCAGAAACTTCCTTTGATATGCAAGATCCATTCTTCAATACTGACAACCTACAGGCTGTCTCTATGAAGGCAATAGGAAGTGCTGGAGCTCCAACAGTAAGCCTTCTTTGAGCCATTTGTGGTTATTTCACAGCAGGGGTGTTTTTCCACTGGCAGAAAGTACCCATTTTTGCACCCATTAAGGACCCATTTGGGTGTGAGCCAGATGAGCCCATTTCCACCACGGCACCCATTTGGGACACATTTGTTTCCACCGTGCCTCAAGAAATCCAGATCATATGGGTACATCTCAGCCTTTAATCCGGATTTTCTGTAGACACCATTAATGGGGTCTACAATGGGGTTTTCAGCCAGAAAATCTGGATTAAAGGGAGCCTGTTTCTACATTAGTTTGACAATGGGGTCTAGAGGAGGCTAGGGAGAGGGGGCACCCATGGGGGGGGCAGCCCCAAAACCTAGGCTTTGAAATCATTTCGAAGCCATTTCGAAATTGCCTTCGGAGATTAGCACAGGCTCCGAAGGCAACTTTGGAGGGACTTTGGAGATTGCACCCCCTGTTCCCCAAAACACCTGGGGTTACAGGCATACCCCTTGGGGGTTGGTCCAGATTCCCCACATGGGTGCAAAGGTGTTTCCACCTCCTGTGGAAACACATTGTGTGCTTCCCTTAATCCGGATCTACTAGATCCAGATTAAGGAATGTACTCATTCCGGATCTAAGGGCTGCGGTGGAAAAACACCCCAGATGTATGTTTTGCCCTTGTCTTCTGCTTGAGAATGCTCAAAAGCAATTGGTGGGCCACTGTGTGAGACAGGATGCTGGGCTAGAAGGGCTGTGGCTTGATCCAGGAGAACTCCTCTTATGTTCTTATGTTCTAATTTCTCTGGACTATATATTGATCTTCTGTTGATCAAAACATGGGGGAAGTCCCTACCCCCTCTAACCTTATAGAAGTACTCCACAGACTATAGTTGCTTTACAATAAATGAGGGACCAAAACACGGTGTGGGAAGATTAAAGCAAGGCTTCCAAACATTGACCATGACTCCACATGCAGCGTGGGATGTGCCTTCATGAAACTGCATCCCTTGCCATGCCATCATGCATTTGATCATGTCTACTTTGGTGTGTGTGGCCAAGGGTGGTAGGCAAAGTGCTCCTCTTATGCTTTTGCTCCCATGTGCTTAAGAATGCTCAGAAGCAACTGGTGACCACAGTGTGAGATGGGATGCTGGACTAGATCTTTGTTGGAGAGGCGAGCAGGGTGCCTTTAAAAGCCATTTGCAAGTGGAGGTTTTTGTCTTCTGCTTAAGAGGTCCAGAAGCACTTGGTGGACCAGTGCGTGAGACAAGATACTGGACTGGATGGGTTGTGGCCTGATCCACCACACTTCCTCTTATCTTCTAAAGTCCTGTGTTTTTATAAGTGAAGACACCCCCATTGCCTCACCTGCCCCCTTCACACTGATGGAGATATTCCATCAGGGATTGTTAGCCATGACCAGCATGGATCATGGACCATTACAACTCTTTCTAAATACTTTTCCATAATATGAATGTCAAAAGATTGAGCAAAAGGAACTCATGCTGGAACTCTAAATGGAGTTGTAAGTAAATTAACTTTTAATTTGTTCTGATCTTATTTCATTAATGTATTTGCATTTTTTCCAATTTAATATTGTAGTTATGCAACCCATGAAGAAGATATGGTGCTAAAATGCATTGGTCTTTCTCCCCCTCTCCCCCTAATAAAAAGACTCTGGACTTCTAAGATAAAATATGAATTTTTCCTTTTTTAAAAAGCATATTTCTTTTAGCATCCTGGAATTCCGACCTCTCCTTTTTCTTTGGGTGGGGGTGCCTTCAGATAGTAAGAGGCAATGCCAAACCCCTGCTCCCCCAAAAAGCCAGATCACTTTCTGAAAAGAAAATTGCACATATAAATGTAAACCAGGAATCAGCTCTGGGTTGTTGGGACTTAACAGCAACAACAGATTTCCTTTTTTTAAGAAAAACATTTAGAAGTTTTTCAGAAATACATTTTTGTCCAGAGTTTTACCAAACAAATTTCTGTGAGCCAGATAAATTATTTATTAGCCATTTATTTATGTTCCACGCTTCACTAAATGGGTTGCAACATTCACACAAAACATAAAACATCAAAAAGAAATCAATAAAACATTCTTAATTTGAAAAAAAATGACTAATAATATTCCCCTCCTATCTCAGGAGGGCCACATTGGGAAGTAGCTAAACATCAAAGGCCTGGGTGAAGAGAGACATTTTAACTGGGCACTGAAACCCCAAAAATATAGCCATCAACGTATCTCTGTTGGGAGTTTTTTCCAGAACCAGGGGCCCACCACAGAAAAGGCCCTTTCCGGTGCCACTGCCCCTCAAGCTACTGAGAGTGGTGGAACTTCAAGAAAAGTCTGCCCCCTGTGATCTTAGTATCCAGGTAGGTATATAAGGGAGAAGGTACTCCCTTGGCTGTGAGCACACCTGAGATTTAATCCAGCTTCAGTCCACTTTCAGAGCAAGAGAATACATCAGCAAAGTGACAAGCTGTTTTCTTGCAGTGTTAAGTAACAGAATATTCACCATCAGAATAGATAATGTGGAAAGAAAATTACTGGTCAATTTAGGCCTATCCGCACTTAGGCTTCAGGTATGCAATTAGGGCAGTTCTGGTACAGGTAATCTGTACCAGAGCTGTCCTAACTGCATACCAGAGGTGTAAGTGCGGTTAGGTCCCTAGATGATGTGTTCTCTCACCCTGAAGGTGGACTAAAGCTGAATTAAACCTCAGGTGTGACCACAGCTCTTCAGGGATTTAGAGCCCAGTAATTAGGGCAAGGGCAAAATTTAAGAATTTGGTTTTTACTTAGTCTACCTAGGGACTGGCAAGTGTGAATTTTCTAAATCCACATGTAAAAGGGAACTAAATGAATTTCTCCACCATTGCTTGCTGTATCTGGAACAAGATCTGTACACATCTGTGCTTTCAGCTTTCATATTTCAGTACTTTTATATTTTCCACCAGCCCTTGCTAAGAATGGAATTTTTTAAATTATTTTTTTTTGGAGAGACAGAAAGCCCTTTTCCTTTCTCCATCTCGCAACTGCCTCTTAAGAAAATTGGAGAATAAAGCAACCAAGTGTGTGTGTGATATTGTACAAAGACGTTTTAACCGGCCGTGGAAAGAGGTTTCCTCACTGAGTTATAGCAACTGCCTGAACAGAAGTTCTGCCTCTCTTTGCTCACAGCTGCCTTCCACACATATAGCCTGGAGGGCCAATCGGCATACAAAGCTGAAGATGGTTAAAGACATTAAAAATTATATGATATGAGCACCATCTATGCTTGGCATATGATCTGGGAGGAAGATGTATTGTGATGCATTGGGCAAAAGGTTTTCTGCTGACATTACACACTGTAGGCTCTTCAGTCAAAGATGTCTTTAACAGGGCATGAAATATACATAACCTGACAAGCTGCACATCTGTATTTACTATGACACGTACACTCGCTGCAGACGCATCGCTAGTGTATCTGCTTTTGCTTTCCGGTAGCTTTTCCTTTAAAAGAAAAAAAAGAAGAAGGAAAAGAAGAAGGAAAAAAACTCCCAGTAAATATAATGGGCTTCTTCATCTTTCTAGTTGAATTGTGGCTCCTCTGGGGGCATTCATCACCAAATGTGATGATAGAAGTGATCATACGAGCAATCTTTCCAGTGTTTGGTTTTTTATGTTCCCAGCACTCTGGTGAATATACCTCCTGTGCTTCTGGATGGCTGGAACCGCCAAGGTCCCTTCATGGGCTGCACTAGGCTAAATAATAAATATCCCACTTAGAGGAAGGTTGTAAATCTTGCCACAAGGCTGGGACAATTTGCATTTTTCCACTGGGCGACACTGGTGCTTTGTAAGTCTATAATTTACTTGTGGAGGCAGAAAATGGACTCCATGCTAACCAAATGCTTTAATAAGGCATGTGGTTATTTGTTATGTATCATATGCAATGAACTCCAGAGTGGGTGAGGTTACCGTAGGAGCCTGTTTACAGCAGAATGATTTACAACTCAGATTTCCTCACGTTTGCACATTATACTGTCATTTGTTATAGATTTAGGGCTGAACTAAAATGGCCTCTGGACGTAGTTCTCTGTGGTGCCAAAAGTGAGGGAGGAGAGGGTTTCTCCTAAAGCGTACAGATCACTGCAAAATTCTCCCACTGAGCTTTTTCCTGAGAAGGTCACACACCTGCTGGATGTTTGCATCACACATAATATTAAAAGAAACCCTGGCTACCATGTCCTGTGGCCCGTCTGTGTCCTTGGATAAGGAATATCAGGTGGATGCGTCTCTAGACACTGAAGAAGCAGGACAGGGCCATTTCTGCACTTAGCTTCCTGTCTGCTGGATGGGAAAACTGCACTTCCTACTAACGTGTACTAGTTTTCACACTTGGGAATGCTAGTACATGCCAAACCAAGCCCCATGCACCCGGAGACTTACCTGGGTCCAGGTGCATGTCTGAGTGCCTCCATCTTCTTTGCAGAGCCTGGTGCAACTGTCCATGCGCAGTTGCCATGGATATGGTGAAACTCTGTACATGCACAGTTACGTTTGGGATCATCTGAAGTGCCAACATACTTGTGTGGCACCTCAAACAACTTCAGTCCCAACAGACATGTGAATGGTCACTTCCCTGGCCAGGAAAGGTAGGGATTAGGCAGGGATTGGGACATGTGTGGTGCAGAATCTCATGCGCCACCACTAGTAGATGCTGGGGTAGCATCTGGTAAGGTAGGAGGCATTTCTGGGTTGAAAACACCTCCTGCAGGTGCAGATGCAACTTACCAGAAGCTACCCTATTGTCTACTATGGGGCCAAGTATGAATTGGCCCCAGGATCCTCAGCTGGAGCCTGCCCAGTCTAGCACAGGTGTGGCAGACGCTGGGCCTGCTTCAGAAGAAACAGACCTAGCTGTCAGCAAATCAGGGGTGAGTCAGCTAGGTAGGGAGAAGGTACAGCTGAGCTGGTCATTGGGTCTTCATGAGAAGCATTTGGTTCACAGGGAACATCTTAGCAGCAATCAATACAGGCAGCTGTGAACCATCCCCAGTTGTTGCAAACAACAGATCTATTCTGGCAATCCCTTGGACTTTGGCTTGTGTTCTGACTTGGTTCCCTGGATTGGCTTGACTATGTGGACAGGAATCTCTGAAACGTGATCCCTTGGCTAGGAGTGACTTCTCCCAGTAACTGATTTCCCTGATTGGCTTTTGGAACTGACTTTGCCTTGCTGCTGCTACTGGTGCGTGCATATATCCAAAGTATCCCCTGCTCTGGGCAGGACACTGGTTGGCTCCAGTCAGCGCAGAGTAAGGCGGGATCTCAAAAAGTTCTCACAGTTCCTCATGCTACCTCTCACCCAGGTGCAAGGAGCAATCCTGGACATGCCTCCATGTCTGCTGGGCTGTTTCATAATCAGCTTACTTTGGGTTACCAGAAACCAGCTCATCAGCTGACCACACTTTTTGTTGCTTTTTGGTGCACTGGCCTGGCTTCTGGTTGCCCCAAGCAGGCTCATTACAAAGGAAGCCAGCAGACACAAAAATAAGCATTGCTGTTACGGGAACCCCAGATTTCCCATAATAGTGATATTACAGTTCACTGCTTAACTAATGCAGATGGTGGCCGGATATAGTGCTAAACTGTAGGGGTGTGCATGAAGCCATTTTTCACGTTCGATTTGATCCAAATTGAATGTGTGAAAATTTCAGCTTCGGCTGAATTCTGCCCCACGAATGTGGGGAACTTTGTATTTGTGCACGAAATTTCTCGAATTATTTTAATTCAATCATACTGGAAAGTTTTCAGACATGAGCTGCATTTCAATGGGATTCAGGTCATGACTTTGGTTGGACCACTCCAAAACCTTAATTCTGATTCTTTAGAGCCGTTCAGGGGTGGACCTGGTCTTGTGCTTCAGATCGATGTCTCGCTGCAAAGCCCAGATGCATTTGAGCTTCAGATCACGCACCAATGAGTGGACATTCTCCTTCAGGATTTTCTGATAGGGAGCAGAATTAATTGTTCTGTCAACAGTGGCAAGTTGCCCAGGCTCTACAGCAGGAAACATCCCCACAACACCATGATACCACCACGTTTGACTGTTTATGTGATATTCTTATTGTGGAAAGCTATGTTAGCTTTATGCCAGATGCAGTGAGGCCCATGTCTTCCAATAAGTTCCACCTTCAACTCATCATTCCCACAGAAAATTACTGCAAAAAACTTAACATAGCAAATATGTTTTGATGGTATTTTTTTATTGCCACTCTCCCATGGATACCATTTTTGCCCAATGTCTCTTTCATGGTGGAATCATGATCGTAACCTTATTTGAGGCAAGCGAGGTCTGTAGTTCTTTAGATGTTCAACTAACATGTTTTAACTTTGGAGAGTCAGAGTCACTATTGTGAGCTGAAGTTAACTTAGGATTCATAATTTCTTTTTACAAGTTAAATATAAGCCACTGAGGAAGACCCCAGGTTGGGGTCGAAACACACCTGGCTTATTTTATTTGACTTATTTTGTTTTAGTGGTTCTTATATTGAGATATAATCTATATATGTTGATATAAATATAAACATTTCTTTATTTGGTTGGGCTCTGAGCCACGAAAATTAAATACATATATATACATTTTCATTGGGGTAAATAACTTTACCCTTATAGTTATTACGTTGACTTATTATCTTACTCAGAACCTTTTTGTTTTTTGAGCTATTTGTGGGGTTCTGCATTAGGGAATTTTGGTTGCCTGAGCCTGTCAAAGTTCTTATACCTTCTGGGAGGGTGTGACACAAGCAGCAAATGCCCAGGTGCAGCAGCCAGCCAGTTCTTCTCCCCCAGCCATAGTTCTTATACCTTCTGAGAATGCTCAGGTGCAGCAGAGAGCCAGATATGCTCCCAAAGACCAGCTTCTGGGGACTGGGACTGGATCTTGATGTTGCCTTTATGGTGCAGCAAATGACTCTAGTCCCTCATGGCACATTGGATGAGTTGGATGAGTACATCCCAAAAACAATATGGTAGAACTGGGAAAAGTATAGAAAAGAGCAACCAGAATGATCAAGGCGCTGGAACACCTTCCTTATGAAATCTGGCTACAACGTCTGAGCTTCTTCAGCCTTGAGAGGTGGTGTTTAAGAGGCCACCTGACTGTAGTATATAAAATAATGCACAGTGTAGAAAAAGTGAATGGAGAACATTCCCCTATCACACAGCACTAGAACCAGGTGTCACTCTATGAAGCTGATGGGCAGGAGAGATAGGACAGACCCAGAGAGACCCCAGAGGGTCATTGGTCTATGGAAATTACTACCAGAAGAGGTGGTGGCAGCAACCAGCCTTGATAGGTTTAAGAAAGAATTAGATAAGTCCCTGAAGGATGGGTGTATCAATGGCTGGTAGAATGGATGCCTAGGTGCTGCCTCAAAGTTGGAGAAAAGAAAGGATGTCTCTAACAGCCATTTCCAAGGAACTGAGAAAACGTGAAGGCTTTCCTTTTGTCTTTTGCTTAAGAATGTCCAAAAGCAACCGATGGGCCACTGTGTAGGACAGGAAGTTGGACTATGTGGGCTGTGGCCCAATCCAGCAGGGCTCCTCTTATGTACTTATGTTTTTATGGCATTCATGTGGCCTGTACTCATCCCACTGCGACCATGTTCTCCTAAGTGCTTTTGGGAGCCCTTGAACATGTGGATGTAAGCACTCCATTGCTTATTTCAGTTACTGATGTGCCACCAGATGGTGCAGTGGAACTGTATAGGTTGGCTAGGCAACCTGTCATTGAAATCAGGCAATGCCCCATGGGGCCATTTCTTCTCTTTGACTGCCTACCAGCCATCAACATTGTAACTGATTTTACTGTTGCCAGAGGCAGCTTGCAGCACGCAAACAGCATGCTGGCACTTTACACTGCTTGCTAGCTTGCAAGGAGAAAAGGGCTACACATGTTGCGCTCTTCCCAGTGCTGCACAACTCCTAACCATTGAGTGAGGCAATGCAGTCAGGCTATGGGTGGATTCACACTTTGTTTCCCATCCTAGGGAGGCAAAGTGGCGGAATGCTTTAAACATCTGCATTTGGGGATGCCCAGAGCATTTGAAGCTGTAGTCAGGGCTTTACTAAGTGGCTGTTTGAGTGTGAATCACAGAGCCCTGGCAATGGTGCCAGGACTCCTGTGCGGTAGAGATGTGCATGAATGGTTTTTTGACATTCTGTTCTAATCGAATCAAATACCCGAAAATCTAATTTGATTCAAATCTTTTAAATTCAAATTTAACAAGATTCGATGCGAATTTACCATATTCAAATCTATTCATTCAAATTTTTTATTCGAATCTGCACATGCGAATGTCGACAATATTCGTATGTGCATGTTGCATCTTCCGCACATCTGTACACGTCTGTACGCACCCCTTAGTTACCCTGCGTGCAACCTGTTTTTGTCCTGTATGGAACCGTACAAATGCGTACAGATGCGGGAAAGATGCGGATCTTCAAGTATGCATTGTGTACGAACCTTTATACGTACGAATGTCCAGATAATTCGAACAAATAGATCCAGAATTCAAAATTTGATTTGAATGTTTACATTCAGATTTCGAGACATTCTATTTGAGTTCGAATGTCAAAATTCAGCAAATTCGATCGGATTTCGAATGCGTGCAAATATTCATGCACATCCTTAGTGCGTGGCACTGTTGTTGGGGTGACAAGGTGATGCAGCATGCAGTCTCATGGCTGTGCCACTGGTTGCATGTTTTCCCCACACCTTTCCCACTCAGAAGAAGTGCAGATGCAGCATGCAGGGCTGCCTTAGCCCTGCCTCGAGTATACATGTGTGTGGGAAACTCTGGGATGTGTTGAGCCATTTCTACTTAAGAAAGAGCTCTGTATGGTGCGGAAGCCCCATGCGGGAGTTCCCCCACCTTTACTGCTAACAGAAGTATGAAAGAGCCCTATGTTTGCAATCTATCCCCTGGCATCTGAACAAACTGCAAGACTAAATGCACAGCTTTTTAGCGCATCACACAGAAAGCACAAAACAAGAGAACTTTAAACCAAATATACATCAGTACTACCCGTATAAGTTCTAGGTCTGAATTACAGGCACGGGGAATGGAAGAAACAATATAAGCATCATTTGTAAAAACAGCCTCCATCTGTTTATAGGCTCTGTTATTGCTGCAGTTGACGACAATAAAATCCAAAATATCAGTGAAAAAAAGGAAGAAAGGAAGAAATCAGTTACCAGAAAGTATTTTGACTAACAAATTGCGCCACCAAACTAAACATCTTGTACATTTTAGTGGTTTTGTCATTTTGGATTTAAAAGGCGGAACAGAACAGGATGTTTCCTATAACAATTGAACAATTGTTAAGACTACTGTAAGGAACAACTGGTGGGAACAGCACATGCCTGGTTTGTCGTCAAATAAGCATTGCTGCATTCATCTTCTGGACTTGGCTTATGAATGAGGAGCCTCCCAGCAATGGGCAATGGTCTCAGCAGTATTATCGTTAGGGTAAAAAGTGTGGAGAGCAGTCTGACAGAATGAAAATGGCACTTTTATCTGGTGCGCATGCACAAACATAAGAAAGCAAGAGGAGCACTGCTGGATGGGGCCACAGCCCATCTAGTCCAGCATCCTGGCTGAATTTGCACTTAGGCCTCTGTACCAGAGCTGTACCAGGGCTGTCCTAATTGAATATCAGAGGCCTAAGTGTGGATTCAGCCCCTGTCTCACGCAATGGGCCACAAATTGCTTATGAGCATCTCAAGCAGAAGACAAATTCCTCCATCTGCTCTCAAATCCCTGCAAATAGCCTGGAGAGGCATCCGGCCTCTAGAAAGCTGGCAAACGGCAGGCCACACTTCCAGGTCCTCCTGAGGCACCCCTAACTAGGGATGTGCATGAATACTAGTAGCATTTGAAATTTGTACGAATTTGGATGAATTTGGACATTCATATTTGAATTGAGTGTTGGCACATTCGAAGATTGACATTTGATTTGAATCAGATATTTTGGTACATTCGCATGAAGCTTCATATGGGACTCATATGGCACTACATTAGAAGGGGATCTATTCAAAGGAACACAAATTTCCCTGCCTTTAATTCAATATGAATCAAATACAAAAAAATGTACATCCCTACTGATACTGAACCATATCTGGCTGTCTACTGATTGATTGATCACCCACCCATCCATCCATCCATCCATCCATCCATCCACCCACCCATCCATCCATCCATCCATCCATCCATCCATCCATCCATCCATCCATCCATCCATCCATCCATCCATCCATACCTATATACGTACATACATACCTATATACCTACCTACCTACCTACATACATACATACATACATATTTCTTTTCTGCCCTATGCCTGAAGGTCTAACCACCTTGGGCATCTTGATCATGGTTGAACCATCTCTTCTCATGAAGATTCCCAGGAATTAGATAGGCCAGGATTGTTAGTGGCAGCAACCATCACAGCCAGAAGATCCTTCCCTGCCCTGTTGGTTCAGTTTTTTTATATAAAAAAATCCCCATGTGGCAACAAATAGGTTTCTTCCCTAATACCATCATAATTAGTAAGACATCCTGGAGAGAGTTTGCCCAATCCGAACTGCATTCTACACTAAATATATAATTACTAGAATTCAGATTCACAGAATTTAAATGTAAAAACATAAGACTATATGAGGACCCTGCTGGATCAGGCCACAGCCCATCTAGTCCCACACAATAGCCCACCAATTGCTTTTGGGCATTTCAAGGAGAAGAGAAAGGCAAAAACTTCACCTGCTCTCAACTCCCTGCAAATGGCCTTCAGGGGCCTCCTGCGTGTCTCTCCAACCAAGAGGTGGTATCCAAACATCCATTCTAGTATCCATTGATACACCTGTCCTCCATGAATTTGTTTAACTTAGGGATGTGCACAAATATTCGAAGACGTTCAAAATTCAATTGAATTTGTCCAAATTTCGACATTCAAACTCAAATCGAATGTCCATAAATTCAAATTTAAACATTTGTATGAATTTTGAATTTTTGAATCTATTCGTTTGAATAATTTAGACATTCATATGTGTATGGGTTCGTACATAATGCACATACACATCTTCCCTGCATCCATACGCATTTGTATGGATCAGTATGGGATGAAAACAGGTTGCATACGGGATAACTGTGGCATGCATACAGACATGTACGGATGTGTACAGATACATACGGGACATGTAACAATGCATACAAGCACATACGAATGTTGTTGACATTCGTAAGTGCAAATTCGAATAGAAAATTCAAACTAGATTCGAATTTGCTTAATCTGAATCGAATTTGGGTAAATTTGGATTTTAAAGATTCAAATTGAATTTTCAGATATTCAAATTTGAGTCAAGCCAATTCCCGAAAAGTGCATTTGTGCACACCCCTAGTCTAACTCCCTGCAAATGGTGGCAGTGATTTAATAGTTCTACCAGAGTTTGGATTAAGGGACTCAGAATCCAGATCCGGCTCCATTTAATGCAGACAGAGCCAGACTAGCAGGGGGACAGGGCCTCCTTGATCTACATGAATATGCAGATGGCAAGCCCAGAAAGGGTACTACATTGGTACTTCTAGTGGGTACTTAATGGGTACTTCTAGTGACCGTGGAAAAACACCCTAAGAATGTATGTAGAAGGGACCATAGTCTACAAAAGTGCTTTATCTGGATTTGATTTTCTTCCATTAATCCTCCTATATAATGTGTAAATTTGTATGTTTTGTATTTGTATTTGTGATGGGCATTGGGCATATACAATAAAAGTTTATAAATATCTACACATATGTGTCTTTATTATTGTTGTTGGTTGTTATTGTTATAAATTGTTTTGGGACTTATAATGGCAAGCAATGTATAGATACTTTAAATAAGAGAGTAAATCCATTTTCATTTGTATGGAAATCTATCTGTATGGATTTTCACTTTATGGATTTAGCTCCCTCATAATGTTGTCCTGTTAGGGTAGGGGGTTGTATTTTAATTATGTTTTATTGATTTTTAGTCATGTTTTTATGCAACATATTTTTATGAAATATTGTTGCCCACCCTGAAACTAAAGATGTGCATGCATTTTTTTTCTTGTTTGCTTCGCAAATGTGAGGGAAATTCGCGTTCATTCAAATAGAGCCACTTCAAATATGGTAGGATTAGAATCTGCTGTGAATGCTCTTCAACTGCTCTTTGAATTCAGATTGAATCTGTTCCAAATTCTTTTTGAATCTGCTTTGAATCCACTCTGAATCAAGTGCAGATGTGACTGGGCAGTTAGTTTGCCACTTCCCCACCTTCACAAATATAACAAAGCTTTGAACAAATGCACAAAAGGACTCACTCCGCATTGAAAGTCAGTCTTTGAATGTAGGCGATTTTTGATTCAGTGCATATGTTCCAATCTGTATGAATCCATATAAAGTACGAACCCAGGTAATATTCATGCACATCCCTACCTGAGACCTCTAGATGAAAGGTGGGGTATAAAGCCTAGAAATAAATAATAAAAAGATAGAAGTGCAAAGATTGTTAACAGCTGTGAGCCATCTTGACTTTTGGAAAAGAAGATACAGCAGGTTCTGTTTATAGTGGCTTCATTGTGACCCACCCTGAAACGTTTGTTTGTTTGTTTGCATTTTTATCTTTCATTATACTCAAAGGTCTCAGGGTGGGTTACAACTTTATAAACCAACTATCGAATGAGCATGTGAAGTGAAGGTGCCTTACGTGCCCCAGGGGTGGGTGGGTCAGACTATTCCATAATCTGGGAGCCGTCACTGATAAGGCCCTATCCCAGTTGCCCACCCCTTTTGCTCCTGCTGGTAGTGGTACAACCAGGAGGGCCTCCCTTACAAATCTTAAGGCACAATCAGGTCAATATGGAAGAAGGTGTTCCTTTAGATATTTTGGGCCCAAGCCATTTAGGGTCTTACAATTTAAAGCTGTGCCCACTGTTTTAGGGCAAAAATCAGTGAAAACAGATTTGTTCACATTTTGATATATTTGCACAGGCCAGAAAAGGACAATAAGTGCAAACAGAATGAAAAAAAAAAGTCCTGTTAGGGAGGGAGGGTGGGTCTGGGAGGAAGGGGGTGATATTTTTAACTATGTTTTATTATTCAGTATGTTTTAATCTCATTCAGTCAAGGGCAGAATATAAATAAATAAATAAATATAATGCCAAATAAACAAGCACACTTTTTGCCTACTCCACGAATCCTCTGGTGGCCCTCTTTTCAACTGCTCTTGTGTCTTTGAGAAGATAGCTCCTATTAGCTCCTATTAGTGAACCAATGTGGCTCACAAATGCAGTAGATGAAGTCATTAAAAACAAGAA
>MTQE01002217.1:5336031-5348888 GCA_014337955.1 Aspidoscelis marmoratus
AAGTGGCTGACAAAGCTTTTCTATTCTTCTCCCCTCAACAGAACACCCTGGGTTAACATGCTTTCCATGTGTTAAATTGCCCCAAAGCATTGTAAATGTTAACACTCATTTCAACAGGTCTCGTGCATTTGAAGTGTTTTACATTTCTTACTGTGGGAACCATACCATTTTAGTGGGATGAGAATGCATGTTTAGGATTTCCCTCCCCCAATAGCTTGCTTCCAAAGATAGTGATTTTACTGGAAAAATCCACCCCTTATGGCAGCTGCTACACTGTAGCAATCTACCCACTTCACACCTGATAACAATGTTGCAATTTTGCACAATTCTAAAAGTTCTGACCTTTAAAAAGGGGAAAGGAAAGCAGCTGCGAGTTCTGTTTTTAAGGCTGTGGATGTGGATGTGAGTGGGCGAAGGGGGCTTGAGTTGCCGCTGGTGCTGTGTGCTCTGGGCAATGGGGAGAGGAGGGAGAAGAATTGCTGGGTGCCCGGTGCCATTTTTCCTCCTTCCAGGCAAGCGTCAGCCACCCAGCCACCCAGCCACCCAGCTAGGCTCCGTGAAGGGGTCTGTTATGGGTGGCGTGTTCACGCCAGGAGGAAGAGGGCAGGGTAGCCTCGAAAAGCGGCTTTTAAAAAGTAGCCACTTGAGTCCCCCCTTGAGTCACATACGCCACATACGATCCTCAGAATCCGGATTGAATGCGATTAAGTTGAAAGTAATGGGATCAGGCAAATTCGCGTTTGCATCCGGTTGTATTATTTCAGTTTAGGGAAACTGTATTAAGCTTGTAATGGGAATGCGGCCCCTGTGCAGCAGGTAAGGTTGTGAGAGCTCAGAAGATAGCTGTGACCAACCCAAGGTCACACAGCTGGCTTCATGGGGGAGGGCGGAATCGAACCCAGATAAGAATCCGGCTCCCTAACCACTGGGCCAAACTGGCTCACAGGGTCTGAACAAAGGCTCTTCCTAATCTCATTTTCAAGTCACTGCCGCTCTTTGTGACATACCACAGTAAATCAAAAATGCTACTTCCTTTTGTCCTTTTTGAAAAGATATGCGCAGATGAGTGTGTCCTCCTGTGTTTACAGTGAGCAAAATACATCCTGGCATGTCAGATTTTGCTGCAATGTCAGCACTCCATTCCTTCTCTCAGCCACCAGAATCTGCAGGAGCAAACACAGCCTTATGCTATGAGTTCTCTCTAAAGATGCTCCCTTTGGTGCTATGTATCAAGCAGCGGTCTTATTACTTCGCTTCTAAAAATCACCATACAGTCTGTCTTAACACCTAGGGAGGGATCGTGCTTCAGTGGTACAGAATGCACGTTGGAACAGCATATGTGGGCGTGAAACTTTTGGAAGGATTGTCCAACAGCATAACTGAGACGAAGGTTTCTGCACTCACTGCTATTTCTGATCAGGAGCTTTCATGGCCAGCTTCTGGGCCTCATCAGTCTGCGTGTTAACATGGCTCCATGAGGCCCCACCAGCCATTGGTATGCTCTGTCTGCATTAGAAGAAGTGTGATCCAGTCTACAATGGGTTTACCAATGAACCAGCAAGCCCTGGCCCCTTCCTTGCAGGAATGAACTGGAAGCAATCTACATGTGGAACATGATTTTTGCTCCATGCATGCGCTTACCTTACCAGAGATAACCTGTCCCATCTCTGGAAGAGCCCACTCACACCTCTATGGTGCTGGGCAGGCCATTGATGTGTGATGCAAAGCCAGAATGCAAGTGTGTGTCGCATCACATCACCATTGTCCTGGTCACAGTGCTAGTGTCGCCAATGGGAGTCAAGATGGTGGCACCTGGACCACGCATCTGCACTGCAGTTAAGTCTGCAGGTACTTGTGGGGAGGGAACACGGACAGATGGTAACATGTGGATTTTCCCTTGGCCTTTGCAACACCCAAACTACCCCATATTTACCTGGCACTTCACCAAGCTCCAGGAAACGTGATCACCTCTATACTAGAGGTGACTGCCTTACCATGACAACAGAACTGTGTGTCATCATTGCTGTGGTGACTGAGCAACATGGCATACAACTCTGGTTGTGTCAAACCACCCCACAAACACTTCGCCCAGAAGCATGACACACCTAGTATAGTGGTAGAGTACATTTTCATGCTTCACTGCTATCCGGGGGGTGGGGTGGGGTATGATCCAACACACGAGGAGTGTATCCCAGAGCACAGCCAGCCTTCCCCTATTTGTCAGGTGTGAACAGGCCCTATGTCTCTGAGCTTGCACTTGGCTTTCTTCTAATGACTCCATTTTCAAATCAAGCCCCGTGCGTAATCTACAGAGCCATCTAGGCAAAGCAGTGTTAATGGAAGTTCTAAATTTAGTTTCAGTTGATGTAGAAGCTTAAGATATATTTATTTATGAAAATGAGTAGGTGCGTAGGTAGGTACATGAAAAGATAGAGATGTGGAGAAGGTAGCCGCACAGTTACTTCTGTTTTAATGTCTGCCTGCGCCAATGCCATTTCCTGGCAATTGCTAATTGGATTCAACTGTGCAGGCTTTTTTAAAAAGTTGCCCAATAGGAACCACATCTCAGTCTCAGCTCTACTGTCTAACTAGTGTTAATACACAAAGATAAATTGTCTTTGCATTCTTAAATATGCCCGTTTATCGTTCATCCATCAACATGGCGCTGTTTCTGAACAGGTAATTAAAGTGTTTCATTGTTGATCAACAACAGACCAAGGAGGAGGGGAAAGATTAGCAATATCCCTGTAAGCATTCTGATTGTCAGCGCAATTTAGAGAAATTAAGAGAGCTCTGTTACACTAAATTATACATAGGAGCGTGATTGTAATGTGCCTTAGACAACTCTGTTTCCAAATCTGAGGCATGCATTTGGGGGAGGGGGGAAGAGAAACTAGTGCATGTGTGTGCTCACAGGAGAACCCAAGTTGTGAAGCCAATTCACACTTGGACTTTTAGTGCATAAGTAGTGAGTATCTAGGAAGGTGCATTCATGCCTGCAGGAGGCGGTTACAAACTGCAAGTATCCCCTGCCTCCCCAGTTGTACACTAATCATGCACTTAGCAGTGGAGCACAAAACTGTGCTCCACACACACCCAAATGCAACCAGAAACTTACTTGTTATGTCCAGCCGGCAGGCATTTGCACCTCTGCTGGCTGGGAAGGTCATTGGAGTGTCCTGCATAAGTGTCCTGACAGACTCGATGCCCTCTGACATGACTGTGACTGTGCCCAGAAGCGGAGCAGCCTGGCGATAGAACACAGGTGAGTGTTGGATTGCGCATAGGGTGAGCACCAGTCAGGATTAGTTCATTACACACCTTTCCCGTCCATGGAATGGGAAAGGAAGTGTGAAAATGTTCCTGGATTCTTGATTTCCAAACTTCAGGCCATGTCTCCATGTGACGACTGCTGACCAGAAAGTTAGTGCCTCAAGGAAGGAGTCTGGATTACTGTAGTAAAAAGAGTTTCCAGTAGAGGTGTGCACAAATGCAATTTTTGAATGCAATTCATAACAAATTGAATATTTGAAAGTCCAAATGTATCAGAATAATGAAAAAACAAAGTCTGGACATTCGATTTGATATGAATACATTTGTATGTATTTGTACAAATAATTCAGGCATTCGTATCTGTATTGATACATATGCATCTCAACATACCTGTACGCATCACATATACATCCGTACACATCCCGTATGCATCCCGTTTCATATGCGTACGGGATGTGTACAGGTACGCACTAGGTACGTATGTGCCCATACAGATACGAATGTCTGAATTATCCATACAAATAACTCGAGATATTTGTATTTGTTCAGATTTGGAAATGCGAATGTCCAGACATTCGATTTATATACAAATGTCCGAATTTGTCTGAATTATGAATAACAAATATTTTGAATAGTCATGCTCATCCCTAGTTTCAGGGCTCAATTTCAGAGTGCAGAGGAGCCTTTCAAAGGAGTGATCCAAGCAGATCTGCCAAGGGAAAGGAGGTACCTAATCGTGAGTTGGCACCTTTGTGCCCGGGAAAGCTGCCAGCACACACACAAACACACAGCTGATAAGAGACAGCTCACTTGCCAAGGCCGCTCCTTCAGCAGCACAGCCAAACGAAGTCCACAGAGAAGAAGTCAAGAAACAGTACAAAGTCCAGGGTATATGCGAGCAACACAACAGTCCGGTCCAAGGTCAAGGTAGCCAAGTATTCAAGGTCTAGGGCAGAGGTGTCAAACTCAATCCGGCCGAGGGCCGGATAAAAAAAAAAAGTGAGGGCCAGGGGGCGTGGCTGGGGGCGCGGCGGGGGGCATGACCGGGGCACAGAGGAGGGGCTGGGGGCATGGCCGGGGGCGTGGCCGTGGCTAGGGCAAAGAGGGGGGTTGGGGGCGTGGCTGGGGCGTGGCTAGGGAGGGGCTGGCTGTCCATGGCGGCGCCCGCACACTCACTCACCTCGCCTCGCCTCCTTTCGGCCGAAGGAGGGCGGGCTGCGTCATCATCGGCGGCGGCGGCGCGCGGCCCGCAGCGGCAGGCGGCCCGCAGCGGTGGCACGCGGCGGCCGCAGGCTGTATTAAAATGCCCCGCGGGCCGCATCCGGCCCGCGGGCCGTATGTTTGACATGCCTAGTCTAGGGGTCAGATACAGCAGCCTTCTCTAAAGGAAAACCAATAGTTTCTGACAAGAGGCCTGGGCGTCTGCCCGGTGTTTTATCTTACAGTTTTCAGATCACAGCTGTAGATTATTTGCCTGTCTCTCTGCAAGTCTCTTCGACCGTCTTAACCCTTCCTTCTCTGCTCTCCTCTCCTCTGCTTAAAGCTAGGGATCTCTGGGCTCTGCTGTTCCATGTCTCCCACGTCTTACTCTTCTGCTGTGGCAAGGCTGGGATGCTGAACCCCAGGCTCCACTGGGGCTGGGAGAACAGGGTCCTGGCACCACCTCAGGTTCCTCCTGCACCTGAGGAAGTAAGTCCTCCACATCCTCCTCATCCTCCTCCTGGCTGACCATGACACTTTGTCCCCATATATGGAGATGCAGCAGGGTGTCTCTAAAGGCCGCCTGCAGGGATTTGAGAGCAAGAAATGGTTTTGCCTTCATTTTCCACAGGACTAGATGGGCTGTGGCCTGATCCAGCAGAGCTCCTCTTGTGTTCTTATCTAGCATGGATTAGGGGTATGGATGAATATATTTTTGCATTTGAATTCAAGTCAATTTGAATATTTGATTCAAAAATCAAAAATCTGAATTTTTGAAAATCCTATTTGAACCCGGATTATCCGGATCTGTATTTTTAAAAATCCAGTTTGAATCAAATGATACGAATGTTGGGAATATTTGTATCCTGTTTTCAAATTCGCGCACATCCTGTTTTTGTCCCGTTCGCATCTCGCTGTCATCCCATGTTATAGGCACTAATAGACCCGATACTCAGATGCGATATATGATGTTCTATTCGGTCGAATTATTCAAAAATCTGTATAGGATTTTTAAAAATCCAAAATTCGACCAAATTCAAAAATTCAGATTTTCAAAAATCCAATTCGAATTTGAATATCAATAATTGTAGAATTTGAACTGGATTTTCAAATTTTCAAGTATTCTGGGCACTTCTCTAGAATGGATACCTATGCTCTGTCTATGCATTGGAAAGACAGACAGATTATTTCTCAGGCCATTTGCAAGAAATCAAGAGCAGGAGAATGTTTTGCCTTCTTCTTGAGATGCCCAGAAGCAATTAATGGCCCGCCGTGTGAAACAGGATGCTGGACTAAATGGGCTGTGGCCTGATCCAGTGGGGCTTCTCATATCTTATATTCAAAGGCACACTCCCTATGATAGTTTGCATTGCAGCGCCATCGTGATGGAAAGGATAGGTAGGACTCTAGGCCTTTCCTTTTAATCTCTCTTACTTGCGCTTTTGGGTGCATTTCTATTCCTGGCGCATCTCTGACGGAACACTTTCCCACTAGGTGCTTCCAAAGCTTCATTTGTGCTTTTCAAGCCCATTGAAGGCATTACTGCCAGAGTTCCCACTCTCTGTTTCTTCCACCATTGGGGGGGGGGTGCACTGGAAAGCATGTGATGCCACTGAAATCATGCACATCTCTGATCTGAATCCTCACCACAGATTTATAAAGCAATTCGGTATCCCTGAAGAAAGCTGCTAGTTCCAGCTGGTCTTGCTGTTGTGGCAGTTGTGGTATAATCAGAGCAGTGCTTGTGAATTCTATACAATGTTCCAAGCATTACTGCTTTCTTCAGGTGAAATTTCATCCATGTACAGTAAGTTCAGAGGCCAATATGATAGGGTAATATCTCGTATACAATAGGGTAATGTCTAGTAAGCAGTATCTGCACTTCCAGGAGGTGTCTTCAACCCAGAAACGCCTCCCATCTTACCAGATGTTACCCTTAGGGGCATGCACGAATATTCAAAGGTATTCAAAATTCGATCAAATCTGCCCGAATTTCAACCTTTGAATTAAAATTTGAATCAAATGTCCATAAATTCAAATTTAAAGATTTGAACAAATTTCAGATTTTGGATCTATCATTCGAATTATCCAGACATTCACATGTGTATGGGTTCATACATGATGCATACTTGCAGATATGCATCTTTCCCGCATTTGTACAGATCCATATAGGACATAAATGGGTTGCATATGGAATAACTACGGGATGCGTAATGATGTGTACGGGCACATACGGATGTTGCCGACACTTGTAAGTGCAAATTCGAATCAAAAATTCAAATAGATTCGAATCAAATCCTGAAAATTGCATTTGTGCACACCCCTAGTTACCCTGTTGTCTACTAGCAGTGGTGCACAAAATCAGGCACCACATGCCTTCCAACTCTAGCCAGAGGCTTATTTTTTCTGTCCAGCACCGTGTCCATTTGCACCATTTCTGGTGCTAGGGGTCATCTGAGGTCCCGCACAAGCACACTGGCACTTCAGATGACCCCAGACGTGACTGCGCATGCATGGAGCCTGACTGTTGGTGTGGCACCAGCTCAGTGGACATACAGTCACACCACCTGGCACAAAGAAGATTGTGGGGCCCAGACAATGCACCTGGACCCAGGTAAGTCTCTGGACACGTGGGGCTTGGTTTGGCACGTACAAGTGTTCCCGTGTGAATGCTAATACACGTTAGTGGGTTCTGCATTTTCTCTGTCCACTGGGTGGGAAGCTAAGTACAGAAACACCCCAGGTTTTTCTTGTGCCTATGGGGTATTGCTCCAAGGACACCATCTATAATGACTATTATGACAATAATTATGGTTATAATGCCAATCCTATGCCTCATTGCCGGGCAATTCTGAGGCAAAGTGGGTTACGTTATTATTATTATTATTATTTTAAAAATTATAATGAACATTCCCAACGCAGCGGCTAACGGCCCGTGCAAAAATACAGCCCATTCTGTCCTTGGATTCTTACCGCCTCACGTTATTGAGAGCTTGAGAAAAAAAAATGATTTTTTGTTCCTTTTTATAAGAGGAAAAAAAAGTGTCGGACAATTATGATGATGAGGAAATCATAACTTTCCACCTCCAGCGTCATGGTTGACACAGATCTTTCTGATCCAGGATCACAGCTGCCATTAGGCAAACCTGCTCCACTCGGAGATCCAGGACTTGGGTTTTTAAAAGCATTCTCAAAGGGCTTCTCTCCGCCCCCGGCTCAAGCTCTGAGCGCAACATGAATGATGATGTCAAAGCCGTTGCATTTTTCAAACAGCAGCTGCATTTGATGGGAGATACAATGGCTGCAGCATTGGCAGAGAAAAGTAATTGATATTCCCGGAGGAAAACCTCTTTAAAAATTCGGAACCCACTTCCTTGGATTTATTGTCAGCAGCTCAGCACAGCCTCAGAATATGATAATGCTTCTTTCCTTAAAGGAAAGGAGAGGAGAGAACAAACCCATAAGTTTGATTCAGCACTATCCTGGGAGGCCAAGAGAACACGGGCGATAGGGTGGGCACGACCTTTGTTGGATCTTCAAGTAGTTTAATAACAAATGCCAGGGAAGAATAGGGCAGCTAAATTAAAGCCCCAAAGGTCAGCACACTGGAACGTGCCTGAAATGAAGAGGCCTCTTAATGAGCTGAGGCACTTTGGTCAGGTGGGCAGGGCCAAATATGCAAATATTGTCAAGCATTTAATAGTTAAATGTGGTCAGAAACTAAAATTACAATGCACTAGGCTTCAAAGTTATTGCTGTATGTACCAATGGCATTTCCCAGTTAGTCCACTTCAGAGGTGGAGGACACGTATGCACATAATCATAACATGTAGTTTTCATGTTTGGTCTTTTGATACAAATATATTTGTACAGCTGGCAAAAAGGCCAATGATGCAATTATAAAATTGTTCTACACATGTACAGTAGAACATGGCTGTTCCATAAACTCTGTAGATTTCCAAATAAGGCTGTGTCCAGATTAGCGGAATAAAATGCACTGTTAGAGAAGAAAGCTCAGCTTATCTGCTGCAAAGCCATAACGGGCCATTCGGATTCCAGCAGCCTCCCCACAGCTTTCTCAGAGAAAGCTGCGATACCTCTGTGGCGTGCGTCATGTGGGATGGGGCAGCCAATGGGAGGTGAGCTGCAGGCTCAGCTCTCGTTCACCGTTCTCACCATCCTAACCGGACTGGTGGGAAACTTCAAACTTACCTGATACTGTGGAGCAAGTACTCATCATTCAACAGTAGGTAAATTTGACATAGTGGCGGCATAATTGGAACGCAAAGTATCCGTAAGTCTGCACACACTCTAAGGGTGCTTCTGCATTTGCTGCCAGAAAACGGATCAAAGAAGGTCTGTTTTTCGGCGAGCGGTCCTCTGGAGGATCCATCCCAAATAGGATGGATCCTCATGCCCGCACCTGCGCGGGGAGGCCAGATCAGGTTGCTGGATTGCCTCCATTCCAAAGGGCATCCAGCCTCTCTCACTGCCAATGCTGCCCCCGGATTTGCAGGACTGGAGCAGACAGCTGCCAGTCACCACACATTTCTTGCGGTGCGTGGCATGAGAGGGAGGGGCTTCCAAGGCAGGCTGTCCTGTTTCTGCCCCTTCCAACATGGTGGCTGCCGGGACATCCGTCCCTTCACTTGGCCATGTGCGGAAGTGTCCTGCTTCCACATGGATTCAGGCGAAGGGATGGATTAAAGACCTTCAGTTTTTAGGTCTTCAGTTTAAACCGGTTTTTGGTGGCAAGGCCCATTTTAGAAACGGATCTCTCAACACAGAAATGTGGAAGCACCACCTGGAAAGGTCATTGAAGACATCTCCAGTGTGGAAGGTAAGTATGAAAGGGTTTAAAATGGGTCTTAAATGCGGGGTTAATCCGGTTTCTGCAGCCAATGTGGAAACACCCTAAGCTCTCTCCCATTTGGATTTGTGCTAGCCATGCTGCAACCGTATCTAATGAATAAAGCTAAAGCCTTCCTCTTACGGAATGAAAACTTTGTCTCTGACTTTCTTGACCGCCAGAGGTTTACCCGGAATTGACTAATGTGCTGTTCCAGTCCGAATCTACTGTCTACAAACCTTGATAAATGTATGCTAATGAGAAAGCATGCACCAATGTCCACCACTCCATGCAGCTCAAGCTAGATATTAATCAAAGGTTATTTACTCGGGAAAGAGCGATTGGAGGGAGGAAAGTCCACATATAAAATAGATAGGATTGAAATGGTGTGAGCAGTGGGGTCAAAGATGGACTGAAGAAGGATGAAAGCGAAGGGGTGACCACGGCCCAAGTGGGCAGTGGTTTTGGCATTTGATATAGGGGGGAGGGTACATAATAGAGATGTGTACAAATATCTGAAATATTTGAGATTCGATCGAATTTGTTGCAATTCAGACATTCAAATTCAAATAAAATGTCTACCTTTGAATTATTCATATGAATTATTCGGACATTCGTTATGTGTACAGATACATATACGTTTGGCCGAATACGTACAGGCTTATGTTCTTCCCATCCTGTCGCCATGATATTCAAACCCTTTTCTGCATCTGCAGCCCCACCATTAAGGATTCTGTCCAGGCGCATTGTGGTGATTTGGTCATCAGGTCGTCTGCCTGCTGCTCCAATATCATGCATCTGCCAGGCATTCAAGTCACAGCTTTTGGATTAAACTCCTGCCTGGGATAAATCTTTTCCTGACCCTGAAACGGTTTATTTGTTTTCTTCCTCCTCTTCTTTTATTTTTTTCCTCTTTTATTTATTTATTTATTTATTTATTTTTTGAGATGGATTTCTTTCTCCTTCTGAGGACGCAATAAAATTGCAACTCAGTTAATGCCTCTTTCCACAGAGATTTCTAGCGGTTGAACTGACACAGGAAACACAGCAAGCCGGATGAATTGGAAAAGCTATATTTTCAGCAACTGATCCTGTTTTTGCTCGTGGCAAGGCAAACTTGGCTGGCATGCTCGGAACATGGTGTTATGGCTGCTGAAGTGTAAGGGGACGAGCACTTAAAAACATCAGGTGCAATCTGACTAATGGGTTTTTTACTCAGCCGGGTTTTTCTGCTTTTCTTCTATCTTCTCTTCTTACTTGGCCTCACATAAGATGCTGAACCCCTTTACTAAATGTAGTAGAGCTTTCCGGTCAGATAAGTTGTGTCCTTTGCTTCTGGGTACAGAATTCTACGCACTGGCTCAGTGCCTTGAAGATTAACTTCAAGAAAAAGTCTGAGGCATCACGGGCCATTGCCACACAAACCAGAGTCGTTTCTGCACTTAGCCCTGAAGTACGCAATTAGTCAACATCTGGACAGGTGCATCTGCACTTGCAGGAGGCATTTACAGACTAGAAATGCCCCCTGCCTGCCCAGAGCCTGCCTAATTGCAGACTAGCTGTGGCGCAGGGCAGTGTGCCTGCGCAGAACGCCTCCTGAGGGCAAGCGCTGCCAGTAGCAGCCCCAGCCACCCAGGAGGCGCGCAGGACACAGGCGCGCCGCATCCTGGGTGCCGACCCTCTGAATCGGGGCGACGCTAACAAGGTAAGGAGGGGATCCGCCATGCTCCCCCTAGGGTGGGCTAGGGTGGGCTTTAGGGAGGCTCACCCTGGCTCCAGAAGTGGCGATCTGCCACTTTTGGGGCAAGGGCGAGCCGCGGCAGCAAGGTCCCCCAGCTCACCAGGCTTGGCTCCGGGAAGCCAATCATGGCGGGCCAGGGGAGGGCCCTGGGTCACGGATGGGAGGCGGGTGCTGTGTGTCCTCACAGCACCCTCCTCCAATCCAGATCCATGCCACGTGTGCGGAGGCACGGGGTGAGGGGTAGATCCGCATCTCTTAGATGCGGATCTACCCCGTTAATCCGGATCTACCATGGATCCGGGAGCCGATTTTAATGAATCCGGATTCAGGAGATCCGGATGTATTTGCCCCTGTGCAGAAGCAGCCTAATGCACTTTTCCTGTCCAACAGATGGGATTTATAATGAATCAAATATTCAAAAATCCGAATTTGTACTAATAAAGGAAAGTGAATGTCTGGATATTTGAACAGATACAAATACTTTCGTATCTATTCGTTCGAATATTCAATGCATATCAAATGATATGAATCTCATACGCATACCCCATATGCACAAGATGCAAACGGATAAGTACGTGATGTGTATGTCTCCAAATTATTTGTATGAATAACTCAAAATATTTGTATTCATAAAAATACTAAAGTACATATGTCTGGATATTCGATTCATATATGAATGTCCAAATTCATAAAAAAAATCATATGAATAATGAATATTTTTAATGTTCATGCACATCCTTAGCCTCAACTTTTCCTGTATTGTATTGGGGCAATTGTGAGCTTTGTGAACAAACCATCCCAGCCAACTCTGGAAGCTGGAAATTATATTTGCCCACCAGAAAAGTTTTAGCTGGGTGCCCAGAACTGGTGTACTTTTGGGACCACTTCCAGGATCACTGGTGAAGTGCCATCCACACATGAGTGCCTGATCCAGTATACCACCCTGGAGTGCTGCATGGATCCCTTACGAGAGATCCACAGCTGGGGCAGGGTATGGCACCATTACTGTGCTACAAACCAGTCTGAAACTTTGTCCGATGTAGATACAGCATTCTAACTGGTCTGCAGTGTAGCCAAAGCATTCTAGGGGACATGCTGGGTTGGCCTACTGGCCCAGGGCAGATGCAGCCATAGATTCGGATCCAGAATTACATGCTGATGTATGTATGGGGAGCAAAGGTCATTCTGGTCTGATATAAAATTGAAATTGACTGACTTCCCTCAAGGAGGAAGAGGAGGAGGAGGAGGAAGAAGAAATAATCCTGGCTTCTTAGTCTTTTTTACCCCATCATCAAAGCCTTTCTCTCCTTCCCCTTAAGGTCATCAGTTTCTGCTATCAGAGGCCTATTTGCATGAGGGCCTCCAGAACGCATGTAGGACACCCTGGGATGGAGCATTTGCTCCACTGGGTCAGCAATTCTGTTCCAAACTGCCCCAGCCCATCCCAGAGCACCCTACACGTGTTCCAGGTGTAGAGCATGAAATCATGCTCTACACCCGGCCCAGGGCGTTCCCGGCTGTCCCGTCTCATCCCACAGTTCTTTAGGAGGGTGAGCGTTCACATGCTCCCACCTTGACAGCTGCAGGCCCCACCCCAGGCCTGCTACCATTGGAGAAAGAACAACCCAAACAATCAAAATCAGATAGATCAACTCAACAGAGAGAACACAAAAGATCTTTCAAGGAGAAAAAACCAATGTCCTTCTAATATGAGATAACTAAAAGAATGCCCTGATACCAAAATAAGGGGAAATATACACCCTTATATACAAATAATGGTAAATTTACTAGTAA
>MTQE01002217.1:5349033-5363885 GCA_014337955.1 Aspidoscelis marmoratus
AAGTTTATAACAGTATACAAAAGAGGATAAAAAGAATGGTGTATAAAAAAATCAAGAAAGGAGGTAGCAAATAGCCAACCATACAAAAACACCATTCTTTTAGTTATCTCATATTAGAAGGACCTTGGTTTTTTCTCCTTGATAGATCTTTTGTGTTCTCTCTGCTACCATTGGGTCAGGTAAGACCCAGGGATGGGCAGGCCTGTCCTGTCCCTTCCCCGGGTTCCTGTATGCTCCAGGGGACCGGATCAGGTCCCCTAGAGCCTGCAGTAACACCCCCCCCAGGCACCCCCCTGGGGTGCAGCCTACCCAAACACATGCGTGAGAGGCACCCCATGGTCGCCAGGTTCTGAAGTTGTTGGCATGGCTGGTGGCATAGTGCGTCTGTGCGCACCGCCGGCTCTGATTGGCTAGCTACCGCGCAGCTAATAATAATTGGTACAGCTAGCCAGTTAGTTAATAATAATTAGTTAATAATTGGTGCAGCTAGCCAATTAGTGCAGGAGCCCAGGGAAGGGACCCGAGAGGCCTGCCGGCCCCTGGGTCTTACCTGGGAGGGGCATCCTGCCCCTGTGCCAACCTTTTTGGGCTAGGACACACGGGGATGGATTCCTCTTTCACACGTAGGCAGGTAGGAACGCATGCCCATATGCTCCTTACCTGCCTAGGTGTGAATGGGGAATCCGTCCCCACGTGTCTTAGCCTTACTGCACTACGGCCGCTTTCCCACCTCCCCAGGTTTATGAACGTAATGAAGCTTCATACAAATGTATCAAAGCATTCCGTTTGTATTCAAATGTTAATCTTTCAATGTATCGACATTCAATTCGAATTTGAACATCTAAATTTGGACATAAAGAGCCTGTCTAGAAGTCCCACAATCTGGATCAGCCTTTCTCTGCCACTGGAACCAAACTGCACACAGAGTGTTCTCTTTAGAAGCTGTGCATGTAGCCAGAATCCTAGATGTGGACAGGAAGTGCAGAGAGAACTCCAGCCATCCGGTTATCTTTGGACCAGCGCAGTGCTCCAAATGCTGGCTTGCAGGCAATCTTTTTTGGAAGAGATGCTGAGAAAGCAGGATTCACAGCTTTTTGGTTGGTGCATCTTTTCTGGGACTAGAGGTGGGAAATGGATGCCAGTGGAGTGTGGCTCTTGGCCTGTCCAACCTTTCAGGGACCAAGGGTTCCACTTTCGGCTTTGTGTAAATGCAGTCTATCTATCTATCTATCTATCTATCTATCTATCTATCTATCTATCTATCTATCTATCTATCTATCTATCTATCTATCTATCATCTATCTATCTACCTACCTACCTACCTACCTACCTACCTACCTACCTACCTACCTACCTACCTACCTACCTACCTACCTACCTACCTACCTATCTATCATCTCCTGCCCTATACGCTAAGATCTCAGGGTGGGTAACAGCATTTAAAAACAGACATATTTAAAATAGGACCATATATATAAAACAGTATAAAATAATAATGTCTGCAGTGGGGGAAAACTGTGCCACATTTAGCCAAAGGCCAGAGAAAAGAGGTGTGTCTAGCTGTGTCTATTTTTGTGCTGCATCTTAAGCAAGGTCAATTCCCGTTACTCCCAATGGAGAGCAGCTGGCCTAAGGAACTTCACTGATTCATCCTTATTGCGCAATGGAGATACATCCTCTATCTCTACTAGGGATATATAAGAATATTTGAAATATTCATCATTCAATTGAATTCAGCCAAATTTGGACATTCAAATTCGAATCAAATGTTCAAACATTCATTTTTTAATATTCAAATGAATACACATTTTTCGAATCATTCATATGAATCATTCAGAGATTTGTATGTGTAAGGACACATACGCATTACATATGTATCTATACGCATCTTATTCGTATCGGTAGGCATCCGTACACATCCATACGGGATGAAAACGGGATACGTACGGATGCGTATGGATACATACAAAATTTGCCGACATTCATATAATCAAATTCATATAGAAAATTGTGAATAGATGCTAATGTATTGGAATTTGAATACATTAGTTTTTTTTCTCTGTTCATATGAATTTGGACATTCGAAATTGGATTCGAATGAAATCAAATGTCGTAAATTGCATTTGTGCACACCTTTATTCTCTACGGCTTCCAGTAAACATTGCTTGAGAAGGTTCAGATTTCACTTTTCACATCTCTGAGGAGCCACATCCTTCCTCACACTCCAGGAATTATGGGTAAATGCTTCCAGACCCAAACACGGAGCTGCCACGCAGCTTATGAGCCTCACATGCATCTGTCTCTGTAAAAGAGGTTTGAGCTGGCAGAATCCGCATGCTGTGTGGCCTCAGAGAAAGGAGACATCAACAATTTTTAGTGCAGAGAAATAGAGTGCAAGGTATGGACAAATGCTGGGTATGGAAAGGTCAGCTGACCCAGACCTCAAGCAAAGAAGCATAATTCTTTCTGTCGCATTTGACATTTAGGCAAACAGTTACTCTTGCTGGGAAATAGTGATCATTTATGTGTCCTATTCCCAGCTCTTTCTCTGATTTACATTTGTATGAGGATGGGAGGAGTGAGCAAAGTTAGAGGGAGATGAAGATGGAGAATGGCTCTTGCTTAGTGGTAATGAAAGTGGCCTTGAAGACAGAGGGTCGCAGGTTCGAAGCCCAGCCTCTCTCCAGAGATAGGAAGTGACTATAGCACAATAGTATAATGAACTTCCTGGAAAGAAGAGGGTTTCCACTTCAATCCCCAACCTCTCCTAGAAGTAGGCAATGGCCAACCACTTCTGTATCTCTGCTAAGAAAACTGCATAGAGGTGCCTGTCGAGTCTGGAAGTGACTATAGCACAATTGTATAATGAACTTCCTGGAAAGGAGAGGGTTTCCACTTCAATCCCCAACCTCTCCCAGAAGTAGGCAATGGCC
This sequence comes from Aspidoscelis marmoratus, assembly GCA_014337955.1. Classification (NCBI taxonomy): domain Eukaryota; kingdom Metazoa; phylum Chordata; class Lepidosauria; order Squamata; family Teiidae; genus Aspidoscelis; species Aspidoscelis marmoratus. Next base: position 5,351,967 of record MTQE01002217.1, read on the forward strand.
AACCACTTATATATCTCTGCCAAGAAAACTGCATCAAGGTGGCTGTGAAGTCTGGGAGTGGTTATAGCACAATAGTATAATGAACTTCCTCAAAAGGAGAGGGTTTCCACTTCAATCCCCAACCTCTCCCAGAAGTAGGCAATGGCCAACCACTTCTGCATCACTGCCAAGAAAACTGCATAGAGGTGCCTATGCATCAGCAACATCTATGTAAATAGAAAGATACTCTCTTTCAAACACACACATAAACAAACACACACATATATTTCTGTCTCATTGAGGTTAGCTGAGTAAAATGTTGAAGCTCAAGAGAAAGGGTGACATTTTGCCAATAGTGCTCAGCCGACAGCGATATGTCCTAAGCAAATGTCTGACTAAATGGGAGAAAAAGCAGAATAACTGGGGTATTGCTGTAAAAGCTATACAGCTGATGACAAAGGGGGGGGGGCGAAGGGCATGCCATTTTGTAATGTTGTGAACTGTGTAACGTGGATGCCATGTCCAGAGCAGGCAGCAGCAGTAAGCACACACACACTGGTGCATACAGCAAGAAGCCAAGTCAGTTTCCAGAGTTTTGGGGGATATAGAGCATGCATAGCCAAACAGGCCAAGAGTCAGTTTACCAGAGTGTCGTCATAAGTCGCAAAGCCAGTTAGGAGTCAGGAATCAGAGTTCACACGAGTCGGGGGTTGCCGAGAAGATTCTTTGTTTGCAACGGCAGGTGCAGAGTTGAGTGAAAGTAGGAGTTAAGTAGGAGATGGAGAGCCACGCCCTTGGTGGCCCTGCTGTTTCCCATGGAGGCACTCTGAGCAAAATAGGTGTTCTCATTCTCTTGAGTCTGGGTGGTCTGGGTGCGGCACAGCATCTGCTTCTGGGGGGACAGAACCCTGGGGCGTGCCTCTCTCATTTTGGCTGGCATGGGTGGGGAACTCACCATCTGAGGAGTCAGAGAGGGCACGAGGCATGACACCAGATATCCTCTTCTCTGCATTCTATCTGCTTGGGAACCAGGTTCTGGAGGCGGCTCTCCTAGTGGGAAAAGATGGATCAGCTACCTTACCAATTGGCCCTTTCTGGGCTATCTAGATGCAGCCAATATCTGCATCAATATCACGCCAATCTTCCGTGACAAGCCTTTTATGCTTAACTCTGGTTTTCCTACAAGACGTAGGTCCCAATGGATCTGGCACGGTTGCAGATTACAACCACTGTGCATTTGGAGCCTTCCAGCCTCATCCCTGGACAGATACCAGCAAAGCTTTGACAAGGTCAAATCCTTCCTTCTCTCCCCCTCCCCCCTTCCTCTCCCTACATCCAGCAATGCTAAGGAGCCTTCCGGGAACCTTAAGGCTAACGAAGTGTGAAATTTATGTCTATAGCAAACAAGGTGTCTCCTTTCCACCTGAGCTGGTGATTACTCTCGATGAGAAAAAGTGACAAGGATTGCCTGTAAGACGGTCATTGCTTCATCTTCTGCCTCTTTGATAGTGAGGTGTCCTTCTCTTGCTCTATCCAGCTCTGCTGCAGAGGTTCTGGCGTGCTTGCCAAGGTACCTTCATGGTGCAACAATGACCGCAGCATGCAATACCTTCGCATACAATGAAGGCAACATGGGAGCCCATGGGCACAGAACTGGTGCCTTTAAAAGGGTGCTCCTGCATGGATTGGAGAGGGGAGAGACAAGAATGAAAGCATTCTGTATTTGCAGGCAGTGTTCCAGAATAAGTGGAGCTGCCCAGAACAAGAAACCTGTCTCAAGCTGGGACAGGTTGCTGGTGGAACAGAATGGGGTGTCTGCATTTATACATCCTGTTCCACTCCAGGCCTTGCCTCTGCCTTCAGACAGTCCTCAGAGACAATTCTCATAAGGATAGGAACCAATAGGCCTATTGGGATTTCTGAGCCAATTTTGTGTACAGCAGTGTCACCCTGCCCCACCCCCATGCAGCGTTCACACCAGAAGAAAATGCAGATGGTGAGCCAGGGAGTCCTCAACAGCTTTGGTGAATTGGGGGCACTCCAGGATGCTCCAGAATATTCTGGAACACCCTGGGATGCTCCAGGATGGAGGCGGCCCAATAGGGTGTGGACACAGCACTCTGGATCATCCCCAAGGCGTATGTGAGAGTACACCTTTGTTCCCAGGGTAAGTAACAACAGCAAGCCAATTCAATGCTGGGAATAATTAGGAAGGGAATACAAAATAAGACAGCAGGTGTCATTTTGCCCCTTTATAAATCTATTGTGAGGCCACATTTGGAATATTGTGTACAATTCTGGTCACCACACCTCAAAAAGGATATTGTGGAACTAGGGAAGGTGCAGAGAAGGGCAACCAGAATGATTAAGGGTCTGGAACACCTCCCTTACGAAACCAGGCTGCAACGTCTAGGCCTCTTCAGTCTGGAGAGACGGCGTTTAAGAGCGGACCTGATTGAAGTATATAAAATTATGCACGGTATAGAAAAGGTGGATAGAGAAAATTTCTTTTCTCTATCACACAACACTAGAACCAGGGGGCACTTTATGAAGCTGATGGGTAGGAGAATAAGGTCTGACAGGGGAAAGTATTTCTTCACCCAGAGGGTCATCGGCTTATGGAATGTGCTGCCGGAAGAGGTGGTGACAGCTACCAGTCTGGATGGCTTTAAGGAAGGGTTAGACAAATTCATGGATGACAGATGTATCAATGGCTACTAGAACGAATGCCTAGATGCATCTTTCAGGCTGCGGGGGGAGGGGGGACTGGGGCGCTTCTAAGGCCATCTGCTGGGACTCGAGAGCAGGAGAAGGTTTGTCCTTGTCTCTGCTTGAGATGCCCGTGAGCATTTGGTGGGCCACTGTGTGTGACAGGATGCTGGACTAGATGGGCTGTGGCCTGATCCAGCAAGGCTTTTCTTATGTTCCTATGTTAAGAGATATCAGAGAAATGACCTGTGGTTCATATGGAGACTCCAGTTTGGATTTCCTGTCAGGGTTTGTTTCCTTGACCTTTTCCTTTCTCAAGGCACCTACAAGGCAGTCAGGGTAACTTGCCCAGAGCTGCCCAGAGTGGGCAACACCAGGGAAGCAGATGCATACGAACACGCAAGCAGCAACACAGGAGAGATCCAAGGCCTTTTCACACTTGGCCTTATTCTGGAACATATCTCAGAACATGGACTTGTTATCTGCATGGTAGTGCAGACTATGGTAGATCCCAGCTGAAGCTTCCCATAGTCTGCATTAGCATATGGACAACAGACCCCTGTCCCAAGATATACTCTGGAAAAAGGGCTAGTGCAGAAAGGGCTCATGTTTCAAGAATTGGCCAGTCCATAAGTCATCAATCATGAGCTGGAATTCAAGGGGTTGCCAGAAGAGGTCTGTTGTTTGCAACAACAGGAAACGGGTTAGGGCTGATTTTATGGGCTATCGCTGCATAGTTCTCTGCACTGCAGATGTTTTTCCTGAAGGCATGATGAGCAGTGCAGCTGTGCCTTTTCCCTACAGAGCTGACTCACCGCTGGGCTACTGTCAGCCAGGTTCTGGAGCATGCCCAGTGTCTACCATGCCTGTGCTAACTGAGGCGGGCTCCAGCTGGGGGTTCTGTGCTGTTTCCACAGACTGGGGTTCAATGTCTGGAGGTGTATCCGTCTGGAATTCCTCATCTGGAGGATTCAGATGGGTCATTGGACATGACAATATCTGGAAGACCCAATGAGTTTTCATGCCATAGAGGGGATTTGAACGAACGGATTCCTGGGTTCTAGTCTAATCCACTTAACCACTGTGGCTCTAGAAGGTCACGATTATACAGCCGAGGGCTTCCTGAAGACAGCAGTGCCTTCACTCAGCAGTTGTTTGAATACGGATGGTGCTGTTCGTCTCCGGTAACAGCAACCCATCCCAACATCCCAAGGTTGCTTGTTCTGGTTCAGCGTATGTCTTCCTGCCCCAGAACAGAGAAGGCTAGAGCTGGAAGGCCCTTTGATGAATGTTTAGGCTACCGTTCAATACAAATTTCCTTTCACAACTTTATTCCATATAAATGTCCACTCACATTTTTCTTTTTAATTTATTTTTGAAAGTGGATGAATACATTTCTGCCAACTTGCACGCAAACTCAAGAGCATACATTTTGCATGCGTATGCATCTATTATATATCAGACACACTGGCTGCTTCTCCCCTCGGTGAAGTAAAGGCACCTTAGTCAGGCCCTCAGGGTGTCTGGTCTCCATTGGGAGAAATAGAGACCCACCTCTTTCCTAATTTGGTCTAGCGGTTAGGGAGCCGGACTCTTATCTGGGAATACCGGGTTTGATTCCGCCCTCCTCCACAAAGCCAGCTGGGTCACCTTGGGTGAGTCACAGCTCTCTTCTGAGCTCTCGCAGTCCCACCTACCTCAGAGGGTGTTCTGTTGTGAGGAGAAGAGTAGAAAGCTTTGTCAGCCACTTTGAGTCCCCTTGAATGGGTGAGAAAGGCAGGGTAGAAAAGCCAACTCTTCTTCTTCTGCTACATTATGAAGCCACAGCCATGTAACACATAGACGTCTGCTTTGGTTCCATTTGCACACCCTGTCCCTCTCTTCCTCCAGGTTCAGGCTGCACTGGAGAATGACAGGAAGGCTTGGAGCAATCTACCTTTGTACCATTCCGAACCCCTGTTTCCCCAGCTTTGTATTTTACCTCGTTCAGCTATCAAAGAGCAGCAAACCAGTTCAACTGGAAGTCTACCCTTTGGTCTCCCCTACAGCCTGAGCCTGAAGGGCGGAGAAGTAGGACACTTTGTAAGAAGAGGGGACCTGGATCTCTTGTGCTGCATGCCTTAGAAATTCCTGCACTTCAGTGATCGGAACTGCCTAGGACGTTCTAGAACAGAGCGCTTGCACACTGTGGTGCCGCCCTAGTCCCAGAGCACCCCAGAGTCGCCCTGATTGTCAAACCTGGCCCACAGTTTAACTGAGAGTGCCTAGGGCACTCCCTGTCAATCCCCAAACACAACATTTGTGAACAGTGTGGGGAGGGGGTGTAGCAAGGCCTGCCACAGCTACAACTCTGCAATTGCACACCACAATGCTTTGCACCATAGTAACAGCTTGGCGCACATGGTTTTCGCTACAGTGATGCAGACATTCCTGGGAGGGACCTTCCGCACTTCAGCAGGACCCAGGTAAATCTGGGTTAAATTTGAGGTGGGCTGGCACTTGCAGTATGAATGGCAGCCACTGTCTCTATATTTAACCTCCATGGGATAGTATTGCACAGAAGTTAAGTGTGAAAAGGGCCTTGAAGCAACCATTCATTAGTACCTCTGTAATGGTGCTATAATCCCCCTATCTGGATGGGGAGGCTAAAAAAGAGAGAAAGGACTCTAAGGCTGCATTTCCATTGAAGTTTTTAAGCAAATTGAATCTGTTTTCAGAGCTGGCTGTTCCCAAACGATTAGAGGAATCCGCAGTTTCTGAGGATTAAACGTAGAACGTAATGAAGCTTCATACTCTCTATATTTGGATAAAAAGAAGTCTCACAACGGGATTTAGAAATAATCTTTGCTTTTTGTGAGTTGGAATACACAGGTTTTGGGGGTGGGGGTGGGGGTGGGAAGGGGTGTTCTCTTCAGTTCCCCCTGACTCAACAATCACCCATTATTTCCCTCTTTTTCCTCCCAGCTGTAGTGGCTAGAGCAGAGCTGGCAGCTGCTGTTGCAATGTTTCAAGAGATACATTACATTGTAACAGCAGGGAGATTCTGATAATGGCAGGAGAGTCTAATTTTAAAGAGACAACGATCGGATCTTTATTTCTCCCCTCCCTTCCCCGTGCTGCTTTATGTATGGAGAGTCTGATCCTCGCCTCATAAAGTCGGGGTATGATGGAAAAGAGGGGGGGAGGGGGTTCCCCTTCTAAATCCACATAATAAGCTATAAATGAGGACATGAAAAAATGGAACTCAATGCAGATTAAATTTCTCTGGACTTAAAGCCCTACTAAATTGTGCAGTGGGGTTGCAGCATAACTTGATGGCAGAAACATTATCACAAAAATAGCTACCAGAAGCTACCAAGTTAAGACAAGATGTTGAATCAAATGGGCTGTGGCCTGATCCACCAGGGCAGCTTCTCTTACATTCTTCTGTTGTTCCTCCTTACATTCCTCGGAGAAAAGACAAGATACCAATTCCAAAGATAAATAAATTTCCATTGGATCAGCTCAGTTCTTCCTAAGTAGTTGACCAAAGGCCTTATTCCTCCGTCTGCATCCTAAACCAACCTATTTTTCTCCTGCATCACACACATTTGGGCATCAGGTGCTGTTCTCCACAACCTGGTACAGGCGGATTCAGCTTCCCTTCATCTCAGCACCACCACTTTGTACTCCGAGGCAAGAGGAGAGAAACAATTCCCTCGTTTCATTATGATTATTCCTGGTCTCAGTAAATAAATAGCTACATGTGTATTTTTCACCTGCATCTGAAAAGGAGATCCTGCGTATTCCCCGCACTCCTCAATTTTTCATGCCTCTTTGGGGAAAAGAGTTCAAAGGATGGGAAATAAACCTAGGAGTTAAAAGAATAAAAGCGAAAGGAAAAAACCCAGTCAGCACATTTCCTTTTGCTTATCATAATCCAGTTATATTTCTCTTACCCACTCGCCCCCTTTCTGTTACTCTTTTACTGCTGCGTGATGAGGCACTGTGAATTTAATTCTTGTTTCAGCAGGGCTCTTATATCTAGTGCTGAGTATTAAGTAGGCCTGGAAGTGTTAATCGGTTTAATCAGTAGATGAATCAGCTAAAGCCAATTTTCATCAGGGAGGATGACAGTTCAGAATATACTAATTTTTCTGAGGCGCTTTCAACTCATATCTGTTACCTGACAGCTCCTCTCCTCTGCATGTTTGCTCCAAAGTCAATCTGGTGCATTTGAATGGGGTACACATGAAAAATAAACAGGCTAGAAGTGCAATTATGTAGGTAGGTAGGTAGGTAGGTAGGTACGTATGTACGTATGTGTGGGGAGAGAAAGAGAGAGGTTTATTCCTTGTTACTTGAATAGATTCTTAGGTACCCCCTCCAGGTTGGAGAGACAGGAAGGATGCTTCTAAAGACCATGTGCAGGGAATAAAGAGCAGGTGAATGTTTGGGGCCACTGTGTGAGACAGGATGCTGGATTAGATGGGCTGTGGCCTGATCCAGCAAGGCTCTTCTTATGTTCTCATGAAACTCATGGAGGGTAGGTGCATCAATGGATACTAGAATGGATGCCTTAGGTACTACCTTCAGGTTGGATACCCCCAAAGGTCATGTGCAGGGAGCTGAGAACAGATGAAGGTTTTGCTTTGCTTTTCTGCTTGAGAATGCCTAGAAGCAATTGGTGGGCCACTTTGTGAGACAGGATGCTGGACTAGAGGAGCTGTGGCCTGATCTAGCAGGGCTCCTCTTATATACCTATGCTTTTATGTTGTTGCTAAGCAGGGTGGTAATTTTGGTCCTTTCCACATTCCTCTCACCCACATTCCAAGACAGGGTGGGATGCCCAATTATGGAATAAATCCATCTCAGGCTGTGATGGGGTGTTCCTGCAGCACAACAGGCCCATCTGTATTTGGATGCCCTGGTCCATTATAGGCCTATTGACTGCCTCCAAAAGCCCTGCAAAGGCTGCAGGTGAAAACTCAAACAATACATTGTGTTATTGTACATGTCCTCTTTCATACCATAAATCTGAGTTCTGCCCACGTATATCCTAGCGCTACTGCATTTTTCTCTTTATTATTATTATTATTATTATTATTATTATTATTATTATTATTATTATTATTATTATTATTATTATTATTATTATTATTATTATTATTATTATTATTATTATTATTATTATTATTATTATTATTATTATTATTATTATTATTATTATTATTATTATTATTATTATTATTATTATTATTATTATTTACATTTATATCCTGCCCCATACCCAAAGGTCTCTGGGCGGGTTACAACAACAGATTAAAACAACAGATTAAAACAGAATGCACATTAAAAACGTAAGTGGTCCCCAAATTTATTTGAAATAATTGCTGTAAATATTGAGCACTGAAAGTATTCTTCAAAAGGATGCTTTGCTTAGCTTTTAATTGTGTCACGATATGTTCTAAGGTTGTTTGGTTCCATAGTCCACTATGCTAGATTGACAGCGACAGGGCCAAATAATCCGTTGAATATCTGGCAATAAGTAAGCGGATCAATGAATTTGGCTAAACATTTGTGTTTAGAATCTGTATTACTGTTTAATTATTTATCATCATCATCATCATCATTATTGACATAAAACAACAGTAATACACAGCAAACAGGATATTTATGCTAGTTTTGGTAATTGTTATCACTAGTCCCTTCCCAAGCGCCTAGGACAGAGTGATGCATCAGTGAATTATATGAGCAGATTCCAGCGAAGTGGCTTTCTGTAGGTGGCAGATTGATGATGAAGATGATGATGAGAGGACTCTAGATCTTCCTTTATGTTCCATGTGAGGGACATTTCTTCCCTTCAGCATGGATTAGAGAATAGGAACATTAGCCTATTACAGTTACTGCCTCTAACTTGCTTAGGAACTAGGAATGCCCACAGTTTTTTTTTTTCCATATCAAACCAAATGCAAAAAGAAACCGTATTCGTTCAAATAAATCCCCTTCAAATGTGGTAGGATTCAAATGCAATATGAATGTTTGATACAAATCCAATTTGAGTCCCTGCTATGAATTGCCTACGTTTCGCCCACTGTATCCCATACAAATCTCCTACGTATGTGCTATGTACCTACTATGTACATTTGAACCCACTCTGGATCCACTTTGAATCCACTCTGGATTCACTGCAGATGTGACTGGGGCAGTTGTTTTCCTACCTCGCCAGGTTCAGGAATGCAACGAAGCTTCGTACAAATGTATCAAAACATTTGATTCAATTTTGATTCTCAATCTTTGGATGTACCAGCATTGATCTGAATACAAATGTCCAGATTCGGATGAATTTGGACGGGTTTCAAATGTGACAAATATCGGTCCACATCCCTATTAGAGACTGCTTTTCTTCCGCACATAGATGCAATCTCAATGGACTCTACAAGATGTGTCTTTCAGTACAGCATGGAATACCGGAAGCAAAGAATGAATTTAAAGAGGGCCTCCCATAGCTTCTGCCTTATAATATCTATGCCTGACATAGTTTCACTGAATGTTTCTGAGTACTGGTACCAAGGTGGAGTTGTGTGCTTTTCAATGGCATTGCAGTGATGTCAAACTGGAGGAAAGAACCAACAGAATGGTGGCACTTTGTCAAGGAGGAGAAGGAGAAGAGTAGCTTTTTTATAACATACATTAGAACATAAGAGTAGCCCTGCTGGATCAGGCCACAGCCCATCTAGTCCAGGATCCTGTCTTACACAGTGGCCCACCAAATGTTTACGGGCATCTCAAGTGGAAGACAAAGGCAAAACCTTCACCTGCTCTCAGTTTCCTGCACACGGTCTTTAGAAGCGTCCTGCCTGTCTCCCTTATACCTTGCTTCTTGTACACTGAACCCTTTGTGCCTTGGAAAGGCATTGAAGTCCCTCCAAGGTGCCTGCTATTCACTTCTGTATCTGGAGCAAGAACTCACCATTTATTGTAAGGGGCAACAAAGTTGAGTCCTCAAGTACCTAAGTCCCCTGAAAGAGATGGATACAGTATTTATTTTCTCCTGTTGTGATCATACATAATCTTGGATAACAGGTTTTTGGCAGCTGGGGAGAATGCAAATGCCATATATATAATTAAAATGCTCCTCAAAGTTGCAGCTTTTACAACTGTACTGAAGGAGGAGATGGGGGAGGAAGGGGGAGAGATGGAAATGGAGGAGGAGAAAAAGTGGATTGAGGAAGAGAAAGAGAAGGAGGAAAGAAGAAGAGTTGGCTTTTCTACCCTGCTTTTCTCACCCATTTAAGGGGACTCAAAGCGGTTGACAAAGCTTTCTATTCTTCTCCCCACAACAGAACGTCCTGTGAGGTGGGTGGGGCTGTGAGAGCTCAGAAGAGAGCTGTGACTAGCCCAAGGTCACCCAGCTGGCTTCATGGAGGAGGGGAAATCGAACCCGGTATTCCCAGATAAGTCACTGGCTCGTTAACCACTAGACAAAACTAGCTAGTGGAGGAAGAGGACAAAAAGAAGGAGGAGATGGAAGAGAAGAAATAGAAGAAAGAAAACGAGAAAAAAGGATGGAGGAGGAGAAGATGGAGGAGGAAGAGGAGGGAGATACAGAGATGAAGAAAATGGAGGAAAGGGGAGGAAGAAATAGGAGAGGAGGAAAAGGATTAAATTCATTTTTTGCTTCCACTATTCGATGCTTTATTGAAAGACCCATAAAACACTGGCTGCTCCAGCAAGATGAAAGGAAGATTTCTTTTCTTGCTAATTATAAAAATGCCAGGCTAGAAAAGGGGCATGGGGGGTAGAGAAAAGGCAGGTTATGATTTCTTGCTTTAAACAATTTTTATTGCCGCAAAGAGTTTGGCTCTATTTGCAGATTTGGGTGAGTGCCAACTGGCTGTCATTAAATCTGTCAGTCTTAAGTCTCAGCTGCACTTATTCAAAGTGGATATAAATAAAACCCTGAAGCCCTATTAAAAGAGTCAGAGGAGAAGGCTTTAGGGCAGCCTTCAGAATTACTTACTGAGGGCTTCCTTTCTTAGGCTAGGTGAGTCTGATTTCACACCATCCTTCACACAATTCTGACTGTGGAATTCTGTGGATACTTATTAGAAATGTGCCAAAATAGGTTTGAATCGAATAGGGGGGTGCTTCCGCACAGGGGCTTTAACACCCATTAGTCACACATTCCAATGTGCGCCTTCACACATGGGTCACTGATTAGAACACTTCCGGTGAGGGGTGTTCACACAGCGAGCCCGTTTTTAATCCGGATTCCGGTGGCAAAACCGGTTTGCCACCGGAGCGTCCGCATTAGCGGGGCCAAAGAAGAACACATCCGGTGTGTGACTAATGGGTGTTACTAACACACCACATTTCAAGTGGTCTTGCACTGTGAAAACGCATCGACTTAGGATGCGTCCGCACGGCGCAAGTGTAACTACCCATGTCCCACCCCCGGCTCGCCACGATTGGTTCACCAGAGCCAAGCATGGCAAGCCGGGGGACCTTGCTGCTGCGGCTCGCCCTCGCCTAAAGCCCTGGGGGGAGTGCGGCCGATTCCCTCCTTACCTCGTCAGCATCGGCTGGTTTCTGAGGGTTGGCGCCCAGGATACAGCGCGCCTGCATCCTGTGCGCCTCCTGAGTGGCTGCGGCTGCTACTGGCAGCCCTTGCCCTCAGGAGCGTTCTGAGCAGGCACGTTGCCCTTAGTAGACAGTGAACCGGAGTTATTAAAACCAGTTCCCCCGGAGATCTGGTTTAATTAGCCCCTGTGCGGAAGCAGCTGGGATGTTTAAAAAGTTCCAAGTTTGAACCAAATGCCCTAGAACATACGAACATAAGAGGAGCCCTGCTAGATCAGGCCACAGCCCATCTAGTCCAGCATTCTGTCACACACAGTGGCCCACTAATTTCCCATGGGCATCACAAGCAGAGACAAGGGCAAACCTTCTTCTGCTATTGAATCCCAGCAAATGGCCTTAGAAGCATCCTGCTTGTCCTCCTAGCCTGAAAGATGTACTTAGGCATCCATTGAACCTGTCCATAAACTTGTCTAACCCTTCCTTAAAGCCATCTAGGCTGGTTGCTGTCACCACCTCTTCCGGCATCAAATTCCATAGACCAAGGATGCTCTGGGTGAAGAAATACTTCCCCTTGTCTGATCTGACTCTCCTACCCCTCAGCCTCATAGATGCCCCCTGGTTCTAATGCTGTGTGATAGAGAAAAGAAATTTTCTCTATCCACCTTTTCT
>MTQE01002217.1:5375310-5386556 GCA_014337955.1 Aspidoscelis marmoratus
CAATGGCGGATGCAGAGTTGGGTGTTTCTTAAGTAGGACTCAGAGAGTCATGACCCCACTGACACATCTGTTTTGCCTAGAGGTGAGCTGAGCAGCACAGCTGTTGTTGTTCTCCCTAGAGAGAACTCAGCTTAGGGTGTTGCATATCATCTGAGTCTGAACTATCCCCATTTGGGGAACAGAGGCAGTTTCCAAGTTTGGCCCCTGAGGAAAGGAACATGAGGCATGACACCTTGCTCTAAACCAGCAGTTCTCAAACTTCCTAATGCCGTGACCCCTTAATGGAGTTCCTCATGTTGTGGGGACCCCCAACCACGGGGGCGGAGCAGCTGGGAGGTGGGAGGGAAGGGCGGTGGGAGACTTGTTGTGACCCCTCTGAAAGGGTAATTCGACCCCCAAAGGGGTCCCGGCCCACAGGTTGAGAACCACTGCTCTTTGAGAATATGCCCCCTTTTCAAAAGTTATCTACGGAACTGAGCCACCAGGCGACACACTGCTTCCAAAGGTCTTGGATGACTTTTGTTGAATTTTATAAGATAAGGAAATCCAAGTGTTCACATTTATCATGATTCTGCTTACATTTTGATTGTGAGTCATCGTGTGAACAGGCCCCAAATCCCACCCTTTATCTGACATGGATTTTCTTGCATCCTATTAAAAAGGGATAGTGAAATTTAAAAATGACCTATAGCTGAATGCAAGTAAACTGGAACAAGGTGGAAACAGGTCCCCCCAGGTCCTGTTTGTACTTACCTTCTAGGGAGCATAGACCCGCTCAAGTCTACCCAGAAGTTCACCAACCCCTCCCAGTCCTAAATAGCTGTGGACAACTAAAATGTAGTACACAGCTTGACTGGGAGTGTCTTGGTGGCTCACAGGCAGCATCGTTTTCACACACTTCCAGGTGCAATCTTGAGAGTGGACATGGTAGTGCAGTTCTGTCTGCACAGTTGCCCATCACATCCCAATTGCCAAGACAATGCCCAAGCATGTGCCAGAAGTTGCCATGGCAATCTTGCCTACCAAGGCCTGGCCATCTGCACTTCAACTGCTAATAGTCAGATTCAGGACCTGACTGGTGCTTGACGTGCAGATGGGTCCCACCATACTTTATCTTCACTTTACTGGTATGGTATTATCCATCCATTCATCCATTCATTCAGTTTATTTGTATACCGCCTTTCTAATAAATTACTCAGGGTGGTTTTCAGCAACCATGAAAAAATACAATACAAAGTAATACATCATCACATGAGAGAAATATAGCAAGTAAATAAATCAGTTTTAGAAAATAAAACATCAAATATATATCATAATCAATGTACAGAATTCTACTAATACGCTATATAATCTAAGAAACTATAGTACACAGTTATCAACTAAGAAAATAAGCCATAAGACCAATTAATGCGAGGCAACTCAAAAATATCAAAGGAGAAACTGACCCGAAATTGTAGCAAAGCAGCAACCACCAACCCAGGTGTCTCTCCGTTCCTCCATCTTCAGCTGGAACCCACACCTAGAGGAGGCCGTGGCAAAGGCTCCAATCTCACAGGTGCAGCACAAGACTTGGTTGTTTCTCCTCTTATAATATCATATCACTCCAGACAGTGTGGCCCTTAATGTATCCCTACATCCAGTATCTATCTATCTATCTATCTATCTATCTATCTATCATCTATCTATCTATCTATCTATCTATCTATCTATCTATCTATCTATCTATCTATCTATCTATCTATCTATCTATCTATCTATCTATCTATCTATCTATCTATCTATCTATCTATCTATTTATTTACATTTATATCCCGCCCTATACCCTAGGGTCTCAGGGCCGGTAACAGCATATTTAAAAGACAAGAATATTTAGAATAAAACCATATATAAAAACAGTATAAAACATTAGTATGTGCAGTAGGGAAAAACTGTGCTATATCTACTTCTTCTTCCTGACAAAGAAGAAATCTATAAATTTACTCAATGCACAGCAATTCCATGATGCATTAGGTAGATGATTCCTCTAATACTCAGAGATGCTGGGATTGGTAATACCTATTAAGACTGACTGCATTAATTATCTCTGCCCATCTGACCCTTTGGCTTCTTCCTGGGACCAGGCATCTTTTTGACTGATTAAGATCAGAGAAGAAAAGTAGGTCATTGTGCACCTGGATGGGCAGTTGAAGGTGAGTATTGGAAGTATGTCTTGCATAAAAATGCGGGGGGAGCATTACTGTTATTTTACAACCTTTGCTGTTGAGGTCCCCATGTGCCACAGAACCCCAGGCTCTTCTGCCCTCTACAGTCTTCTAGAGTTTGTCGAAGCTCATGTTCATTGCTTCCATGGAACCATCTAACCATCTCCTTCTCTGCCATCCCCTTCTCCTTTTGCTTTCCATCCTTCCTAGGATGAGGGTCTTTCCAATGAGTCCTGTCTTCTCATTATGTGGCCAAAGTATCTGAGCTTCAGCTTCAGGATTTGTCCTTCCAATGAACCATAGTATTGACTAATTTGATCTCCTTGCAGTCCAAGGTAGGGATGTGCATGAATATTTGTAATAGTCAAAGTTCATAAGAATTCACAAGAATTCGGACAAATTCGGACATTTGGATTTTAACCAAATGTCAGCACCTTCAAATATTGACATTGACATTCAAATTGAATGCTTTGGAACATTTGTATGAATATTCATTACGTTTGTAAACCTGGGGACGTGGGAAAGCTGCTGTGCAAGTCAAATCTTAAATGGATCCAGAGTAGATTCAAAGTGGATTGAGAGCTGATTCAAAGTAGATTCAGGGCAGATTTGAAGAGTTGCTTTCTTCACCCCACTTTTCTCATCCACTTAAGGGGATTTACAGCAGCTGACAAAGCCTTCTATTCTTCTCCCCACAACAGGCACCCTGTAAGGTAGGTGGGGCTGTGAGAGCTCAGAAGAGAGCTGTGACTAGCCCAAGGTCACCCAGCTGGCTTCATGGAGGAGTGTGGAATCAAACCTGGTATTCCCAGATAAGAATCCAGCTCCCTAACCACCAGACCAAGCACTTTCAGAGTGGATGTGTAGCAGATATGTATGGGATTTACAGTACATCAAACATATCAAATCCAAATCCTACCACATTCAAAGGGGATCTAGTTGAACGAATACAAATTTTCTCGCATTCAAATGAATACAAATCGAATACAAAAATAAAACATTCTTGCACATCCCTAGTCCTAGGGACTCTCAAAAAGTCTTCTCCAGCACCACAGTTCAAAAGTGTTGATTCTTCAGTGCTCAGCCTTCCTTATGGTCCAACTCTCACAGTCATCCATCAGTATTAAACAAATAACTTTGATTTTTGTTGGCAAAAGGATGTTTCTGCTCTTTAAAAAGCTGCCCAAGTTTACCATAGCTTTGCTCCCAAGGAGCAAGTATCTCTTAATTTCATGGCTACAGTCACTGTCCGCAGTGATCTTTGAGCCCAAGACAATAAAACCGGACACTGCTTCCATGTCTGGCCCCTTTATTTGCCAGGAAGTGATGGGAACGCAGCCTTAGCATGCTTCATAGTTTCTGGTAGAAAATGCGTCACAGGGGCGAATGTCACAGATGAATTAAAAAGCAGGCGGGTTTTTAAAGGGTGCTAATGCTGGACTGTAGCTTAGGAGGGTTTCAGTATTTAAATGGGGCAGATAGGGCTTTGGTCTGGAGATGGTTTTGATGACTATGAATAATGACTTATTTAAAAATCCATTTCTTTTTCTTTTCCCCGCAGAAGTTCCAGCCCTGCAAAGGTGCAAATGGTATAGACGGAACATTGACTCAATGTATACTGCAGCTCTATGGGAAGGGGAAAACTGCATATTCAAACTTACATTGTTTACCATTAGGGAAACGCTACGTCATGTTCCGTGCGAGGTGATACTTTGCGTCTGAACAAGGTTCACCCCATGGAAGTATCCTGGGAGGTAATCCAGAAGCTGATACAGGGTGTAACGGCTGTCATTCAAGTGTTGCTTTTTTCAGCACCAAGGACAGGGCTATGATATTTTGTACTGCGGCTTGATGACGTGAGTTCAATTACATCTGCGTAATTCCTCCTGCTCTCCTCTGGAAGACGTGCGCTAATTGAAGGCCTGAGGGGACTGACATCATGACCCGCTTTCGCGCTCCCTCACTCTTCTGTTTTACATGCAGCCCTGTGAAAAGTTCTCATTAATGCAAAGAGTTGCTCTGAGCTTCCTGACATCTTTGGCAGCACTAATAAAGATATCACCATACTGTCTTCTGGGCTCCCAGTAGCCAACTTCATGAGCTTACATAACTGCCTTTACTATTTTATTTTATCATGTCAAATTCCCCCTGCCCCTTCCTGGCTGTGGGTATGAGCCTGGCCTTCTTCCGTAACCACTTGCAACTCACAGAAGGTGACAGTCAAGATTTTAGCTGCATTCTTTCCTCTCTGCCTTTGCCTGGGTGTTGAAGCCCCTGAGTTGCCGTTGTTCTTAACTGGAGGATAAATCCTGTGCCAAAACATTTTTACTACTCATAAAGCCTAAGGCAATCCACCCACCCACCCACCCATCCATCCATCCATCCATCCATCCATCCATCCATCCATCCATCCATCCATCCATCCATCCATCCATCCATCCATCCATCCATCCATCCATCCATCCATCCATCCATCCATCCATCCATCCATCTTTGCTTATTTAAAAATGCTTATATTTTACTAGGGAGCTGCACAATTTTTTCCCCTATTCACTTGCCTTTATGTGAATGGAGCTCTTTCGAATATCCTAGGCTTTGAATTCGCTTTCAATGTTCCTCAAATGTTCATCCTTGTCAGGATCCGCTGTAACTCCAAATTCTCTCGAAATCTGCTAAGAATCCTTTGCAAATATAACAAAGCTTCCCATGAATGTGCAAAGGCTTTCGCTCTGGATGCGAATGTCTACTTTCAAATAAATCCAATATTCTATTTGAATGCATATGTTCAAAGTTTCGCAGTTCATATGTGAAGTTGTTGAACCTTTTGCCCAGCCCTATATTTTACCCTTCAGCCTGAGATCTCAGGGTAGCTCATACATCCATTAGAAATCAATAAGGATATAAACCATAGTTAAAGTACTCACCCACCCCCTGGCAGCCCAAGACAATTTCGTTTATTTATTTCTATGCCATCCTATATCCAAAGGTCTCAGGTCACACGAAAATCATAATTAAAAATGGATTTTTTTATATAAAAAAATGTCTAAAACAGTACACTAAAACAAAAACAGTGCCCACAGGGTGAGGGGCTGTTGTCCCCTCAGCCAAAGAAGAAGAAGAGTTGGCTTTTCTACCCAGCTTTTCCCACCCATTTAAGGGGACTCAAAGCAGCTGACAAATGTAAGAACATAGGAGAGGCCCTGCTGGATCAGGGCACAGCCCATCTAGTCCAGCATCCTGTTGCACACGGTGGCCCACCAAATGTTCATGGCCATCTCAAGCAGAGACAAGAACGAACCTTTTCCTGCTCTCGAATCCCAGCAAATGGCATTAGAAGCATCCTGCTTCCGACCACCCCAGCCTGAAAGATGTACCTGTCTTTGAAATTCATTCTAGTATCCATTGATACATCTGTCACTCATAAATTTGTCTATAAGAACCTTCTGTTCTTCTCCCCACAACAGTCATGCCAAGCTCCTTCCCATTACTCCCACCAAGTGCCCATCAAGCACCTTGACCAACTCTCCTGATTCAGAGGTCATGAGGAGATAGACCTGGATGTCATATTAGGGTGAAGCTCCAAGGCATGGGGGAGAAGATACACTTTAGCCAGACAACATAAACTATGAATCTCTGTTCATGGAGGCAAAGAATATCTGTGGCAAGGAATGCACATCATCCGCTTGGGCTTGTATAACAGATGGGCTTCACAGCTATCTGGGCCAGGGCACACTCCAGCACATGTGGAGATGTTTCTGGAATGGAAGTGTCTCAGTGCAGTACATATACTCCATGCTGGGGCATACCAGGACTCTAAGTCTTCTTGGAAACAGAAACAAATTAGTTTTGGGTAGATCAACAGGAGAGTCCCTCTTCATAGTGCCACCCTTGACAGTAGTCAAAGGTCCAAGGGCAGTTGAGAGGGCCTTCTCTGTGGTTGCCACCAAGCTGTGGAAACATTCTTCCTTCTGAGGTGTGTCTAGTTGTACCACTGCACAGATTTAGATGCATAGTGGATGAGTGTTTGCCCGAGTCTTTGGCTGAAGAGCTTGCCTGATTTTTAATTGTATTTTTTATATTGCTTTCATTATAACCTATTCTGAGACCTTAGAGTACAGGGCAGGATGGAGATGATGGATGGATGGATGGATGGATGGATGGATGGATGGATGGATGGATGGATGGATGGATGGATGGATGGATGGGTGGATGCATACATACATACATACATACATACATACATACATACATACATACATACATACATACATACATACATACATACATACATACATACATACATACATACATAATGATAGATGATAGAAAATAGAAATGATGGAAAGAAATAGATGATAGAGAGAGATGATAGAGAATAGAAATGATGATAGAAAGACATTGGAATAAATAAAATAGAAGAAGTAGTGTTGGCTTTTCAACCTCAAAACTGTTTTCAAACCTTCTGTGCTACATTTGATGAAAGAACTTACTCCCGAACAACTGTATGTTTCAGCTTTCATCTCTCAGTCCCAATTCTGTCCATGCCTAGCGAATGGATATGTTTGAAAGACATATCCATTTATCTTTCCCCTCAAGCTGTTGGCCCATAAGCCTTGGAAAATGCAACAGATTGACCTATAAGGCTTTGGAAGCAATCTTTAGACCACTTATTTTAGAACAACACCATTGACTGTGCTGAAATAAGTCACTTGAGATCTCCAGCATTTGGCAGAGAACGGAAAGCAAGCAGATCGTTCATCCCTACACGGCTTTGACCAGTGTGTGATGTAGCATCACTCCTTTTCCACACACACAATATTGTAGCATGGAAAAAAACCAAACACACGTACTTCTCACCATTTCAGCATCCATAGTTTAAATGCTTGTCCCAGATTTACTAGATTTTTGATGGAGTGCAAAGATGGGGGGAGTATTTTAACAAACAGAGAGTGGTATGAAAGCAGTGTTTCCCCCAAAATCCAGATTAGGGATGAGCACAATTTTTTGTTTTTACATTCGAATTTGAATAGAATCGAATATCAAAACATTCAGTCCGATTCGAATGTTTAGAATCTGGATGCAACAATGTCCGATTTGAATAGAATACATTCAAATCTGTTCGTTTAAATGTTAGATTCGAATCTGAAGATATTAATGTCAACAACATTCGTATGTGTTATACGTATCTGTATGCATTTCATATGCATTATACAGATACATATAACGCATATGTGTACATTCGTATCTGTACATTCATATCTGTATATTCAAATGTTTTGAATTATTCAAACGAATGTTTTGGAACATTCAAAATTCTTTTGAATGTTTAAAATCAAATGTCCACATTCAATCAAATTCAGTAGAATTTTGAATGTTTAGAACATTTCTGCACATCCTTAATCCAGATGTCTGGCACTTAAAAACGCTATATCCCTGCGTGGAATAACAGAAGAAAGTCATGGTGATTCTACTGAACTTCATGGTGGTTCTACCAAACTTCAACTTTGTTGGACCCAAGAGCCCATCACTATCAAAGGCTGAATTCACACTATGGTGAGCTCCAGTGTTTCAAAGCATAACCTCTTGCGCTAGTCTCAGGGGTGAAACCAGTGACATCCGTTTCATGCAGACTTCACCTCCACACTCTTTTCAAAACTGGAGATCTTTGGAATGTCAAAGAGGGTGTCCATTATGCTGGGAATGGCCCCAGAAGTGGACCTTTTCTTGCACAGTCCCTGTGTGGAGCAGGCAAACTAAGTAGAGAGTCCTCAGCATGCTTTTTTGAAGCTCTGCAGAAAAGGTGCTGCACAGGGCACTTGCTGGTTCTCCAGCACCCTCATTGGAGTACTTTATGCCTGTGGCTGAGAACATAAAAGAACCTAAGAGGAGTCCTGCTGGATCAGGCCAGAGCCCATCTAGTCCTGTCTCACACCATGGCCCATGGGCATCTCAAGCAGAGACAAGGGCAAACCTTCTCATGCTCTCGAATCCCAGCAAGTGGCCTAAGAGGTATGATGTAAGTTTCTGCTTTCTCTCACTTTTTCTTTTGAAGTTTAGATCAGATTGAGACAGACCTCTCATGCCAGTTCTTGTAGACAATGGACCAAATGACTAGCCCAGCATGAAGTGGCTTTCTAAGGTCCTCGTCACAGCCAGCGAGACCAGTGATGAGGGGTGGTGGGATGACTACAGATGTGCCTCAACAAAATCAAGAATATCAAATCTTCAAAACGGCAATTAACTATCAGTATCAGCAATGGTATTGCTCCACCCGGAAGGACCTTGAAACACAAATGTAACTCAAGGGCATTTTCTGAGAAACATCACCCTCTCTGTCACGTTTCACTTTATGCCATCTTTCGTGATGGACAACAAGCAATAATAATAAAACAATAAAGAATTCCATATATAGGCAAGAAAAAGGTGGTTTTTGTCATTGTATTTTTGGTTCCCAGACAGGTTATGAAACCATTTTTTAAAAAAAAAACATACACAGTTCCAAGTATAAAATGCCCAAACGTTAGACATCCTTTAGATTTCCACCAGGGCTTCTTCATTAGCTTCGTTGTTGTGTCTGAAGACAAAGGCATCTCTAAGCTATTGATCCCTTTGGCTTTATGAAGAAAACAAAGAGTGGGGATGATAAAACAGTAAAAGGGGTCAGGCTGGCATAAGGTTAATGAAGTGGTTTGTGGGAGGTCAATGCTAAAAACAGGCTTCCTCTACATTTTATTGCCTTTTCTCATTCTTCTCGAGTCATCATCACAAAGCTTCTTTGTTTTCCTAGGCTGACCTCAGGGCAAGGAGGAAAGAAAGAATAAAGCTTCCAAAGTTTCCTTACTAAGTTGTGCCAATAAAAGAGTCATAGATCCCAGGAGGTGAAAGGGGTCTTAATGATCGTTGAGCTCAATCCCCTGATATGTTCAAGAAGCCACCAACCATCTCCAAGGGATAACCATCCAGCCTCTCTCCCTTTCTGCACTTATTGGCCCTTTTTGGTCTAGTGGTTAGGGAGCTGGACTCTTATATGGGAATACCAGGTTCGATTCTGCACTCCTCCACAAAGCCAGCTGGGTGACGTTGGACTAGTCACAACTCTCTTCTGAGCTCTCACAGCCCCACCTACCTCACAGGGTGTTTTGTTCTGGGGAGAAGAATAGAAAAGCTTTGTCATCCGCTTTGAGTTCCCTTAAATGGGTGAGAAAAGCAGGGTAGAAAAGCCAACTCTTCTTCTTCTTCTTCTTCTTCTTCTTCTTCTTCTTCTTCTTCTTCTTCTTCTTCTTCTTCTTCTTCTTCTTCTTCTTCTTCTTCTTCTTCTTCTTCTTCTTCTTCTTCTTCATAAATAGATCCAGAACAACCTACCCTACTGATCCCGTAGAAAAGGTAGGCATGGGCAAGATCAGCACCAACGATGCTGATGGTCCTGACATGGAGACCTCCAACATAAGTCCCTAGCCTTGGGAGCCTCTGGGGGCAGTGGTATTTTGGGACATGCTTTGGCACACCGTCAGTGTTCACTCCCCTGTAGTTCTGAACTCGGAGGCATGCTTCTGCACAGCATGCCTCCTTGTTAAGAATGAGGCCGGCCTATAACAATCTACATGAGCCTTTAATCGTGAATCTAGCCCTTTCTGCACTTACTTGTTCGTCCAGATCTAGGAGCCCTTAAGAACACATCATCTGCATAGGAGTTGATTTAGATCCAGATCCAGATCAGGACTGTGCTAAGGGCTCAGTAGTAGACCAGTTAAATGTTGTCTATACCTGTGCTGACACTCTTGAGCATATATTTGCTATTCTAAAACCCACTCAGTGCAGGTGCTTCTGCCTGTGGTTGAGCTAGATCTAACTAATACAGATCCAGGTAATACGGTTCTAGCTAATCTGGATTAGGGATGTGCATGAATATTTGTAACATTTATTATACACACAAATTCGGACATTCATAAATGAATTGAATGTTACGATATATTCGTAGATTGACACCTGTACAAATACGAATGCTTCCAGACATTCATACAAATAGTTTGAACATTTGTTAAACTGGGCTGGTGGGAAAGAGTCTGCGACATTCACGTCTGCAATGGATCCAGATTGCTTTCAACATGGATCAAGAGTGGATTAAAAGTGGATTCAGGTCAAATTTGACACTTTCAGAGCAGTTTTGTTATGGCATATGTATCAGACATCTATTGGATACATACGCATTCATGTTGGATAAGTATCGGATATGTATTCGTTCGTATCAGATATTCATATGAATATGTACAAATACATTTGTATTGAATAGAATCCTACCAAATTCGAAGGGGGTCTATTCGTACGAATGTGGATTTTCTAACAATCGATTCGTTACAAATTGAATGTCAGAAAACCCATTCATGCACATCCCTAATCTGAATCTAACTAATACAGATTAACTGTGGTAAGCGCAGAAAGAGTCTCTATTTGAAAAGCTTAAGGAACCCCTGGCTGAATGAAGCAGATAGTTCCACTGTTACATCATCAGGGCACAGAATTTATTTCGAAGATCTGTTTTCCTTAGCTTGGTAGCTTTGTTTTGGTCTCTTAGCCTCATTGTAAACTAAAACATAAACCAAAACATCTTGGTGAATTCCCATTACAAGCTTAAAATGGTTTCAAAACGCTTTCGATCCTCGCAGTCCCCACGTTAGGTTGGCTTAACATGCTTTCCGCGTGTTAAATCGCCCCAAAGCATTGTAAATGTTAACCCACATTTCAACAGGTCTTGCTCCAGTTCATGCGCTTGAAAAGTTTTACATTTCCTGCTGTGAGAACAGTACAGTTTTAGTGGGATGAGAATGCATGTTTAGGGTTTCCCTCCCCCAATAGCTTGCTTCCAAAGATAGTGATTTGTAAAAATCCACCCCTTACAGCAGCTGCTACACTGTAGCAATCTACCCACTTCACACCTGATAACAATGTTGCAATTTTGTGCAATTCTAAAAGTTCTGACCTTTAGAAAGGGAATAGAAAGGAAAGCAGCTGAAGTTTCGGTGAGATGTGTGAATGTTTAATGTGTGA
>MTQE01002217.1:5386755-5407555 GCA_014337955.1 Aspidoscelis marmoratus
GGGGCTTGAGTTGCCGCTGCTGCTGTATGCCCTGGGCAATGGGGAGAGGAAGGGAAAGAATCGCTGGCTGCCAGGTGCCATTTTTCCTCCATTCAGTCAAGCGGCAGCCACCCAGCCACCCAGCTAGGCTCCGTGAAGGGGTCCGTTATGGGTAGCACGTTCATGCCAGAAGGAAGAGGGCAGGGCAGCCCCGAAAAGCAGCTTTTAGAAAGTAGCCACTTGAGTCCCCCCTTGAGTCACGTACGCCATGTACGATCCTCAGAATCCAGATCGAACGCAATTAAGTTGAAAGTAATGTGATCAGGCAAATTCACGTTTGCATCCGGTTCTATTATTTCAGTTTAGGGAAACCGTATTAAGCTTGTAATGGGAATGCAGCCTTGGATGCATTGGCTGGGGAAAGGAGAGACTTGAGTCACTGGATTAAGAGCGCAAGCCAAGAATTTAGAAATCCCTGGTTTGCTTTTCACATCTGTCACTTCAGACACACCGCTCTTCTTACACTGTCAGCTTCTCTGTCTGCAATAAAACAAGATAATTGAATTAATCACATTTTCAGTAGTTGGTGTGTGCCCTGTAAATGCTCAGCATTATTAATTCAGGAGGCTGAGATCCAGGCTAGATGTCCTATAAGAAGGAGGCTGGCAAAAAAAAAAAAGAGAGAGAGAGAGAGCGTTTTTTAAAACTCCTTTTTCTTCCTGTAATTTGTCTGCTTAAGATATCCATACATTTTTTGATGCAGAGGTGAAATGAGACTTACGGAATCAGAGGCCATTTCCACATTTACCACTTCAAATTTGGATTAAGTAGATCCAGATTGTAGAAATTTGTCCCTTGGAATTCTGGATTACATAGTTCCAGATCAAAATGTTGATCCCCTCCTTCTGCACAGATCATAGTAGGACGGATGTCAATGGATGCTAAATGGGCAGACCATGCAGACGCCATGACATGGCATCCCTAGGCAGAAATGGAATCTGCTCTGGAAGAGCCACCCAGAGCACCACACAACTGGTCAGTGTAGCCATCACTCAAAGCACACATCCAGCTACAGAGGGCATGATGGTGAGGTGTTACGTAGTTATTACATAGTTGTTATGTAGCTGTTACATAGACTCCTGCTGATTCTGTAGTTCAGAGCCAGTTTGGTCTAGTGGTTAAGGAGCTGGACTCTTATCTGGGAATACCAGGTTCGATTCCACCCTCCTCCACAAAGCCAGCTGGATGACCCTGGGCTAGTCACAGCTCTCTTCTGAGCTCTCACAGCTCCACCTACCTCACAGAGTGTCTGTTGTGGGGAGAAGAACAGAAAGCTTGTCAGCCGCTTTGAGTCCCCTTAAATGGGTGAGAAAAGCAGGGTAGAAAACCCAACTCTTCTTCTTATTGCACCCCCAAACTTGCTACTTAATCCAGATTTTGGGCAGATGCTTGAATTGTTGAGCCCTTTCTCAGGGTCTGTGGCTATTCTGGATTAGAGGGCATGAGGACCCTATTAGTTCCAGATCTCTTTGACTCCTTAATGGGACCCGCTGTGAGGAAGGTATGTAGTGTATGCATACCATATGCGTATCTATCAGGTGCTTAATGGGGTCTAGAGTGCCCTGACATCAACACTGGGTCTTCTCACAATAGGCTATAGTGTGCTTTAGGGGGGATATAGCAGAGATATGGAGAGGTTGCCACAGGTACGTATGTCAATCCCCCCTCAGCACAGCCATAAGGGTATGCCACTATATTTCCCCTCTTTGTATGGGACTTCTGCTTGGATGAAGCCTTCTTTAACTAATGAAATGGAGTAAGAGTTCAGTAACGCATAAAGAAGTACCACTTATCATGCATAAGTTTTCCACTGATGCGTCAAGCCCAGAAGCCTGTGCTTGTGTGCAACTATTTGCTCCTGTGAGGCAGCTGCTCAACCCAAGGGCAAATGTGCATGCATTTCCCTCCAAGTGATGTAATGGCTGCACTGATGCAGCTCTGTATATCACATCCCAGGAAATGTAATGTCAGCTGAAAATCTTGAAAACACTGTCTTCATTTAAAAGGACACACTGTCTTCTAAACACCAGACTCCCTCTCCTGTTTGCTTGTTCACTCCCTCCCTCCAGTACTTAAGAAGTGATTCATAGACCATTGATCTCTGCATTGTCTGGAGATGTCACAAAATCATCTTCTCATTTCTGTTAACTGCAACATTTCCTCCTGCCCAGGCTCAAGGGAGACATTGGGAAACGAGCTCTTGTAAACTGTTACTACAAACTCCCAACTCTGAACGTTTTTCTGTTTCTCCCTGTTCTCCTTTCTGGGGTGCAAATTCCCTAATTGTTTTCTCTAATTTTATTTTAGTATGCTATGTTCATGAATATATAGATTCCTGAAATAAATATCTGCAGGGAAGCCTCTTTTTGTTAAGAACTGCACTACGCAATTTTGAAAACGGAGGATTCTTAGAAATGCATATTCCATTTGTTAGCCATATGTTAATTCTTCCCTTAAATCCATATCAAGTTCTGATGCTTCAAAAGTTGAGTTCACATGATTCTATCGCTTCATCATGGGAAAATCACTCATGGGTCACTCATCAATGCTTCTGCTATTACTACTTAATACCTACTACTACTTACTACTACTACTACTACTAAAACTAATAATACTAAGACTAATACTAATAACAATAATAATAATCACTGTTAACTAGTGCATACATTAAATGGTACATAAGAACATAAGGGGAACAGTGCCACAGCCCATCTAGTTCACCATCCTGTTTCACACAGCGTCCTACCAATTGCTTTTGGGCTTCAAGCCAAAGACAAAGGCAAAACCTTCACTTGCTTTCAATTCTCTGTAAATGGCCTTGATGGGCATCCTGCCTGTATTCCCAACCTGGAGGCAGTACTAGGCATCCATTCTGGTAGCGGTGTACATGAAATGAAATTGAATTCAAAAAGTCCAGCAAGGTAGTTAGTAGCACTTGGAGACTAACAGGAGAAGCGTTGGTTGCATGAGCTTTCATAGACACGTCTAGTTTTCGAATTAGACTAACATGGCTATTTCTCTGATATTGAATAAAAAAGAACATTCTTCTGGTGCAGGTGTTCAGTTTGAACAGGAACCTTTCAAACACCTTCATATCTTGGATCGAATAGAGTGCCTTCACTAAGTTTGTTAGAACACCATTTTGTTTGATTCAAATTATAACTCTCTTTTCGAACAAGCCTGGTATTCAGTTTGAACTCGAAGCCTTTCAAGCCTCCCCTGTTCAGTTCAGCTGGGTTCAAATCTAAACCAGTTCAGCACATCTTCATAAACTGGAATTCTAATATACCCTCATGAAGTTAGTGTAATGTTTTATCGACAAATGATAAGTTACATTTCAAATGGCTAAGAACGCAAATCGATAATAAAGCAGATATACCATGTAGAATCGCTTTGGTCTGGAACTGAAAATGTGTTTTGATGAGAATATCCTGTGTGAATCAAATACTGGTGACAAATTGGATGCAAAGGGTTATGTTGGTCAGGAATGCCACGCAGAAGCGGCCCATATAACTTGCAAGTGAGAATTGTTTATTGGTTAGAACTCATGTCTGCTCACTGTTGCACTAATGAGCGTAATTAAAATCTGGTTCATACCTTTTTGGAGAATAAAATGATCACGCAGCAATAAAAATAAATTAATTACATCTGCAGAAACACTTTCTCTCTGTATTGCTGGATAAGACACTTCTCTGGAGAAAGCAGTTTTGTGACCTTACTCCCAGATACCTCGGGCAAATATCACAGTCTTTAATAGGTGCATCATATTGCCAAAATGGTCCTGAAAAGATAAGTGGAGACACAGCCTATGTGGTTTCCTGAGCTGTAGAAGGCTGTAGGTTCCCAATTCACAAACTCTTTGAAGGGATTTTTTCCCATTTATTTAGCTTTTTCAAATTTGCATTTTTATTTTGTCTTGTGCCCCATGCTCTGAGCACAAGTTACAATAAAAACCAATTCAAAAACATGGTTGAAATGCAATTTGTACAAGCCATGCATAAAATCAGAAAGTGCAATGCCTGGAAGGAGAGGACAAACTCTTCAGCCAAAGGTTTAAGATATAGTATAGCATCTTTACTGTCCGTCTGAAGGAATAAAATCATGGAGTATGACACACTATCCAAAAACAATTGTCACCTAGAAGTGACTTGGTTCTTTTATTCTGTGAGAGTGTCCAAGTCTCATAAAGAAGGAAAGGAATCTACCAATGTTGGTTTAGTTAATCACACTTTATGTAACTTTTATTATTATAAACATAATATGACATATACTAAATGACAAAATACAATCATAACACATTCATTCCCTTCATACACACAGCCTCCCCCTCTCTCCCCCATTCTTCTGTCCCCGGATTGATCACTTCTGGGGTCACTCCATGGTCCTCTGGGGTCAAAGGCCATGGATGATGAAGCCTGCAGATCTCCATCAAAACAACCAAGTTTCAGCTCATTCCGTCTTTCAGGGGATCTTCTCTTCAAAGCATTCTTCAAAGTCCAACTTACACAGACACTCACTCATACACTTTCATACAATTCTATAGGGGATTAGGCTTCCAGAATTGCGTCACAAGGAAGAATGCTGCTCAGATGGATTTCCAAGCTAAATTCATCAGTGTGTTTGGATTCAGGCCCTTTCCACATGGATTACAGGGACTGCTCCCATTCCTAGCATGCTTCATTTGCACAGGATGTACAGCAGGCTAGGACACTCAAAATAGTTCCTTTTATCGGTAGATCTTGATGTGGAGCATGCTAGCAGTAGTATATTGAACCACTGAGGCAAGCAAATAGCACTCCTCCATGGTCTGGCATGCCACAGTATCCCTTTTCAATGATGTAAGAGGACACACTGCTGAAATGGACTCTCTGGGAGCTCTGAACACCAGAGGCCTATTCACACTACGGTCTCTAGTGCACAATTAGTGAACTCCTGGGGAAGAGCATACACGTGCAGAATAGGCTGTTACAGCCTCCAAGCATGCCCTCCCCCTCCCCAGAAGTGCACTAATTTTTGCTTAGCTGTGGAGCATGAAATTGTGCTCCACATGTTAACCCATGTTAACCAGGGACTTGCCTGAAGCATCCAGCAGTGTGACCATTTGCTCTAACTGGTGCTCCGGGGTCATTTGAAAATGGAGGTGTGCCTCTGGGTTTCAGACCAGGGCCCTTTTTGCACTTACCCGGGGCCTTTCTGCACTTAGCTCATTAGGCTGCCATGAAATAGGGCTGGTAAACTTCTGGTAAAGCTGGACCATTTGCACTTGCCATGAGGAAAGCTTCCCCAAAGCATCCATTACCAGTCAGAAATATGAATGGTCCTCCTGCTTATCAGCTCACACCACTGTGTCTGAAGCCAGAAGTTCTATCTTCATACTGCTGTGATTGGCTGTCCCATGGCCCACTCAGATGCCATTGCAGAGAAGTGTGTTCAAGCACAGGGATGTATTGCAGCCAATCGCATCAGCACCCGTGATCAAACAACCCTCTTGCAACTCTATGACCAGACGCCACTCCCACCATGGCCAGGGCCGGTCCTGGGGGTTGGAGGTTCAGTCACATCAGAGGTCAGTGATCAATCACTGGCATCATCATGACTGCGCCTGGGTGGATGCCATCTCCCCCTGCCCAGCAACTGCAGGGGACCAGAAGAAGATCAAATGGTTGCATCGCTGGACGCTCCAGGTAAGCTTTTGGTCAATGTTGGTAAGTGAACTTCTGGGGAGGTAGGACACTCTTGGAGGCTGTAACAGCCTCCTCAAAGTGCAGATGCTCTTCACCAGAAGTTCACTAATTGTTGACTACTGCCCAAAGTGCAAATAGGTCTCTGCTCAAGCTGGTCCTCTGGTAGTACTTGAAGTCTAGGGTCCTCCTGCATGGACCCATACTGCAGATTAAGAGACTGTGTAGTACATATCTAGGCCTCCAGATCTGAATGCTAATGAAGATTTTGAACCCCACCCCTCACTGGTATGGCTAAATCTGACCCAGAACATGGGAGGCACGGAATAGCCATGCCCACTCATCTGGCTAGTGGGAATGCATGGGCAGAATCTACACTGATGGCACTCATCTGGATTAGCCCATGCAATGACTGCAAAGCTCACATGAGCTTCACAGCTGCAAAACAATCTCAGACTCCATTTTTTACTGTGCAGTCAGTCCACTTTCAGCACTCTTAGTGTGGCTGGATTTGGCTGTGAGGATCTTGAATGCAGAAGTAAGCATCCATAGGTACATGAACATAAGAACCTAAGAGGAGCCATGCTGGATCAGGCCACAGCCCATCTAGTCCAGCATCCTGTCACACACAGTGGCCCACCAATTGCAAATGGGCATCTCAAGCAGAGACAACGGCCAGCCTTCTCCTGCTCCCGAATCCCAGCAAATAGCCGAAGAAGAAGAAGAAGAAGAAGAAGAAGAAGAAGAAGAAGAAGAAGAAGAAGAAGAAGAAGAAGAAGAAGAAGAAGAAGAAGAAGAAGAAGAAGAAGAAGAAGAGTTGGCTTTTCTACCCCGCTTTTCTCACCCATTTAAGGGGACTCAAAGCAGCTGACAAAGCTTTTCTATTCTTCTCCCCACAACAGGACACCCTGTGAGGTAGGTGGGGCTGTGAGAGCTCAGAAGAGAGCTGTTACTAGCCCAGGGTCACCCAGCTGGCTTCATGGGGGAGGGTGGAATTGAACCTGGTATTCCCAGATTAGAGTCTGGCTTCCTAACCACTAGACCATCCTGCTTGTCCCCCCAGCCTGAAGGATATACTTAATCATCCATAAATTTGTCTAACCCTAAATGTGTGTGACCCTCTGCACACACAGGAAGGGCTGTAGCTCAGATGTAACACAAGTAGAGCTGAAAGCAGAGTTCGATCCCCAGCCTTTCCCCAGAAGTAGGCAATAGCCAACCACTTCTGTATAACTGCCAGGAAATCTGCATAAATGTGCCCGTGAAGGTGCTGCCTGCAGGACTTGACCACAACTCAGTGGTACCCGACAACAAAACGCACTCATGCATGGAAATGCTCAAACGTGACTACCTACTATGGCCTCTCTGCACTGTTTGAGCGATTGAGGATGAATTCAAAATCTGGACAGGTGCAAAGTGCTGATAGCATGGAAATTCATATGGTGAAATTCCCAAGCCCTATTCAAAACCAGATGCTCCTAAAACCCCTGGCTCATCCCTAGACAATGAACTTGGTTCTTTCTGCACGCAAATCATGAATTACACTCATTGAGCCTTGGCTCTCCCTCGGAGAGCAAGGGATCTATGAATTGCCCCCTTAGTCCTGAAAAATAATCATATCTGGGTGAAAGCTGCTCCTTTTCAGAGGAACGAGGAATAAAAATGGAGCAGGTCGAGGCGGGGAAGCACTGACTGCAGCAAGCTGCCAATAAAATGTATGAAGGCAATTTCTGCATTTAAGGCATTTCCTCATGGAGGCCACTTCAGTGCATTGGTTTCTTGTCACAGTCCATAGTGAGGATGACAAATCTGACTAATTCATGTTCCTCCAGTCAAACGACTTGTCAGTGTTCTCATAATAATATATAAGCCACTGTACCGACATCAATCAGCAACTCCTGGCTTCCTTTTCAATCTTCCACTTGCAAAGAGGAAAAATACAGCAGAAGCCATGTATCTAGGATCTGAAAGGGTTTCAGGCACTGATCTTATATGCAAGACCAGGGAGGGAAAGTCATCTGTATGCGACGGTGGTGACGAAGAATATTGTTGCATTGCTTGTTGCACACTGGAGAGGTGTCTTTCCTGGTCCAAGGGCTCAGAAAATCATAAAGCTTAGTCATAAATTAACAGCTGACGGAGCCCCTACTATCCAGTCTGGGAAACTTATTTGTCCATCGAACTGGTGGTTTTGTACTCACACAACAGTAGAACCAGGAGGGCAATCTTTGAAGCTGATGGGTAGGAGAGTCAGATCAGATAAGGAGTAGGGATGTGCATGGATATTCGTAAGATTCAGCCGAATTTGACTGAATTAGGACATTCGAACTCAAAATGAACATTACGATATTCATATGCTAACATCTGAATGAATATGAATGTTTCCGGACACTTGTACAAATAGTTTGGACATTGGTTAAGCTGGGGAAACATATTGGATACGTATTTATTTGTATCAGATACGCATCCATTCATATCAGACACATATCTGAATCAGATACGTATTTGTATCAGATAGATATTTGTTCATATCAGATATGTATCTGTTTGTATCAGATGCATATTGGATACGTATTGATTCATATCCGATACGTATTGAACGCCTGTACGAATACATACGAAGATTCATATTGAATAGAATTTTACCACATCTGAATGTGATCTATTCATATGAATATGGATTTTTGAACATTCAATTAATTTTGAATCAAATGCCAAATAAATAAATAAATAAATAAATAAATTCATGCACATTCCTAAAAAGGAGAAGTACTTCACCCAGAGGGTCATCGGACCATGGAATATGTTGCCAGAAGAAGTGGTAACAGCAACCAGCCTAGATAGCTTTAAGACATTCACGCATGACAGGTATATCGAGGGCTACTAGAATGGATGCCTAGGTACATCCTTCAGGCTGGGAGGCATTTGAAGGCCATTTGCTGGGATTTAAGAGCAGGCGAAGGTTTTGCCCTTGTCTCCTTGAGATGCCCATAAGTAATTATTGAGCCACTTTCTGAGACAGGATGGCCCAGGATGCACTGTTGACTGCATTTTCCAGCCCTTGGTAGTGGGATCTTTGCTCAATGGCTCCATGGACATGCGTTCACCACATCCTCCCATGAAGCCATTTCAGCACCAGGGATGACCTGCCTTCCAACCTGCCTTGCCCCTTCCTTATTCCATTGCCTATTTCAAGAACAGCTGGTATACTGGACCAGCAAGCCTGTTAGGAATCTCCCTTTCACGTGGCTGATGTGGTCTAAGAGAGCCCTGTGACTTTAGGACCTACCCCTTAGAGCCCACTGAGAAGGTATGTTGCTACTTAGTTGTGCCCCATGACCCCATAGGCCACAGCGTGCCAGACCCTTCTGTCCTCCATCTGTTTGGGCCTGTCCAAGCTCACGTTTGTTGCCACCATTACTGTATTGCCTTCAATTAAGAAACTTTACCCAGACACATAAGTCTGTGGAAGAACACGAGCAGCACAGGCTATGTTCAGGCATAACAAAAGGGGTGTTTCAGAAATGCCTCAGATGTTCCTCGAAGTACCCAAATGTTTTTTTTTTCTGCATTTGATTCATATAGAATTGAATGTAAGAAAATTCACATTTATTTGCATATGTATTTATTATTTATTTATTTACATTTTTATCCCACCCTATACCTGGATAGGTGATAGGATTCTATTCGATACAAATGTATTCATAGGAATAACTGATACGAATGCATACGTATCCAATACATGACACATATCCTGTAACATATCTGCTCTGAAAGTGTCAAATCTGCTCTGAATCCACTTTGAATCCACTCTCAAACAATGTTGAATTGACTCTGGATCCATTGCAGATGTGACTGGCACAGCTGCTTTCCCACCTCCCCCTTTCACTGGGAGCAGCTGGGGAGCTCATGGAGAGCTCCCAGACACAGTGTTCATACTCACAGTGTTCATTGTGAGCCAGTTTGGTCTAGTGGTTAGGGAGCCGGATTCTTATTTGGGAATACCGGGTTTGATTCCGACATCCCCCATGAAGCCAGCTGGGTTACCTTGGGCTAGTCACAGCTCTCTTCTGAGCTCTCACAGCCCCACCTACCTCACGGGGTGTTCTGTTGTGGGGAGAAGAACAGAAAGCTCTGTCAGCTAGTTTGAGTCCCCTTAAATGGGTGAGAAAGGGCATCTTCTTCCTTCTGGTCCAAATGCTGGACATGGGCAGGGCACTGCGATGTGGTGTGGCAGTGGCTGTGGCTGTTGCTGGTCAAATGTGTGCAGCTTAGCCAGGCAAGGACTAACCAATCTGCACATCAAATGCTGGTGGTCAGTTTTGGGAATGCCCCAGAATTTTGAAGTGTGGAAGCATCCCTATTCAAACCATTGTAACTTCAGTGGGATAGTATTGCTGCTGTCTCATTCCACTGAACACAAACTGGCTCATAGTGTGTAGCTCTGGTGTCCCCAAGCCTTCTGTAGTCCAACTTTTCTAGCACATACGGAAGAGGAGCAGACTAGTGTGTGAACAATCACACCTTGGAGAGTTCTCTAAGCCACGGCATTTTTGTTTTTGTTTTTTGCTATGGCTGATCACAGCCATACTTACAGATTGAACATGAGCTTTCTGCAAGCATGTGTGGCTATTTTTTAAATCCACCCAAACAAGACAAAATAGGCCAGATCATGAGCATACATGAAACTGGCAAAGAGCAGAAACACTGATCAATGGAACTTGGAGGGAAGGAATTCTAAATAAGCTTCAGTCAACAGAAGCTTCGGTGCTGAACATTGTCAAATGAGACAATTGTTTCCCCTGTGTATGCTAGGGAGAAACTTCTATTCCCCAAGAATCCTCCAGTGTTAAAGAATGCCGAAAGTCAAATTTCAAACACAATGAGAAATTAGATTATTGTGCATTCAAAGCCCTTCTTGCTTCCCGTCCTTCTGCCCTTAGCAAGTTAATTGAAAGTTAAGGATGGATCAGCTAGGAAAGGCAGTGAAAAGGAAGTGGTATTAAGGGTCAGAAAAGGCAGAGCTAATGGGACACGGTTGAGGCTGAAATTCTAGGTGAACCCATACGGAAATTGACCCCGGTGAATAAAATGGATTATTCACATATTAGAAAGCTGCAATAAGCACTCACCTGTGCTTATTCGTTCTAGCCCTTTTTGGGAACTGGCAGGGACTAGGGCCACGGAACACAGCACCGCACCGTGCTCTGCTGCGGGAAACTAACAACATTGTGAAATCGTTTCCCTTGAAATAGGTCCGGCTGAAACGTGTTGAGCTTGAAAAATCACAAGATTAAAATCCTTTCCTTTTTATAGCATTGTGGTTTCTCCTTTTCTCTCTCTTTTTTTGTTTTTGCTTGAGTTTTTTCCCCTTCCTTTTTGTCATAAGAACATAAGAGAAGCCTTGCTGGATCAGGCCACAGCCCATCCGGTCCAGCATCCTGTCGCACACAGCGGCCCACCAAATGCTCATGGGCATCTCAAGCAGAGACAAGGACAAACCTTCTCCTGCCCTCAAGTCCCAGCAGATGGCCTTAGAAGCGCCCCAGTCCCCCCCCACACTCAGCCTGAAGGATGCACCTAGGCATTCGTTCTAGTAGCCATTGATGCATCTGTCATCCATGAACTTGTCTAACCCTACCTTAAAGCCATCTAAACTGGTAGCTGTCACCACCTCTTCTGGCAGCACATTCCATAAGCCGATGATGCTCTGGGTGAAGAAATACTTCCCCCTGTCAGACCTGACTCTCCTACCCATAAGCTTCATAGAGTGCCCCATACCATGCATAATTTGATATACTTCAATCAGGTCCCCTCTCAAACGCCGTCTCTCCAGACTGAAGAGGCCTAGACGTTGCAGCCTGGTTTCGTAAGGGAGGTGTTCCAGACCCTTAATCACTCTGGTTGCCCTTCTCTGCACCTTCTCTAGTTCCACAATATCCTTTGTGAGGTGTGGTGACCAGAATTGTACACAATATTCCAAGTGTGACCTCACTATAGATTTATAAAGGGGCAAAATGACACTTGCTGTCTTATTTTCTATTCCTTTCCTAATTATTCCCAGCATTGAATTTGCTTTTTTTGCTGCTGCCATGCACTGGGTTGACACCTTCATTGAACTGTCCACCAAACACCTGAGATCCCTTTCCTGGTGTGTTGCAGAAAGCTCAGACCCCATCAGACTGATCAGTTTGGCATGATTGATTGATTGATTGATTGATTGATTGATTGATTGATTGATTGATTGATTGATTGATTGATTGATTGATTGATTGATTGATTGATTGATTGATTGAGTGAGTGAGTGAGTGAGTGAGTGAGTGAGTGATTGAGTGATTGAGTGATTGAGTGATTGATTGTACATTTGAATCTAACATTGAATGAATTTTTGAATTTTTCAAATCATTTGTACGAATTATTCAGACATTCGTATGTGTACAGATACGTACATATTACATACGTATCTGTACGCGTCTTAACATATCTGTACACATTTGTATGGATAAGTATGGGACAAAAACGGGATGCGTACAGATGCATACGGACACATTCGAATGTTGTTGACATTTGTATCTTCAAATATGAGTTGAATATTCATACAAATAGATTCAAACATGATTCAAATCAAATGTGAATGCATTCGAATTTTAAACATTCAAATCAATTTGAATGTTTGGATATTCGATTCAAATTGAATCGAATCCCAAAAATTCCATTCGTGTGCACCCCTAGACAAGACCTCTACCGTTTTACCCACCTACTGTACCTCAGCTATTAAGTAGAGATATGACAGCTCAGACATCACTTGGATTGACATGGCCCACATCAGATGTTGGGCAGCCAGGACACTGTGATGACAGGTGGGCTCCCCAAGAGAATCTGGATCTGCCAGAATGTTGGTGTAATAGCATTGCAAGCCCAATGAGAGGGTTTATATAAAATGGAAGAGAGAACTATGGATGCTGAAAAGATCCTCCTCCTCATGTGCTGAAAAATCACTACAGTAGTTCCCAAATGCTCAGATATGATCACAACGGGAGATTGACAGGCTACAAGGAACATCTAAACCATAACAACAATGATGAAACCTTGGAAATTCAGGGCCTGTCCATACTTTCCTCAGTGGAATGAAGATGAGGTGCAGAGGAAGCCATCTGCACTTCAAGTGCTAGTGCAGCCCAACAGCACTTGAAGTGTGGATGGCCTGGGCCAAGCAAGCTGAATGCCATGCCAGTGGCTGCAGCAACACCTAGCTTGTGTCTGGACACTGCCATGGCTAATGGCCCATGGCGTGTGACTCTGCAGCCACAGGTGCTCTGTTCCACCCACTCACAGTTGACCAGGACCTCACTAGCTGCTCCTGGTCAAACTTGTCCACAGCTAGCAAAGATTTTACTTGTCCGGAGCCAGAGAATACTGGGGACGCTGGTGAAGAGACGTTTTTGCCTTCACCATAATTGCTGACGAAATGAGAATATTGATAATAACAAGCTTGCTACTGTCAACCCTCATGTTAGACTGCCTAAGGATCTGGTCACATGACCAAGGACTCAAAAGATGCTAACAAAAGATGTCTCCCTTTCAGTCAGGGACTAAAAGCCAAAATGCAAAATGCACGAATGCAATTTTTGAATTTGATTTGAATTGAATTGAATATCTGAATATCTGAATTTGTACGAATAAAGAAAAAATGAATATCTGGACATCTGAACCAATACGAATACATTTGTATCTATTTGTACAAATATTTGATACATATCTGATGATACAAATCTGGTACGCATCCTGTTTTTATCCTGTAAACATCCCGTATTCATCCCGTACTTATCTGTACAGATGTGTATGGATACGAATAAGATGGGTACGGATATGTATGCGATGCAATATGTGGTTTGAATACTAAAAAGCAAATGTCTAGACATTTGATTTGAATTTGAATGTCTGAATTTGTTCAAATTCGATCTGAATAATGAATTTCTCAAATATTTATGCACATTCCCAAATGAGAAACAAATACAAGGATGTCAGTAAGCCCCCTACCTGCTAGCTGCTGGAATGGATGCCTAGGTTCATCCTACAGGTTGGAGAGGCAGGCAGGATGCCTCTGAAGGCTGTTTGCAGGGAGTCAAGAGCAGGTGAAGGTTTTGCCCTTTGTCTTTGGCTTGAGATGCCCATAAGCAATTGGTGGGCCACTGGGTGAGATGGGATGCTGGGCTAGATGGACTATGACCTGATCCAGCAGGGCTCCTCTTTTGTTATTATAGGGTTCAACAAATTCATGAAGGATAGGTGTGTTAATGACTATGAGAACTGACACCTAGGTACTGCCTTCAGGTTGGGACAACTATGTGAGACAGGATGCTGGACTAGATGGGCCATAGCCTCATCCAGCAAATGGCTATAGCCTCTTCCAGCAAATGCTGACTTGCACAATCCCAGCCTTGTCCCTGTTAGTACCTTTTGGCACCAATTATCACTTCATTGCCAGAACGAAAACTCTACATCCGTGCATGTACGCTATTCTAAGAATAGGATCAATGTCAGAACATTGCATAATGCATTTTATCCCAGCGTGAGTCGGTAAAACTTTCCCCTAATGCATTTTACAACGTATCCGATATTACAGAAATGAAAAATGTGGCTGCATCCAGTAATAATTCCATTAATTATGAATAAAGCATTTACAAATGACACCCTTATTTAAAAACGGGGATGAACTCATTTGGTTTTAATGCAAAAGGCAATATGTAATTTGCTATCCTGTCGAAAGCATTGCATAGAGGATGGGGACGAGGCGGTTTATGAGCCCTGCGCCATTAAAGGAAAAATATATCACCTGATTATGGCAGAACCCCAAAAAAACCCAAATGGCAACAAAATAGAACCGGGTTGTTCCAGTTGCAGAAGTTGGCTGTTCAGAACAGCTGGCAAAAAGGGGAAAAATCAGCATTTCATAGTCAATGATCATATTTATTTGAGTATTTATATCCCACCCTGCAGTATTCCACTTTTCACCTGAATGTCCCAGGAAAAGTCACAACAATAAAAAGGTAAAAACCATAAAATAGTGTAAAACGTACATAAAAATATAACCATCCCCCCTTCCTTAGTAAGAAAAGACATAGAGGAATCTAAGTATCAAAGGCCTAGGTGAGCAGGTATGTTTTAACGAGGCACTAAAAGATATATAAAGCTGGCATATGGAATGCCTCCAGGGGAAGATTGTTCCAAAGTTTAGGGGCCAATCCAGGAGAGGCCCTCTCATGTGCATGGTGCTTTTCACACCCAAGAACAGAACTAGAAAACCAAGATAGAGATCAAAGCAAACACTATTGTGAGTACAGTATTTGTTTAAGTTCTTTTCCAGGGGTGCAAACGGAGCACATGACTGTGTGATGCATCATGTCGCCTGCAGCAGCACTGCCACCAATACCGGGCTCTGCAATCATCTCCTTAATGGAGCCAGATTCACACCTAGTCAGTGCGTAGGGAAGACCCAGCGAGGTTTCTTCACCCAGAGGACCATCAGTTTATGGAATTTGCTGCTGGAAGAGATGGTAACAGCTACCAGTCTAGATGGCTTTAAGGTAGGGTTAGACAAATTTATGGATGACAGATGTATCAATGGCTACTAGAATGGATACCTAATTAAATCATTCAGGATGGGGGGACAAGCAGGATGCTTCTA
Organism: Aspidoscelis marmoratus; assembly: GCA_014337955.1. Lineage (NCBI taxonomy): Eukaryota > Metazoa > Chordata > Lepidosauria > Squamata > Teiidae > Aspidoscelis > Aspidoscelis marmoratus. The sequence continues at coordinate 5,402,164 of MTQE01002217.1, forward strand.
AGGCCATTTGCTGGGATTCGAGAACAGGAAAAGGTTTGTCCTTGTCTCTGCTTGAGAAGCCCATGAGCATTTGGTGGGCCACCACATGCGACGGGATGCTGGACTAGATGGGCTGTGGCCTGATCGAGCAGGGCTTCTCTTATGTGCTTACGTTTGGGATAGATTAGGTGTCCTGAAGTACAGACACCAGGGCTGAAATCATACTTAGGCCTCTGGTATGCAATTAGGACAGCTCTGGTACAGAGGCCTAAGTGTGAGTTCAACCCAGATCTGTCCCCCATCTTCATTTTCCTGGGGGAGGGGAGGGGGCGGTCCCAGGAAAGCAAAAATGTGAAGAGGTCAACTGTGTAGCACTGGGCTTCTCAGGCCTTCTCTAATCTTCCACGCTTTTCTAGCACAGAATGTTCAGTATCTGAACAATCACATCTCAGTGACTTCTGTAACCCACTTCTGTGGCACCTCAGAGAGACAGTGGCCACACACCTTCACTTTAATCCTTCTTCAATCCATCTTTGCCCCCCCCCACGGCCCACACCTTTTCAGTACTACTCATTTTATTTGTGGACTTTCCTCCCTGAGTCCTGATTTTTACAGGTCTCAAGCCCCAATGGAGTGTTAATCCATTTTCATTTTTTGGGTGTGATTGAGTAGGAGGACTAAAGGGGGCTGAACCATATTATATAGTGAGTGGATACTGCACGAATTTGCCTTCCCTTTTGCCCAGTGTGTGATGACACTGTTGAGTGACAGAACCTTTGTTCTATCAGAGTGTGTGACGACCCTCTAGGTCTGTTTATCAGATTAGTCAAACAGCATAGTACAGCTTAGGAAGCTAGAAAGTCAGATAGGGAAGGTGTTAGAATGGAAGGAGGCGGGGCTTGCTTAATCCAGTCAGGGGGAGGAAAGCCAGCCCAGGGAGTAGCCAATCAGGATCCAGCATCCATGGAGAGAGAGGCTATAAAGGCCGAGTCAACGGTTGTTCTAGGTTCTCTGCCTGGGGATTAACTGACTTGAGGGAGGTTAACAGGAGGGAAACGAGCTCTAGGCTATTCTGAGGAAAGCTGGGAAAAGAGTCTTGAGTTAGAGTTGTCAGTTTAAAGAAAAGAAAGTTGTGCTGTTTGTTTTAAGTGAAGTAAAAAACTTTGTGGTCCTCAAGAAGTTTGTTACAATAAAACCAATATTCATTCTACCTTTATAAAGAATCCTTGACTGCTGTCTGTGAGTGGAAACAGTATCTGAGAGGACTCACAAAGGAGTATTGTACCTTTAAAAGTGTTCGTTACAGAGGGTGAATCCCCATGGAGTTTAAAAAAAAGCAGGGTAGAAGTGAGACAGGTTAACGCATATCTCAATTCATATTAAGCTGTCCCCATGTCAATGGAGGATAGGGCGGGTTCAACCCAAACCTGCCCGTCCCCATGATCTCTGCCCTCCCTCAGCCTCCGTCATCAACTGAAGGAGGGGATCAGAGCCACGTCACGTCTCTGGCGGCTGAATTTCAAGCCCCTCACTCAAAGGTTTCTCTTTCTTCGCCCTGCCGCCACGGCTTCAATTGTGTGCTTGGCAGGAGGAGGAGCTGCTTCATCCTGGCTGTGTTGGAGCACGAGGAGACGATGCAGCTACAGGTGAAAGAAAGAGAAACCTCCGAGTGAGGGGCTTGAAATTCGGCTGCTAGAGACAAGGAAAACCGCTCTCCACGTATCTCTCTCCCCTCCTTCAGCCACTGCCATTGGCTGAAGAAGGGGTCAGAGCCATGTCGTGTCTCCAGCAGCTGAATGTTAAGCCCCTCATGATCCGCGGTTTCTGGGGCGAGGGAGAGTCCTGAGATAGTAGTCCTCAGGATCGCCATGCTTGGCTCTGGGGGAGGCCGGGGGAGGGCCTCCAGAGATCTGGATTGATGTGGGTGCTGTGCTTCCGCTCTGCACCCACCTCAAATCCGGATCTAAATCCGTCCTTCTGTCACATGTGCGGACAGAAGGGGTGGTAGTAGATCTGTATCTACTGGATACAGATCTACTTACCATGGATTTCCAAAATACGGTTCTAATCCATATTTCGGAGGTCCAGTGCGGAAGAACCCCTTCTCTAAACCTCCTCAGAGATCCAGAGGCCATAGTCACACCTTCACTTTAAACTTTCCTCAGTCCATCTTCAGGTCTGACTGCTCAAATCTTTTCATTTCTATCTGGTTCATTCATTTATTCTGGTTTATCTCATCTCCTAGTCTGGCTCTACCTGCTGGGGACACTCTGGGAGATAAGTTCTCTTCTCCTTTTAAAAAAAGGGGGAGGGGAGAATTTTTCCTTCGCTCCTCTCAAAAAAATAAAATAAAATAAAGCCCCATTTTGACTGGGGGAGGGACATTTTTATAAGAAACAAAGGTGGAATCACAGAAGTGAAATCAACAAGTCATCTCCAACAAACAAAGGGAAAGAAAACCTTCCACCTGAGTGGAAATTATCCATCAGAGACTTATTAGCCAGATGTTGTGTTCAAATAGTTCAACTAGTAATTTCTGCTAATTATTACTAATTTGCAGATCACTCCCAGTTAATTGGCTGCAAGCTGTACCATGTTGTTGAGTTCAGTATGGCTTCAAATTAGTTATGGACACAGTTGCAAAACTGTAAGACCACAGGCAGTCCGAGAATATTTATTGCTTACAATTTCAAGGTCTCAGCGTAGTTAGGAAAATAAAATTAACCATAGTATAATAATTGTTTTTAAAAACCCTTATTTGTAAAATCAAAACAATAAAAGCTATTTTAAAAGAAAGAAAAATGGGGTCTGTTACCATGAGGATTATAGAAGTATTTCCAGCTGTTGGTTTCAGCTTTAAGCAGCTAATTACATGTTCCTACCTGGAAAATTGTCCTCAAACATTTCCAAATATGTTCCAGAAGATTCCTCAAAGATGGAAAACTATTTCAGTTCAGTGCAAGTGGTTTTCAATTGGTGTGCTGTTCCGCCCTCCCCCATGAAGCCAGCTGGGTGACATTGGGCTAGTCACAGCTCTCCTCTGAGCTCTCACAGCCCCACCTACCTCACAGGGTGTTCTGTTGTGGGGAGAAGAACAGAAGCTTTGTCAGCCGCTTTGAGTTCCCTTAAATGGGTGAGAAAAGCGAGGAAGAAAAGCCAACTCTTCTTCTTCTTCTTCTTCTTCTTCTTCTTCTTCTTCTTCTTCTTCTTCTTCTTCTTCTTCTTCTACAGCTAAGTTATTAATTGTCTGCAGTCAACATTAAAATACCGAACTGAGATTAGATCTGAATAAATTTGAATTTATTCATTTGGATTTTCAATTCGAATTTGCACATACAAATGTCACCAACATTCATATGTAGCCATACGCATCATTACGGATCCCATACACACCCATACACATCCATAGGAATCCCATATTTATCCCGGATGCATCCCATACAGATCCGTAAAAATGTGTACAGATGTGGGAAAGATGTGTACGTGCAAGTACACACAGTGTACATACCTGTACAAGTACGAATGTCCAAATAATTTGAACGAATATATTCAAAAAATCCAAAATTTGTTTTTTTGCACATTCTATTTGAATGTGTATGTCCAAATTCGAAAGAACTTGATCGAATTTTGAATGTTTCGAATATTCCTGCATACTTCCTACTGCAAACATTTGAGTGGGGGCAGGGTGTTGTGGCTGCGCAGTCATGCGCTGCATTGGGATCACCATAGCAATGACCTGACACACAGCAGATGTCGCCATGGTTGTTGCTATGACTATACAGATGGTCCAGGATGATCTCGTCACACTGCAGCCCCTTGTAGGTAAGTTGGGGACAGTGCCAGTGCTTGTAGTGTGAACGTCAGCCACCGTCCTTGAATTTAACTTCTGTGGGGTACTATCCCACAGAAGTTAAATGCAAACAGACCCAAAGCATTGGACACGCATTTGTAAATCATATAGATCCTTTCTGTTACGCTGATTTATACTCTTTTCCCAGCTTGTCATGCCACTCTCCGCACGTGCGTGTACCAAGTAGGATGTAGCTCCGCACATCTACCAGTTATTTATTTTTAACGTTACTGCATACTAGGACTAAATTCGTTCCCGGAATCTCCCTCTCCTTTGATGATTCTGCTCTGCAGCTTTTCTTGATCCTTTAGCTAAATATTGAAAATTAATGCCCAATTATTTTTTTTAAAAAATTAGCAAACACAGTCAGAAGATTATTTTGGAGTGATTATTTCCAGTTCTGCTGGGGAAAAAAAAAAGTTTGTGTAGACTCCTGTCTCCATTTCAAAGCTGAGAAGGAACACTAGTGGAGTTCTGAGGTTGCTTTTGTGTGAAATATCTTTTAAATTCAAGATCCCCCCCTAAACGGGGGGACAGGCTCGCTTTTGCAGTCCTCGCTGACATAGAATTTATTTATCAAGGTTTTTTAGCAAGTCGCCAAAGCACCTGTGTGGCAGCCATTTCATGGGAGATATAAAAATTCTATTTCCTCCCACCATCCAAAGTGAAGCATAAAACATCCATTTGAAAAGTGGGGTATAACCATTAACATTTTAATCTTGCAAAAACGATTTAGTTTCTGACAAACTGAGTTTCCTTGGGTGTATGTTATGGATGGGAAGGCGAGAAAGGGCACGCGCTGGATTGCAGAAGAAGAAATCCTTACGGGAAAATAGTCGAAAGCAGGTTATTTCATGAAAATAATATGAGAAGTGAGACATTAAGTCTTTCACATATAACATCACTGGGGTAGTATCTCACTGAAGTTAGGTTCAGGAATGGTGGTCAGACTGTCCGCACTGCCATAGCAATGGCGGTGGGTCTTTCCTATGACGATCGTGATGCAGTGCGCAATAGTGCGGCTGCAGCCACAACACCATGCTCACATGCAACGTTTCCATACCAAATGTAGGCCCACTGCTATGGCAATCATGGTATGGTGCACAATGGCGTAGCTGTAGCCGCAACGCCCTGCTCTCATGCAGCATTTGCCCACCAGACATGGGGCCGTTGCTATGGCAATCGTGGTACGGTGTGCAGTTGTGTGGCTGCACAACACTCCACTCTCATAGAATGTTTGCACACCAGACCGGGAGGAAGGGGCACTGCTATGGCAATCGTGAAGTGGTGTGCAGTTGTGGGGCAGTAGCAACAACACCCACACCACGCAGCATTTGCACCAGGAAGTAGTTCAAATGCTGCGTCTGGGATCTTACTGGGAGCACCCCAGCTGCAGAGGATAAGGACTCTCTAAGACACTCTTGGATGCACTAGAAGGGAGGCAGTGCCATGCTATGCACAGGGAAGCCCACCAGCGGGAAGGACATGAGCACACAGCTTGCACTGATTTAGTGGTACATAAGAACATAAGAACATAAGAGAAGCCCTGCTGGATCAGGCCAC
>MTQE01002217.1:5415895-5430201 GCA_014337955.1 Aspidoscelis marmoratus
AAAAAAAACCCTTAGAACTCCTTTTCACATTTTTTTCACTTTCCCTAGGCCATAAATATGGATTGGATCGATTTGATACAGTTCCTTAAACCATCTTTTTGGGCAAACACTTCGGTCTTTCAAGCTGCCCCAACCCTCAACCATCACATCCTTACCTTAAATTACCTCCACGCTCTCCAAGGGCACTTCATCAGTAAAATCACCTCCCCTCACCTCAATATTGATGCACTGATGAATGAGAAGGTGAATTCCAAGCTGAAATCATGGTGCAAACCATTCCTGCTTTGAACAGAAAGTTTTGCTGCAGTTCAACCCACAATAATATTTCCATCCCTTGCCTTTGTGGGGAGTGGGCTGTGTTGACCCTTGCATCTGACTATATCCTGGCATTGGCGCCTGCCATCTGCATGCTAGCGTGGCCCATGGCAGGCTCCAGGTGGGTTCCCTATTCTGGGATATAATGCAGAATAAGGCCCAGTGTGGAAAGAGTCTAATATACTGCCAAACATTAAAAAATTCTAGATGTATTGTTGCAGCCAGATGTTCTAACAGCCCAAATGTGATGTTGGGATTCTGACAGTCTATTGGCCACTTTATTGGCATCTTAATTCAAAGTAAAAATAGTTCAGGACATCCCAGACTATTTGTGCTTCTCTGGAAAGTTTCTAACTTATTGGACATTTGATGAGACTCTTCTGATATTGGAGAAGTAAAAAAGTCTGGGAGCTCACCAAATGCATGAGTAAGAGAAGAAGATGAAAAGGGGTGATCTTCTGAAAGTTGATACTGATCCAATGTTGGAGGAGCTCTCAATCCACCTTGAATCCACTCTGGATTCATTGCAGATGTAACTGGGGTGGCCGCTTTCCCACCTCCCAGGTTCACGAATGTAGCAAAGCCTTGTACGAATGAGTAAAAGCATTTGATCTGAATTCGAATGTTAACCTTTGAATATGCCAACATTCGATTCTAATCTAAATGTCCAAATTCAGCCAAATTAGCATGAATAATGGATAATATGAATATCCATGCACATCCCTAGTTTATGTTAAGAGAATATCTCCGACTTCTCCATGTCTAGGTAGTTTCTTCACAACTGTGCTAGGTAATGGGCTTTGTAGTATATAACAGTTGGTAATTTTCCAGCAGTGAGTACTTTGAAAATTGCACAAGCTCTTGATCCTGCTAGAGGTGAAGCAGCAGCAAAGCAAAGAGAATGGACTGATAAAGCCGTCAGTAAGTCCCTGGTTTCCCCTCCATTAACCCAGTCTTCTGATCTAGCAAAATGATGAACAGTCACAATTGTTGATCTCTTGGGATCAAAGACTCTTTAATTCTAAAGGAAATTGGTCCTCCAGAAACTCCTGAAAAACAGAGTTTAAGAGCCACTGAGTTAATAGCATTACATTCCTCCATTTCTTCTGGATAATGGGCCATCACTGTGTTTGGGGAAGGGTGTAGGAATGGGCACAATTTTTTCCCCCTGTTCACTTCCTGTCAAATTGATTGGGACAGAAATTCGCATTCTTGAGAACATAGCCACTTTGAATGTGCTAGGCTTCGGATTTGTTTGAAGGTTCTTAAAGCTCATTGACCCCTGCTACTAGGTATGTGCTAGAATATTTGAAATATTCATTATTCGATTGAATTTGGTGAAATTCAAACATTCAGATTCAAATTGAATGTCCAGACAATCGTTTTTAAAATATTTGAATGCATAGGAATATTTTGAATAATTCGTATGAATCATTCGGACATTCCTATATGTATGGATACATATGCATTACATATGTATCCATATGCATCTTATTTGTGACCTTACAGATGCATATGGATACACACAGGTTGAAAACAGGATGCGTACGGGATAAAAATTGGATGCATAAGAATGTGTACAGATACATATGAACGTTGTCGACATTCTTATCATCAAATATGTATCGAATAGTCGTACGAATAGATACAAATATATTCAAATTGGTTTGAATTTTAATACCTTCGTTTTTTCTCTAATCATACGAATTCAGACATTCGAATAATTGATTTGAATCAAATGTCAAAAATTGCATTCTCCTAAGAATCCACTAAGAATTGACAAATTCACCTTTACGAATGTAACAAAGCTTTAGGCTACTGCACAAAAGCTTTTGATTTGCAGGTGAGTGTCTACTTTTGAACGTAGTCCATATTTGATTCGAGTGTAAAGGTTTGAAGCTTCACAATTCATGAAGGTGACAATCATTTTTCACCCATCTCTGCAGGGTTGTATTTACAAGAGATTTTGGAACCTTAATCTTTGGGCGATCACATTGGAAATATGAGCAACTGCAGAACAGAAAATGTTCTCTGACCTAATCTGGCTTTTAAATACAGGTGTACCCCTGTACCTGCTGATCTGATTAGCGTAGCTTCATTTATCCATGGTCAACTGGGCAAACATGCCCACCCACACCCCTGTTGGTGCCATTAGGCCTCCTGGAGGATATGATATAGGGATGTGCATGAATATTCATAAGCATTCAAAATCCAATCAGATGTACCAAATTCCAACATTCAAACTCTAAGCAAATGTCCCGAAATACGAATGTAAACATTCCAATCAAATTTCAAATTTTGGATCTATTCGTTTGAATTTTCTGGACATTCATATGTGTATAGGTTCGTACACCATGTGCACTTGAAGATCTGCATCTTTCCTGCATGTGTATGCATTTGTACGGATCCGTACCGGATGAGAACGGGTTGCATACGGGATAACTACGGGATGCATACGGACGTGTATGGACATGTATGGATGTGGGGAAGATGTGTACGTGCAAATATGAATGTTGTTGACTTTCATATGTGCAGATTTGAATCAAAAACTCGAACGAATAGATTTGAATTTGGTAAATATGACATTTGAATTTTAAAGATTCGAATTGAGTCAGATTTTCAGGTACTCAATTCAATTCAAATAGAATGTCAAAAAAAATTGAGCACATTTCTAATATGAAATCTCATGCAGTTTCACATGATTCCTGGGAAATCTCACACAATTTCCTGGGAATCATGGGAAATCTCATGTGATTTCCCAGTGTTTCAAATATCTGCAGTTTCCCATAACTGCGGCAGGAACTGGTATCTGTCCCCTGTGGTTATGGGGGCACGCCTGTATTTTTGAAGCTGGGAGTAGATCAGACCAAGGGAGATCTAATTTAATGTCCCTTTTGGAGAATTTCAGCCACATCTAATTGAATCCTTCATGCTCCCCCTTTTCACAGCTGCAAAATTAGTGAAGGCTTGTCTTCATATAGCAGAACATTTCTAAGTAGATTTGAGAACCGCTCAGCTGCCCTGCTGACAAATACAATGTCCATCCTTATTGATTTGTGCCTGCTTCAGATTACTTTTGTATTGAATTACTTCAAATCATAATGCAAAAGAAATCGCAGGCTCTAACAAGGCAAAGCAAACGCTGTGATGAATGAGGATCCAAGGCGGCTGCAGAGCCATCAGGACGCTGTTCCCTAATTGGTGTAATCAGAGGGGTGGAAAATAATTAGAAATATATAAAAGAGAGGTGGAGCGTAATAATGTTTTTTCCTAAGTGACGTAAAATTGGTGATAGGAAAAATGATTAAACTGCCTAGTTTACCAAGAAAGATTGGAATAAATGAATGGCAAACAGCACTGAAGAAGCGAGTTGGCAGATTTTTCAACATAATGGGTATGCACAGAAATGGACTCAGCGGTGCTTGCGGAAGCCAAACCAGCACAATTCTTCTAGTTCAGGTGAAGATCCAAAGCATAGACATGATTCTTGCTCCTGAACTTTAAAGCATCTCTACATGGATGATTATCCCAAGAAAGATCTCCATTCCAAAACCAATCTGATGTAAACTTGGGGAAAACTTTGCAACTTTGGATCCTGTAAATAACTAGGAGTATGCACGAATGTTGTTGGTTTTTTGTGTTTGAATTGAATGCAGGAAAACTCATATTCATTCAAATCCCTTCGAATGTAGAAGAAGAGTTGGCTTTTCTACCCTGCTTTTCCCATCCATTTAAGGGGACTCAAAGCGGCTGACAAAGCTTTTCTATTCTTCTCCCCACAAGAGAACACCCTGTGAGGTAGGTGGGGCTGTGAGAGCTCAGAAGAGAGCTGTGACTAGCCCAAGGTCACCTAGCTGGCTTCATGGGGGAGAGCGGAATCAAACCCGGTATTCCCAGATAAGAGCATGGCTCCCTAACCTCTAGAATGTAGTAGCATTCATATTCGATACAAATGTTCAATCCCTACGAATCCCATGCAAATAGCATACAAATAGCAAACAAATCCCATATACGGATCCCATATGAAGCTTCATATGAATGAATCAAAACATTTGATTCACATTGGAATGTCAGTCTTCAAATGTGCCAGCACCCAATTTAAATGTCCGAATTCAGCCAAATTTGTATGAATTTTGCATGTTACGAATATTCATGCACACCCTTATAAATAACTACAAGAATAATAATGTTTATTTACAGTGCCCTTTCCAACAAAGGGTATTACAAAACACAAAAACCCTGTAGACATTGTCATAGGTCACTTAAAATACATACAAAAGGAACATATATACTTAGATTTAAAAGATATATCTTAATAAAAGATTAATTAAATACTGAGATTGAAAGTGTATATCTTAATAAAACCTCACTGCTTATATTCTGTTAATAGTCTGGCGTGGTACAGATTTTAATTTGTGGTGAAAACTGAATTGGCAGAATGCAGCAAGTAATTAATTCTAGCATTTAAGTTTAACTTTTAGGTCCTGGAGACAAAGGAAAGCCTTATATACGGATAATAGATGCATTCATCCTGACCAAGCAAGACGCTTGTCCAATAACTCTGAATGACCTTGGAGGTGATGACTGGCATGTTTCCACTAGAAGACGAGTTAGCCAAGAAATAAATGAAGGGACTTTTCGCCCTATGCCTCGGTCACTTAGGCGGCACAGCGCGGGTATGCTCTAAGTATCTATGCTTGAGGATGCTCAGCGTGTACTCAACTCACCCATATCCTTCCAAAACTTACCTGAAGTGTGAAGGGCTGCCCTGATGCCAGTGCCAGCACGTGTGTGTGGTGCCATCACTGGGGCAACCATTCCATAGGTGCCACCCATCACGTGACCCTCTGGCACCTCATTCAAATAGGAAGAGGTGCGGAAGGTGTGTCCTAAGCTTTACTGACTCTGGCACGTGGTGCATGCAGGGAAGGAGTCATTCCTGGTAACAAAATGCCTTCTTCACATGTAGACACTCCATCTGGGAGCTTACTACACACATCAACTACCAGACCAAGTACAAATTGGCCCTGTTCACATGTTGAGGAAATGATATGGCTTTGCCCCAAACAATTAAAATTTGCCAGTTGTGGCCTTCTTTCCCAACTTTTCTTCCAAAGCCTTTGCCCATGAAATCACCCCACCCCATGCCATTCATTGCCACCCAGCTGCTGCTCTTTCTGTTTACAGAACAGGGCCCTTTCTGCACTTGATTTAGATCCAGATTAAAGATACTCTTGATCTGGATGAAGGACCCCCATCCACACGTTAATGTGGATCAAGGGGGCCCCATCCACATGTTAGTCCAGCTTTGTTTGCACAAGAAGACACCTTGCGACACCTGAACCATTCCAACCTTAGCTGGCACTTTCCCAAGATTTGTCTAGGTGCGTTCACCTCTACACTAGAGGCAATTGTGGTCCTGGGGTGACAGGGCAATGGGGTGGGTCAGCCACAGTTGCACTGCCCCCACCCCAGGCTCCATTCACCCAAAAGGGTGGGAAGGGGGCCATGGCTGGCCTTATCGGTGGGCCGCTACTATAATTGTGGAGCACAAAAACATGTTTCATAGGTGTACAGGCAGAGGATGAAGCAGCTCCACATAGTGCACATACCCTGTGCTGGAACAGACTTGGAATTCCCCTTTTATTATTTACTATTATTTGTATTTCCGTCCCACCCTATACCCAAAAGTCCCAAAACAACAACAGTGTCTGTGAAGTGGGAAGAGACAGTATATTCTTATCTAACCAAAGTCCAAGGCAACGAGGTGTATCTTCACTGCCTTCCTAAACGTATACAGTGAAGGAACCAGATGCACCTCAAGGGGGAGACTGTTCCATAGCCTAGGGGCCATCACTGAGAAGGCCCTCTCCTGGGTGCCCACCCCTTTTACTACCAAGCGTGGCTGGGCAACCAGAAGGGCCTCCCCTCCAGATCTTAAGGCCCTAAATGTCTAACCACCATAATACTGCCTTCTTAGCTTCCCCCATTACCACTATTTTGTTTATAATAATGTTTATAAATCCTAACTTGCTACGCAAAGAGACAGAATAAACAGCAGAAACGTTAGAGTTCCTGAAAATACCTCAGGACCACAAACTGAAGATTCTCTGTGCTTACTTTAAGTTCACTCTGGATATCTGCAGCTTTGTTATTTTTTCCATTAGGGCTACTGTAGTAATGCCGCAGAGTCTGCTCCACTAGATGGTATGACTGGAGTTTTGGCAAATTGTACATTCAACCCATAATCAGGCTTTTTAAGCGGTTTATGTATTTTATTTTTTTATGGTTCCTCTCTAGCCAACATTTTTGTTGCACCTTGTTATTTTAATTACCCTTTAAATTTATTTTTGGGTTCCCCACCCCCAATTTCGTATCCACTTCTCAACTACTGCTGAGCTATACAGTAGATAATTTATTTCTCAACTACCAGCTGGTATTCATTACTAAGTTAATGTCTTTTACATTTTTGGCACAAGTGGGTGATTAAATAAGTGTTTTCTCCTTTCTATTTCATTATTTCTTTGGAATTATCCTTGACATCCTTGCTGTCTATGAATTGAAACAAATACTTTTTCTCCAAAGCCATCTTATATTATCAGTGCTGTTAAAAAGTATTCACCCCTTTCCTGATTTCTTCTATTTTTGCTGATTTGTCACGCTTAATTGTTTCTTTCAGCCTGAATACGCTTCCCCCATTGCAGACTCTACTGTTTTTAAACTGTTTTTGTATCATTTTTTTAAAAATTATTCTTATTATGCTGGATTTTTAAACCTTGTACTCGTTCTAGTATTGTTTGATACAGTTTTGATATGTTTGTTTTTAAATGTTGTGAGCTGCCCAGAGACCCTTGGGTATGGGGCAGGATATAAATATAAATATAAATAAATAAAAACAAAATGCAGCTTTCAAATGACCATTTCATTTTGTGGAAGGGAAAAAGTTATCCAATGCCTATTTCACCCATGTGAAAAAAGTAATTGCTGCCTTAAATTTATTAATCAGGTCGTGCCACCTTTTGAATCAACAATTCCACATCTTTGTGCAGGAATTCTGACTCACTCTTCACAAAATTGCTTAAATTCAGCCACATCTCAGAGGACTCTTGAGCATGAACTGATTATTGAATGTCCTGCAACAGCATCTCAGTGGCATTCAAGTCAGGACTTTGACTTGACCATCAGCACACAGAACATTTAGATGTTTTTTGCAAATGTGAAACGTAATGTTCCTTTTGGTCAGCAATGGATTTTACCTTGCAGTTCTCCCATGGATATAATGTTTGCCCATTCTAATGGTAGAATCACAAATGTTGACCTTAGATCTTCATCTGTATTCTTCTATGACTTCCTGGATGAGATCTTGGAGAAATTTTTGTAGGATGGCCACTTCTGGGAAGAGTCACCACTGTCCTGCTTTTGTCCATTTGGAGATAATTATTTTCAGTGTGGTTCATTGAAGTCTCAGAGCCTTAGAAATGACTTTGCAACCCTTTCAAGACTGTGATATTTCAATAGCTTTCTTTCTCATCTCAGCCAGAAATTCTTTTGGCTGTGGCATAATGTGCTGTTTGTTAAGACCTTTTAGCCTACTCCACATTGCTACAAATGTTCTATTTAAATGTTGACTGGATTCAATAAACAAGGCTGGGTATGTCTAGTCTGATTGAACACAATTATCAATTAAATTTGGTTCTTTGGTTGACTAAGTAACTAAGGGAGAAATTACTTTTTCATATGTAAGTGTTGGATAACTGTTTCCTTTGATAAATGAATTGATCATTTGAAAGCTGCATTTTGAGTTTACTCAGGTTATTTTTATCTCATTTTAAATTTTGTTTGAAGATCTAAAACAATTAAGTTTGACAAATACGCAAAACTAAAAGAAATCAAGAAGGGACTAATACTTTTTCATGGTAATGCAGTTTAATCTGTATCTTCTGGGCTTCCTAATGGACACATTGGACGGGAAAGTGCATGATAGACTAACGTTTACTAGCACTTGCACTTGCAAGCTCTAGTACAAGATAGCCTAGTCTATGCATAATCAGTCACTTATCTGGGTCCAGCCGCACACCTGGTTCTCTGCAGGGCTGCCATCTTGGTCACGGTGCTCTGCACAACAGCACATGTGCCGGCGCCATCACTATAGAGACACTGACGTCTCACACATGCAGTCACATCAGAGGTCACCTCAGCTACCAGTGTGCTTGTGTGGCAGCTCAGATGACCCCTTGCACCAGAAAAAGTGCAGATGGTCACTGCTGGATGGTCCCAGGTAAGTTCCTGGTAACATTAGGTTAAGGGTAGTATGCTTGTGGTGCACAATTTTGTGAACCACAACTAGTATGCAATTAGTTAACCTCTGGGCAGGCAAGGGGCATTTGTAGGCTATAAACACCTCCTGTAGGGGCAGATGCACCTTCCCAGATGTTGACTAACTGCATACTAGAGGATGAAGTGCCTATTGCTTCAATTGCTATCAGACTTGACCTTCTTTAGTGTCATTTGTAGTTATTCCAGTTCAATAGCTGGATTTTTATTTTTGTTTTTTGATCACGTAGTAGCTATTAGAATTTAAGGATACTTCTTTTTGAATGGCAAACATTCATTTTTGAGAACTGTGATAGTAACTGTCTGTAGTTAGACTTCTAGTCCATTTTCTCTGAAATTCAGGGACTCTCTCATCTGATGTGGCTGTTGCTGACCCTGTTATTATAATTAAAATGTTTATGTTTGTTATGGAATAGCTATAAAAATAAACCACCATATTTAAAATACTGCATTGAACACATAAAACAATAATTACCTAATGTTAATAAAACTTTATTAAAACATTGGGTGAGCGGGCAATGAAGGGGAAGTATTTTTTTTCACTTAGAAGGTCATAGGTCCATGGAATTTACTACCAGAAGAGGTGATGACAGCAACCAGCTAGGATAGCAGTAAGAAAGGATTAGATAAATACATGGAGGACAGGTGTATCAATGGCTACTTGAATGGGTGCCTAAGTACATCCTCCAGGTTGGAGAGACAGGCAGGATGTCTCTAATAAGGATGTGCAAGAATATTCAAAACAATCAAAATTCTATCAAATTCATTCGAATTCAGACATTCACATTCAAACTGAATGTCTGTACATTCATTTTTTAACATTTGAATGAACTTTGAACGTTTCAAATCATTCATACGAACTAGTCAGACATTCGTATGTGTACATATCCGAACACATTATTTATTTATTTATTTATTTATTTATTTACATTTCTATCCTGCCCCACACCCGAAGGTCTCTGGGCGGGTGACAACAGATTAAAATAGAATATACATTAAAAGACATTACATACGTATCCGTATGCATCGTATTTGCGTCTGTACGCATTTCTACGGATACAAACTGGACGAAAATGGGATAAAAACAGGATGTATACAAATGCATACAAATGGGTGTGTATGGGAGCATATGGATACATTCAAATGTCAGCATTCATATCTTCAAATGCAGATAGAAAATGTGTACAAATAGATACTAATGTATTTGAACCGGATTCGAATTTGAATACATTTGGTTTTTTTTTCCCATTTGTTCGAACTGAACGTTCGAATATTTGAATCCAATCAAATCCTAAAATTGCATTTGTAAAGTGATGATTTTGCTTTTATTTTCTGCTTGAGATGCTGGTGTCAATAGGCTGTAGCCTAATCCAGCAGGGCTCCTTGTATGTTCTCATGTTCTTCTTATTAAAGTGGTTGGTGCCCTAAAGTGTAGGGATATGGCAGGCAACCTCTCCCATGTACCAAGTTTACATTAACTGAGGATCAAATGCCTGGGAAATGCCAGGTTTTCCTGTGACTCAATGATTTATTGTATTCAACGTTTCTTGGGATTTTCTTCTTCTTCTTTTTTAACTTGCCACTAGTACTTGTGATATGAGAACAGAATATAAATACAAAACATAAATATATTCTAAAGTGAAAGAGCAGTTTGGTGAGCAAACAGAACAAGTAGCCATTAGTAAAAGAAGCTTATATCTGGAAACTTTCAATAGAAACACTCAAGCAGCCATTAGCTCCCTATTGAAATGTTATCCTCCTTTTTACCGTGTTATTGCATACAATAGATTATTTTTGTCGCACAGCCAATGTGTTTAACCTATCATCAAAACCCAAGGATTGTTTGTTTTCCAACTTTTAGCACTTCAAGTGGCTGCTTCTTGAATTAACAATGAAATACGGAGTTCAGGATTCCCGAATGACTGGTGTTAACAAAGAGAAATGGATTGTCTTTTACAGCCACAAGCACGCTGGCGGGAGGAAATAACTGGTTAGGTTTAAAAAATAAAAAAACAGAGAAGCAAATCATAGCGGAAATAGTTTAAATAAAAGCAGGCAAAAGAACTAGCCTGGATACAGTTTGTAATAATATTTAATAACAAGTATATTTTATGTATTGCTTCTGGGTTGCAAAGTAGGTAAAGGAGACCACTTAGGTCCAGTAATAGTAAGATGAGATCCCAGTAGAATGATTTCTCAGGACTGTTACAAAAGAAGAAAAGAAGAGTTGGCTTTTTTACCCCACTTTTCTCACCCACTTAAGGGGACTCAAAGCGGCTGACAAACCTTCTGTTCTTCTTCCCACAACAGACCCCTTGTGAGGTAGGTGGGTTTGTGAGAGCTCAGAAAGAGAGCTGTGACTAGCACAAGGTCACCCAGCTGGCTTTGTGGAGGAGCGTGGAATCAAACCCGGTATTCTGGCTCCCTAACCACTAGACCAAACTAGCTCACAGCCCAGTTCAATGTCCTCCCTGTTCCAGGATAACTATATTAGCCAATGGTAGGCACGTGCATGAATGTGTTCTCCCATATGGGGCCTGTTTGCACTTGGCTTTATTCTGTGCCAACATTCAATTCAAATTCGAATGTCCCAATTTGTACAAATTTGCATGAATTTCAAATGTTACAAATATCCATGTGTATCCCTCATCTACACTTTGGGTGTCTGCATTTACTGAGAATGACTAGCTCACTCTTAGTCACTACATCCACACCCTCTTCTGGGCACGGTGTGGAAAATAGTCGTGGTGGTATGACTGGGACTATGCAGTTGTGTGCAGCATCCGGATTGCCATCGCAATGCCTAGGTGTGTGCCAGATGCTGGTTCAGATGTTGCCTTGGTGATTCAGCCTGCTCAGCCTGAGGCCTTTTTGCACTTCAGCTGCTAAGGCTGGTACAGGTGGGGAACAGACTGACCACTCACTTTGGCCAGTAAGGGTCCGGCCAAGGTGTGAATGATCAACCTGCCCCTTGCATGTACCAGCCCCAAAAGGCTGTAGTGGGGTGGGTGCTAGTCGGTTGCCAACGTCTTGCACAGGCACGGCCGCATTGCCAGCACTGGTCAGTTGCTGGCCACTGCTGCAATCAGGCAGCTACCCGCAGGCTAGCACCTCAGCGGCAGGCTGGCTGGGGATCAGTTCAGGTGGCGGTGGGGCACACACCCCTAACACACTGCCAGGATTGGTCCCGCTTCTCTGCATTGGCCTGCTGGTGCATCACAAAATGTGGCACCTGGCTGGCAGTGGCCGATCAGGGCAGCGAGGTGGCGGGACTTCTGGCTTTTGTGATGGTGGCATTACTGGCCTTAGTTCACGGCAGACTAATGAGGTAAGTGCAGAAAGGACTCTGGTGGCTGAGATACCAATATTGCAGTTAGTTTGGGGGCAGAGGAGCTGCTCCTAAGTTTGAATTTTGATGCCTTCCCCAGCTGAAACAACTGGAGCCAGAGAACAAAAAGAAAAGAGAGCCACTGTGCATTTCTGAATGGTCAGCAGCCAATTGGCCGGAACCCCACAGTACTTTCTCTTTAGACTAAAAGTAGCCAGCTAAAACATGCTTTATTTATGAAGCAGATTAGCATAACATGCAATTTGGCTCCCTTTCAATTTCCAGGATAGGTATTCCCAGAGAAGGGCTCCATTTAGGAACCAGTCGTGATGCCTGCAAATGCTACCTTAATACAAACAAACCTCTTCTAATAAATAACCCTATCTCAATTGCCATAAGACTGGAGCGTGCCACATTCTCTGGGGATGGATTATGAACAATATGTTAACAGCTCAAACATTTACATCTTGCAGTGAGTTCTAAATAAACCATAGGAATATGTGCACGGGTGAAGTCTTCCTGGAATGAATTTTCGTATTCATTTCTTATTAATGAGAAAGAGAAAGGCAAGGCTAGGTTGGATTTCATTGTAGATAATTAGCAGTGACCTACCCTACTGGGCCTGGATGAAATAATTCTGTTCTACGAGCTATAAAATACCCAAGTGCCAATTTTCCACTTGAAATGTGCAACAAAGTGTATTCAGTCTGCTGGGGTGTGAGCGTGTGTGAGAGAGAGTGTTTGGGTTTTTTTTGCACTTTGAGTGTAACTAAGGCTTACATTTCCCAAAGATTCAAAAATGCATTAATGGAAATCTTTGGGGAATACTCACCAGCCAAGGATCTAACATGTACCCCCGTTCTTTGGGCTTACTCCTATCTGAAGCATTTAATGAAGGCAAGATCCACATGGGCCTTTAAAGGCACCCTGGGATTGCAACGCAGTGAGCACAAGAATGTAAGAGGAGCCCTGCTGGATCAGGCCACAGCCCATCTAATCCAGCATCTAGTTCCATACTGTTGCATTCTCTCGTCCTTTCTACTGGGATCCTGGAGCCCTGAGACACAGGAAGAGAGAAGCAGAGAGAACTGCTGCTGGAAGGACGCTAGGACGAAGCAGGGAGTGGCAGTGCAACTGCCGCTGGCAGGGAACAGCTGTGGGCTGTTGCAAAGGGAGTCTTGGAGGCTGAGGGGAGCAGCTGTGAAGCTGCTGAATTCAGGGTACCAGACTGGGGGCTGCTACAAAAGTCCATCTGGGATCCCTGTTCTCTGAGGTCCCCCACATGTGTAATGGCAGATGCAATCAGTGGGAGATGGTAAATGATCAGGCTGGAGACAGAGTACCGGCAGAAAGACCAAGGGCCTTTCTGCACAGGCTCTAAAAATGGATTTAGAGCCAGATGCGGGAAGGATTTGGATGTGGCTTCTGCACAGGGAACCCAATTAGGGTCCCTTTGGGGACGCCACGTCCGCACGTTGGCGCTCAAAACCAGTTGCTTAAACCGGTTTTGCCGCCGAATCCTACCCAGATGTAAGTCCTGAAAAAATCAGGTCTTACATCTGGCTTTCCCCCTTAAACCAGTTTGCAAGCAAACACTTCCGCACCAGTGCGGGGGAAAGCCGGATTGC
The DNA here is from genome assembly GCA_014337955.1 of Aspidoscelis marmoratus. Classification (NCBI taxonomy): domain Eukaryota; kingdom Metazoa; phylum Chordata; class Lepidosauria; order Squamata; family Teiidae; genus Aspidoscelis; species Aspidoscelis marmoratus. Next base: position 5,429,501 of record MTQE01002217.1, read on the forward strand.
TGGCGCATGCCCAGTTGTCAGCGAGGCAGAGCGCATGAATGTATCTATTCCTTTCTCAAAGCTATCCAGGTTGATTGCTGTCACCATCTCCTCTGGTAGTAAATTCTATAGACCAATGACTTTCTGGATGAAAAAAGAAAATACTGCCCCTTGTGGGTCCCAACTATCCTGCCCATCAGCTTCATAGTAGGGATGAAACCCATTTTCCCCACTTTGATATGATAAGAATCCAAGGGGGAAATATTCAGCCTCATGAGAAGCTCCTCCCGTGAATGTAGAGGTCCACCTTCCTGCACGAGCATCAAGTGAATATTTGTGGGCAAAGGGACCCCATCCTTCCTTTCTAATCCCACATCATACCCCCCACGCACACACTCACCTGCCACTGCTACAACCTCCACTGCCATTCATGCCCTCCTTGAGGCTCAGCTAGGCCTTCCAGAGATATACATGCAGGTGCAGGGTCCGCCTCCATCCAGGAATCTCAGAAAATCACATGAGATTTCTCATGATTCCCAGATGGGGGTGGCCTCTAAAGCTACAAGCACACCTCTGGAAGGCCTAGTTGAGCCTCAGAGGGCAGGGCACAATGGTGATTGTGGTCATGAAGGCTGTGGCTGCAGCTGTGGTTGGATTTCCAGATAAGGGGTGTGTAACGCCAGGGAAAAAAGCTCAAATCTCAAATATCTCAAATACCTATA
>MTQE01002217.1:5431027-5441136 GCA_014337955.1 Aspidoscelis marmoratus
AACTAAAAAACGTACTTTTTGGGATTGAGGGGTCCTAGCGGGCATTACAGGGTGCATCCAGGGGGAATGGGATGCTGTGGGTAGGCAGATCTGGCCTTCATTTAAACTTTGTTGAATCTTCGATGAAAGCCAGATACATTCAATTTGTGGGTGAATTTGTGGGGCCCCTTTTGATTCACTTGCAAATTGATGAAGTTCTGCATATTAACACTGAAGAAGAAGAGTTGGCTTTTCTACCCTGCTTTTCTCACCATTTAAGGGGACTCAAAGTGGCTGACAAAGCATTTCTAGTCTTCTCCCCACAACAGACACCCTGTGAGGTGGGTGGGGCTGTGAGACCTCAGAAGCGAGCTGTGACTAGCCCAAGGTCACCCAGCTGGCTTCATGGGGGAGGGCAGAATTGAACCAGGTATTCCCAGAAAAGAGTCCAGCTCCCTAACCACTAGACCAAACCGGCTTACAAGGATCTGTGCAGAAAGGGCCCTAGACTGGACCATGGACTCCATCCATTTTGGAAAGGCCCTAAATAATCCAAAGAAAAGTAGGCATATCCTTAAAAAGCCAAATGTAATGACCATAAAGACAGTGGCATGAGCTATCTTTCAGACAAGCCAGCCATGGACCAGTATGCACCTGAAGAAGTGACTTACCTGCACATCAGGCCATCGGGTGGAAGAGAAATCCCTTCTTGTGGAAAGCTACCAGTCCCATCAAAGCAGCTGAACCACTGTCTCTTCCTTCCTTCCCTGAATGCTGTCCAGTGGGCATCTCCATGAGGAGGGAGGGAAGCAATAATAATTCTACTGCTTTCCTGGGAGATTTTATTCTATTTTATTCTTAAATCTCCTGCAGCAAAAAAGAAAAGAAAGAATGATAGAGGAGGAAATGCCTGGGGTTTGTCCTTTCCCACCACCTTTTCTCCCCTTCTCCCCACTCACTCTCAGGATCAATGTGTTGTTTACACTTAAAACAAACCAACAGGCATTGCTGATGGTCAATTTGAGATGCTTCCCAGGTGCCTTTATGTAGATATGCTCTCAGGCATCCCAATTAGAACACTGTCGGCAATTCTTTCCACTTTCAATTTGAGTTTTTAAAGGGATTCTCATTAATGCTTCTGTATAACCGGCACATATTTTGGAACGAGAAGATTGTTCCTTAATTACCTGGAAATTATTGGGGGAGTAGGAGTCCATGGCCCTGTCCAGACAGGAAGAAAAGTAGTGCTATGGTGAAGTTGCCTCAGATATAAGAACATAAGAACATAAGAGAAGCCCTGCTGGATCAGGCCACAGCCCATCTAGTCCAGCATCCTGTTGCACACGGTGGCTCACAAAATGCTCATGGGCATCTCAAGCAGAGACAAGGACAAACCTTCTCCTGCTCTTGAATCCCAGCAAATGGCCTTAGAAGCATCCTGCTTTCCCTCCCATTGTAGGAAACCCAACCATAGTCTTTCTTTTTCACCCCTAAAAAGCACTTTTAAATGTTGCTGGTAAACTTAGTGCTGCTTACGGGTTTTCCAGCTGTAGTGCTTTTTAGGGAGCCATGTATCTGTCCAGTGCACATGCATAGAGATGGAAAGAGCACACCAGACCATGCATGTGCGGAGGTGGTCACAGCCACATCCAGGAGTTCGACAGCCGCTGAACTGCCTTGGTTGTGCAACACCAAAGGTTGCCTCCAGATGGTGATGTTTAAATTAGCAATTTAATGAAAAATCACTGTATACTTACTGCACAGGGAAAACTGGTCGTCCCCATTAGGCCATGGATTTTCATAACATTCAAAATTTGTACAAATTCATACACATTTGGACATTTGAATTCAAATTGAATGTTGGCACATTCAAAGATTGACGTTCAAATTCAAATGGAATGGTTCAGAACATTTGTATGGAGCTTCATCACATTCGTGTACCTGGGGAGGTTGGAAAACTGCTGCCCCAGGCACATCTGCAATGGATCCAGAGTGCATTTGAAATGGATTGAGAGTGGATTCAAAGTGGATACAGGGCAGATTTGCTGTGCTCACAGTGGATATTTAGCAGATAGGTAGCAGATTTGTATGGGATCTGTATGTGATTCATATGCAACTTGTATCAAACGTTCATATCGAATCAGAATCCTACCACATTTGAAGGGGAACTGTTTAAACGAATACAAATTTTCTTGCATCCAGTTTGATATGAATCAAATACAAAAAAAGTCTTTCTTGCACGTTCCTTGTACCCACTGAAAGCCAGCTTTGTAGTTTCCTTGTCTAGGATGCGTCACAGTGACAAGAGTTTAGACGTCACTTGCCATCATGTGACTTAAGGCATCCAATCAGATTTCGAGCTGTACTTCCTTGTTTAGCGGTGTCTCACCCGTGCTTCTCATTGTATTTATATGATAATGCGATGCAACTATACACTGCGCAGTGAGTGTTCTTACCCCGCACTAAGGAAAATGTGCAGTGATGGTCGGATATGTTGGCGTGACAATGAATGACCAGTGGTCAGGTCTGATGGGATGATCAGGACTGCGCAGTATATAACCTGTCTGGATGCACCCCCAAATGTGCAAAGACAGTGTTGTGCCCAGTGCAATCTTGGTAGCCGGGGAGCAGTACTCCACATTATTGCTTCCTTGTACTCCGTTTGGCTGCTGTCTGGATGCAGCCCAGAGTCTTTCCGCCCAAATCTCATTGAATTACTGGCCAGTGCAGGTGTTGTTGGAGAAATGCATCACAGGTCTAATACCTTCACCTTTTTGGCCTTGAGGGAAAGAATTTACGTGGCTTACTATGTTTAGATGATTGCTTTTGGCAGGGTCCTTGAAGAAAATGGCCTCTGTATATGGGACCAAAACCTGTCTGAAAATGGCTGCCATGCATGCATTGGAGCTAGTGATTTCACACTTCTTGGGATTTCATGCCATAGAAAGATCAAGAAGTAGTTGTGCTTTCTGCACACCTTTGCTCTGCCATCTGTGGGGCAGTTTGGTCTAGTGGTTAGGGAGCTAGACTCTTATCTGGGAATACCGGGTTCGATTCTGCCCTCCCTCATGAAGCCAACTAGGTGACCTTGGGTTAGTCACAGCTCTCTTCTGAGCTCTCACGGCCCCATCTACCTCACAGGGTGTCTGTTGTGAGGAGAAGAATAGAAATGCTTTATCAGCAACTTTGAGTCTCCTTAAAACAAGAGTCTCCATCTTGTTTTATTTGTATTTCATTTTAATCTGTATTTGCTCTCAATTTGTCTTTTGTTTTAATTTATTCTTACCTGTTGTAACCCGCCCAGAGACCTTCGGGTATGGGCAGGATAGAAATGTAAATAAATAAATAAATAAATAAAATGGGTGAGAAAAGTGGGGTAGAAAAGCCAACTCTTCTTCTTCATCATCTGGCACAGATGACGAGAAAGAACTACAGGATCCAAGCCAGATCCCCCAACTTCCTCTCACCTTCTGGAGGCAGTCTTAGCTGTAGAAGAATTGTTTATTTCTTTATATGAATATCAGCCCAGAATTGAAGAATGGTAGAAGAAGGAATGAAAATCAGCTGCTACACCTATTACTCCTACTGAGATCCGTTATTGCATCCCACACGGTTTGCCCCTCGCCTGAGATTGATGGGTCTCATTGCCCTTTGCTCTTTGAATGAATGAACAAGCCCTAATACTGCTCCAGGTTGATTGCTCCAGGCTCACATAGAGGAGTGATGGTCGGAAAGTCTGATCCCAGCTCAATTTTGAGTGGATTTGAAGGATTCCCTACTGGTTAGATTCCTGCATTGTATGGATTTGTTCAGTTTGTATGGATTTTCCTTCTCCTTTTTGCAACAGTTGGATGTCTAACCTTTAGATGCATTCTGGAGACACTGGACAGATATTTTTGGAGTTATTTTGATTTGAATTTAGAAGTTGCCTTTTCAACTTTATGCCACTGTGATCTGGAATGATTCACGAAAGCCACAAACCATTTGCCTGTGTGTGTGGGGGGGGGGGAATGCAGGAAGATACTTCTCCTGCCCCCCTAGAAGTCAGATTATGGTGCAGAGGTGCCAGTCGGCTTAGTGCTGTACCTTTAGCTCTATGCTAACTAGATTGGTCAGGGAGCTGGAAGACCTCCCTCAAGAAAATAGGAGGAGAACTGACTGAATTATACAAAATCATGCATATTCTTAGCTCTATGCACAAAACTAGAACCACCAGTGGGCTCTCTGTGAAGCAGATGGGCAGGAGAGTTAGGACTAGGGGTGTGGACAAATGCAATTTTCAGAATTCAATTCGAATCAAATATCCAAAAATTCAAATCAATGTGTGAGGAATATTCTCAAGGACAGAGTGTTTGCCAAGAGACACGATAAGAGGTCTTCAAAGAGTAACTGGTCTAAACCAGTCAGCTATGGACTTAGTTTTTACTGCGCATGTCAGAGAAATCTGATATGTATGTCTTTTTTCTATTTAGAAGGCGTTACGGGAAATTGTAATCACCGGCCATGGTTTAGGTATAAATTGTGTTCTGGAATGTGGGAGGTTCGAAGTTTTGTCTTGATGGGGTTATGGAAAGCGAACTTCCTATGCTGCAGCATACAAAATTAAAAGGAATCTTTTTCTCTCTGACCCATCTGCTTATTAAGAAACTAATATGAATAGCATTTGCTGATAGAGCGGCACTTGTTTTCATAGTGGTCTGGAATTTTCCTAACAAATGCAGATGTTTAAAAGTCAAAATGTATTCACATTCAATTCAGTTTGAATACATTTTTGTGTCTATTCATACGAATATTCAATCCGTATTTGCAAATGTGAATGTCAACAACATTTGTATGTGCCTGCATGCATCTGTACACATCCCGTACGCATCCCATATTTATCCTGTTTTTGTCCCGTATGGAACCATACAAATGCAGGAAAGATGTGTACAGACAAGTACGCATCATATACCTATCCATATACATATGAATGTCCGAATAATTAATATGAACGATTTGAAAATTAGAAATTTGTTTGAATGTCCAAATTTGAACGAATTTCAAATGTTTTGAATATTTGTGGACATTCCTAGTTAGAACCAATAAGAGGAAGTATTTTTTCACATCGGTCTATAGGATTTTATACCAGAAGAGCTGCACAGCCCGGATGACTTTAAGAAAGGATTAGATACATTCATGGAAGACGAGTGTATCAATGGCTACTAGTATGAATGCCCAGGGGCTGGCTGAAGATTGGAGAGGCAGGAGGGCTCTAAAAGTCATTTGCAGGAAGTCAAGATCAGGTGAACCTTTCACCTTTGTCTTCTGCTTGAGATGCCCAGAGGCATAGGTAGGCCACTGTGTGAGACACGAACCTGGACTGGACAGGCTATGGCCTGATCCAGCAGGGCTCCTCATTAGTTCTTATGTGGAAGTCCAACCATCCTGAATGGCTGCGAAGAAGTAAAAGGATGGATCTAGGAATGTGCATGAATTTTCATGCCATTTGAAATTTGCATGAATCTGTATGAATTTCAACATTTGTGGTCGAATTGAAATGGGACTGATCGTTTGATGGGTGAGCAATGATGATAGGCCCTTTCCATCAATGATCGCCACTAACCCATGGGATCTTCCATCATCCTACCTGTTATACTGTAAGGGCCACCACCACGAATAGTCTGATGTGTGGGTCCCTGTCAAAATAAGAACTTTTCTCTTCTATGTGACTGCTTGACCATGGGTGATTTCACACTTCCCTTCCTGTCCACAAAATCATGCTCCACACCTAATCAGTAATTAATTGGTACAACTCTGGTAGGGGCAGGCATGTTTCTAGGCTGTAGCAGCCTAGTGAGCATGCATATACTCCTCACCAGAGCTGCACTAATTAGAGATGTGCACAAATGTTCTAAACATTCAAAATTCAATCAAATTTGATCGAATGTGGACATCCAAACTCGAATAAAATGTCTATACATTTGAATTTAAACATTCAAACAAATTTCAAATGTTCCTAAACATTCATTTGAATGATTCGAACCATTCAAAAGTACAGATGCATATGTATTACACATGGTTTTAATATGTTTAGTATGTTATGATTTTAATGTGTTCATCTTATATGTTGTAACCTGCCCTGAGACCGTCAGGTATAAAGCGGAATAAAAATTTAAACGAACAAACACAGAACTGGAAATCACAGAAATACTTTATGGGTGCAAACAGTGCATTTGCCTCTGGGATAGGATATGGTAACAGCAGAGCTTGGTCTTGTGGTTTGAATGTCAGACTTCTACTGTTAGTACCTCAGTTTGATTCTGCACTCCTTCACTAAGCCAGCTGGGTGACCTTGGGCTAGTCACAACTCTCTTTCTGAGCTCTCACAGGTAGGGAGAAGAGCAGAAGGTTTGCCAGCTGCTTTGAGTCCCTTTAAGCATGAGAAAAGTCCTCCAAGTCCTCCTTCTTCTTCAATACTGTAAGATCCAGGGGACATGTTGGGAAGAGCAGGATCACACCATCTGATGTCCTTTACTGCACAGATTTGCTGCTGGAAGAGGTGGTGACAGCTGCCAGTCTAGATGGCTTTAAGGTAGGGTTAGACAAATTTATGGACGACAGATGTATCAATGGCTACTAGAATGAATGTCTAGGTACATCTTTCAAGCTGGGGAGAGAAGCAGGATGCTTTTAAGGCCATTTGCTGGGATTTGAGAGCAAGTGAAGGTTTGTCCTTGCCTCTCCTTGAGATGCCCATGAGCATTTGGTGGGCCATTTTGTGTGTGATGAGATGCTGGACTAGATGGGCTGTGGCCTGATCCAGCAGGGCTCCTCTTATGTTCTTATGTCAGAGAGAATGGACCTTAGTGTTCCTACCCATCACCTTCCCTAAAGGTAGTTGCAATGATAACTGGAATCTAGCACATTCAAAGTGGTCATGACCTCTTTGCATCATGGGAAACAGCTAATGCTTTATTTAGATCAGTACAAAAGTCTGCTCCGAGTTGCTCTCCTGTTCTTCTTGGTGGGTTTTTTTCTCTGAAGTTTTGCTTGTTTGCTTGTGTACTGTAATTTTATTTACACTTCTAGCTAGTTCTGTTGCACTACTCATCTATATCTACTGCTCTGTATTTGTTTAATAAAAAATAATTTATATTTTAAAAGAGCACTAAAAAAAAAAGAGAAGAAGTGAACATGGAGAAAGAATTACAGGAAAAAGTTCTGCATCGTTCCTCCATCCATTCCTGTTGGCTTTTTGCACTGGAGTTTCTATCTTTCCCCGTCTGTGTGATTTAAGGTCATTCTCCTCTGCGCTCCTTCCTTGTCTACACTGACCCGCCATCTGTGAGTTATCATAGCCATTTCTGTCCTCGGAATGCCCTTGAGATATTACCCTTCTTTTCATCTGTCACAACGGTCAAGGCTGCCATCTTCTGGTATGCTGGGATATTAGGTTTTCTTTCCTTCGAATTAGCAGCTTTGGAAAGAGAAAGCTGTGCGCCAAGGGGAAAGGAGCTTTCTAAAGTCAAGAATTAAGGGCAGCCTCCCAACAAGTATTTATCCCCCAGCATGGGATTAGTCTTTCTTAAAATAATACAGTGGTAATGTACTATGATAGCAGACTGAGAATGCAGGGACTTGCACGTCTCCGGACGTGTCTCTGAGCATGGTGAGTCTAGGGTCCGCATGATGCTCAATGCGCACATTCCTGATATAAGTGGTCTACAAAGTACTGTAAAGTCAGAGCAGTGCAAACAGCTCTGGCAGCTCTCTTAGCCACCACTATAGCACCACTACTGGCATTTCCGGTAATGGGCAGCCCTGTGTCTTTGCACAAAGGAAAATGGCCCACTTTCACAGCCATTTCTTGTATTTCATGGCAGATCCCCTGCTGGAAACACCACAGTGTAGTCTTGGGCAGTTTCCACACAGGCCGTTAAGACCCCATTAAGCACCCAATAAGGTGGCACACGTCTGCAAGTTACTTTCTACACAGCGGGACAGATTAGGGCCCCTTCAAGGATGCCACTTCTGCACAGCCTCGAGCAAGATCTGTCTCTAATGGCATCTAGAAGCTGCCAAATCCGGTTTTCGGGAAGTCCTGAAAAATTAGGTCTTCAAACAGTTCCTGCTTGCAAATTCTGGATCAATGGACGAAGCTTCTGCACATGGACAGGAGAGGGAACGCATGTGGGCAGGACCAGAAGTCGCCATGTTGAGCAAGTTGGCAGCACCACATTCCGGCTATGGAGTCCCTTCTACATGCCCACGCATGGTGGAAACAAGTGGTGACTGACAGATGAGTGCTCCAATCACGCGGCACCTTGGGCGACAGGGCCGCAGAGAGGCCTGATACTTCTGGATATCAGTGCTCCAGCCTTCGCACAGCAAACACATGATGCGTTCCTCACTATCCATACTTTCACACGAATGCAGATCCATCCCTATTTCAGACGGATCTTCCCAGGGACGGATTTCAGAAATCCGATTTCCTTAATCCAGATTTCAAGCGGTAAGTGCGGAAACACCCTTTGTTTGTCTCCAAGTCTGGTAATGCCTTTCTTGATAAAGAGTGCTACTCAGTAATTGGCCTCTTGTCTGCCTGAGTTTCCGTGGCCCTGATAGGGATGTTCAAGAATATTCAAAACATTCAAAATTCGATCGAATTTGTTTGAATTCGGAAATTCGAATTCAAATTGAATGTCTATACATTCATTTTTTAATATTCAAATGAATTTCATATCTTTCAAATCATTCATACCAATTATTCGGACATTCATATGTGTGCGCATACATATGCATTACATGCTTATCCGGGACAAAAACGGGATGCATACAGGATAAAAACTGGATGCGTATGGACGCATATGGACACATACGAATGTTGTCGACATTCGTATCTTCAAATACGAATTAAATATTCATATGAATGGGTACGAATGTATTTGAATCGGATTGAACACGTTTGTATTTTAAACATTCGAACTGATTCAAATTTTTGGATATTCAATTGCTGAACATTGCATTTGTGAACACTCCTACACTCCCATAGCGACTGTTCCCTTGCTGTGCTTGCTTACATTTCCTGCCTCTGTGCTTATGTAGCTTTCCACCAAATCTGTTGCCTTGAGTGTTATGATATCCCAAATGAAGAAGGGGTGCCCATTCCTAGGCCTTGAGATGGTGTAAGGCGATTGCGGGGGGAATAGATGTGTTGTTGTTATAGCCTCACATGTGCCCATGGGCACCTCATTGAGCACTTCTGACTGTACCCAAAGACACCCCAAAGTGAATAGGAGGAATACTTGGAACTGTCTCCGCATTTTATCTGAACAGCCAGCTGTTCTGTATGTTCTCAGAGAATATTCCAAAATATTCTTTGTTCTGACTTGGAACAAAGTACAAACACTGGGTCTTTCTGCACTTGGCCTTATTCTGGAATGTATCCTGGAATTGGGGCCTGCTGTGGGCCTGCTAGTACATTCTATGGCAGACCCCAGGTGAGGCAATAGCATGTAGACAACAGATCCCTATCCTGAGTAGGTTCCAGAATAAGGCCGAGTGCAGAAAGGGCCACTATTTCATGAACATCCTTATCTTATCAGGTCACATATAGAGCTGCTCAGTGCTTAAGGCCAATGAGAGAGGCCCTCTTGATAGCGCCATCTCTTTCAACAAGGATACAACAGCACATGAGATAGCCTTCACTGAGGTAACCTGCAGGCTGTGGATTTATCTCCTCTTTGAGGTGTTACTGTATCCTTTGGCTGAAGAAACATCTGCCCCTCCCCCTTTGATGTTCTGGTGAGTTCATTTTTAATACTTTTAATATCATTTTTATTGTAGTCTACTCTGAAACCTCTAGACATAAGGTAAGATGGAAATATAAACAAGCAAGTATAAGCAAAACTGTGAGGTAAGGACTTGGAAGCTTCCCCTTGAAGCCCTTCCCACTTTCTCAGAACAAATCCACATGTACAACAATCTTCAGCAATCTAGAGTCCTTCAGGTGTTACTGAGGGTGCTTCCGCATTGGACACTTAACACACATTCACGCAATGCGTCTCTAATGTACATTAAGTGGCCCTTAAACCGGATTATTGGAAGACTACCTTGAAGGTAGTCTTAATGGGTACTTAATGTGTACTTCC
>MTQE01002217.1:5445023-5471400 GCA_014337955.1 Aspidoscelis marmoratus
GTTTAGGAAAACCATTTTAAGCTTGTAATGGGAACCGGGCCCAAATGTCTCGCAATTGGAATGGTGCTTGCATCTCCCCTCCATGGCCTCGGCTTTGCAAAATCTGAAATAGTCAAAAGAAGGCTGGTCCTGATCAGCTCTTGCAGACACTATATGGAGGGATGGTGAATGCAGGAGTAACTGCCAGGGGATTTCAAGCAAAGTACTGGAAATAGCTGACTTCTGGTCCCATTTCTGGCCTTTTGCTTCGTACTTTCAGACAGAAACTTAAGCACTGGAGAACCTTTGTTAGCTGGCCTCAAAATCTGTAAAGGCTAAACTGCCCACCCACACCTTAACAAAAATAAATGCTCCAGCCCTGGAGCAAACCTCACCCACACTTGTGCAGAATAAGCTTTCTATGACACAGATTTCATTGAAATCCTTTCCAGTTTACAATTTAAGCCCATATAGCCCTTCTGGAGACATTCCGGTTGCTTCTTCGATCCTGTCCATCCACCTTGTCCACTGTTTTCCCTCTCCTATGCCTTCTTTAACTTTATGAGAAGAAAAAAGTCATTAGTCCATCATTCCCATCACATGTGCAAAGCAGATGAGTTTTTGCTTGCATTTACAAGTCAGCATGAACATAGCGCATGTGTTTGGTAGAGCTGAGACCTATTCACACAACAGACCTTTGTGCATAATTAGGCATCTTCTGGGGAAGAGCATCCACACCTAGTGGAGGCTGCTACAGCATCCAGGCATCCCTGCTTTCCCAGGGGTTCCCTAATTATGCAACCTTAACCAATTCCTTACCTAGCACATCCATCAACAAGCATCCACACCTTTTCTGGTGCTATGGGGTCATTTGAGGTGCCGTGCAGGCACGCTGGCACCTTGGGCAACCAAAGACGCACCTGTGCGTGCACAGAGCATCAACATTGTCATACCAATGGTGCTGATGAGTGCACAGTGGCAGCGGGTGCCACAAACAAAATGGCGGCACAATGAATGGGATCAACCCTAGGATGTAAGTGACTAACACTCACAAGTGTGAGCACTAGTCAGTGTTGTGTGATTGCACTCTTTTTCCATCCAGCAGACCAGAAAGGAGGTGCAAAATTGTCCCTGGAAATATTATGAGCTGGGGCCTCTCTGCACTTGGCCCAGATGGAGCATCTACACTGCAAGGAGCCTTCTGTGAAGGAAAACACTGTGAACTGACTATGTGTGGAGCATTTTATCCCTTACCTTGATGGGTCCCATCCTTTCCCAGCTCTGCCAAAGCCCATTTGTAGTAATCTCCTAACTGCAGTTTCCCCCTAGCTTCCCTTCCAGCTCCCACCTTGACTCTCAAGCCTCTCGCTAGTAAAAGGAGAAATAATTTTCCTGTTCCATCGGCTTGTAGTGCACACTTAGCGCCACTAGGGTGCTGAGTTCTTTCCACTCCAAGTGGTTGCCTTTGAGCATTATGGAGTCTGCAAGCACATGGCATAAAGGGGACAACTTTTCCTGTTTGAGGATTTTCCCCACCTCTGACCACAGGATGTGGCGCTGCCAAGGACCTCTGACATGCCTGCCTGACCCAGCTCCACCAATCACCCTTTGTGCCTTTACATCATTTCCTCCACACCCCTATTTAAGTCCGGGAAAATTAAACTCTTTGTCTTTCTGCCTGCACCCTACCTCATGACTGGTCATTTAACATCTACAGCTGATCATATCCACCATTAAACACATGGCGGACCCCAGATAACAGGGATTCACAGACTGACCATCGTAGCAGCCCTCAAGCTGCTATCCTGAATCCGGCAGCCTCATAGCTGCCCCCTCTGTTTCCCAGGGACCCTGGATTTTGGCTGCAGAGCTCGACTGCAGCGTCAATACCCATTTGCATCTATGGTGCATGAAGGTGCATGTGACACACCGCACAAGGGCATTGCAGGAGAGAGGGAAGATGCTGAGCAACACCTGGCTTGCCCGATGGGACCCTTCTTTCTCTGGAGCAACCGCATTAAAGCAGGGAGAGGGAAGATGCTGAACACCATCTGGGAGCTGCCTGTTGGGCTCCTCCCTCCCTGCAACTACCTAGGAGCAGCAGGCGACAAGGAGAGTGCTCTGCCTGACAGGGCTCTCCCCTCCTTAGTATTGAAAGGTGGTGTGCATGAGAGTACGTGTGTCTTTTTAAAAATACTGTTATTAAATTCTTCTCACTGTTTAATGTTGTTTCAAACCTTGGGTGTGTGTGCATGTGTGGCTGTATGTGTGATTAGCTAGCCTTCAGCTAGCTTTTTTTTTTAAAAAAAAACTGCTATATAATGTTTTATTATAATATGCCATATATTTTTGACATGTAAACTGCCTTGGGGAAAAATTGTCTTTGATTTAAGTTATTGATTACATTTGCTGTATTTTTGATGTAATGTTTGTATTTTTGCTTTGTATTTTGTTTCCATTTGTTGTGAACCGCCTTGAGCAAAAGTCTCTTTTGGAAAGGCGGTATATAAATAAAAAATGGAAATGGAAATGGAAATGTGATGTTCTGGAGCCAGCATGCATGCATGGTCTGTCACCACTTTTCTGGTGACCCTGCAGACGCATCTGGACCAAAGATGTTGTCTGCATATGCTTGGGGGAGGGATGGTGTGTCCTAGTGCAAATGTCAGTGCAAAGGCAAGTGCAAAGGCAGGCACATGTGTGGCCAAGTTCACTATTCCCCTCCCCTGGGTGGGACAGGAAATGCGAATTTGCCCTTGCTTTCTATATCTGTCCAATCAACCCAAATAATCGGGCTTTCTGGGTTATATGAACTGGCCTCAAATGAAAGATTTAGACTTAACAGGCACATAGGGCTTGTGCTGCAGATTTTAGATGCATTTTTTAAAAATTAAGAAATTTGTTACTAACCACGGATGTCAAACTTCATTACCACATCCTTTCACTGTTTGCTTAGTGTAATTTTTGCTCTTTTCCCTCCACTTGATGGAATAGTTAGATCCACATATCTTCCATTTATCTTCTTTAATTCCATGATGAGCTGCATTTTAAATGGTCCCTTAACAACTGCTGCAAAGCAGCATTTCATGTGCATCCCGATTCTGCAACTTGACAAAACCCCAAGGCTTCCAGCAGGTGTGGAAAATACCAAAAGGCCCCCAGGCAGATTATCCAGGTGTTTGGTTCAGCTCAGTCAATTCTGCAAACCACCAGCATAGGAAATGTAATGTGCAATGCAGAACAACACAAGGTTTAGAGAGGGGTGGGCGGGAATCTGGTGACTTCAGCAAATTCCCCACATGTACAGTAAAACTTTCTGAAGGCTTTTATTTCTCATTGTTCCCCCACTGAGATGATGGATGAATCAGGCTGTGGGACTTTCTGCGCTTATCTTTAATTTGGAACGTATCACCAAGAAATCAGCTCCAGGGACTTTTCTGTCCATACATTAGTGTGGTTCAAGGAGGCCCCACCCACTGCTGGTATGCTCCATGTTCTGGTGCATGCTTTCATGTTCTGATTTCAGTAAGACTCACTCAGGCAGTGCACTTTATTGAATCACCAGGATAGGCTCTCCAGGTACTTGAAAGTTAAGAACTTGGATTCCATGAGTGCCATAGAGGTTGGCCCTGAATATCTGGAAGTTCTGGGGTGTTTCTGCACTTCCCTTCCCTTCCACTGAACGGAAAAGGTGCAGACTAGGGTGTACTACTGTCCGCACTAGGGAACACTAGTACTTGATAGCCTAACCCCTGTGCATCCGGAAACTTATGTTGCTCCAGAAGTGCGTCCAGTCCCTGCCAGGGTGCTGCCATTTTGATCATGGCACCCTGGGTGACTGCACATGCGCTGGTGTCATTGCTATGGCAACAATGATGCTCTGTGCATGTGCAGTTGCATGAGGGATCATCTGAGCCAGTTTGGTCTAGTGGTTTGGGAACCTGAATATCAGGTTTGATGCTGCACTCCTCCACAAAGTCAGCTGGGTGTCCTTGGGCTAGTCACAGCTTTCTTCTGAGCTCTCACAGCCCCACCTACCTCACAGGGTGTTCTGTTGTGGGGAGAAGAACAGAAGGTTTGTCAGCCGCTCTGAGTCCCCTTAAATGGGTGAGAAAAGGGGGGTAGAAAAGCCAACTCTCCTCCTCCTCCTCCTTCTCTTTCTTCTTCTGATGTAAGCCTGCAGATCCGTAGGGGGAGGGAAGGCGTGTACTAGCATTTGTGAGTGTGAACTGTAGTACGTGCATGGACAACTTCATCTTTCTGTTCCCCAGATGGGAAGGGGAGTGTGAATTTGCTCATGGGTTTTGCAGTTAGGAATATTAATGAGCCATATGTGTTACTATAAAGCATGGCTAATCTACGCTACTACACTCTTCCTAAGAGGAGGCATTGAATGGATAATTGAGTGCAGATGTAGCCTTGTCCTTTTCTCTTCCTTCTCCCCAAGACAGTAACCTGAAATAATGTTATCCCAGCTCCAGTGCATTATCTGATAGGAGCAGAATTAATAAAGACATTATCTGTAGATCTATTGTGTTTTATGATGTTTGCTTGGTTTATTGCATATGAATGGCTGAAGCGTGTTTCTAAGTACAGTATTTGTGTAGCTAATCCAAAGGAGTTACTGTCCCACTTGAAGGCTGATTTTCCCCAACCATCAATATCAGTGTGATTAGCTTCCATATGTTTCCATGAAATATATATTTGCAAATTCCCAAGCAATTTTCAATGGTGCTAAAATGCCATTGTGGAAGAATATGCCAATGCGCCATTCTTCTCCCCTCCCCACTTTTATCACACTTACTCTAAGTCATTCAAGAACTTGGGTGTCCTCAAAACATCCTCCTGTCCCTTTGGTGTGAGTTGCTGTGGAGCCACAAGATCTTTGTGGAGATGCTGTAGAACCATGAGATCTTTGAGGAGATGCTGTGGAGCCACAAGATGTTTGTGGAGATGCTGTGGAACCATGAGAACTTTGTGGAGATGCTGTGGAGCCACAAGATCTTTGTGGAGATGCTGTAGAACCGTGAGATCTTTGAGGAGATGCTGTGGAACCATGAGATCTTTGAGGAGATGCTGTGGGGCCCCAAGATCATTGGGGAAACAGCCATAGTCACAGGTTTTCTTCAGTAAATAGAATTCTGGGCCAGCTACGTTTATCACGAAGAAGAAGTCCTCCATTTCTGGGTAGACACATCTGCCAAAGTCCCAGAGCTCATTATTGTTGCCCTCTTCACTAGCTATGGACAACTAAAATGTCCACAGCTTGAGCAGGTGCAGCTAGTGAGCTCCCAGTCAGCAGCATCTGGACACTCTTCCAGGTCCAATGCTACATGTGGCCATGGTGGCATGGCTGTGTGGCTGGACCTGTTCAGTCATGTGTCATGTCTCAATCTCCGTGGCAATCACTAGCACTTGAAGTGCAGATGGCCATCACCACACTTGGGCTGTAGTCACACCTGAGGTTTAATCCAGCTTCAGTCAACCTGGTCACACCTAAGGTTTAATCCAGCTTCAGTCCACCTTCAGAGTGTGAGAACACATCAGCAATGTAACCAGTCATTTTCTTTCCACATTATCTATCCCAAAAGTGACTTTTCTGAACTATTCAACACTAAAAGAAAGCAGCTTGTCGCTTTGCTGATGTGTTCTCTCACTCTGAAAGCAGACTGAAGCTGGATTAAACTTTAAGTGTGACCACAGCCTTGATCTTTACCTCACTGGAATGGTACAATTTGATATGATTTGTTTTGGTATGATTATATTGCTTTTGAAGGTTTGCACAGGAATTTTTACATTTACATTTTATATTTCTGGCTGTGAGCAGCTCAGATAACTTTTGGTTATTAACTCTCAGAATTCAGTAAATAAGTAAATGGAATTAATGGTTCAGCCTTTGTGCCCAGACAGGTGTTAACTGCAGATGTTGCTCCTTGCATGCTGCAGAATTAAGATAATGACCCAAAAAACAAGACAAAGCTCAACCTCATTACAGCTGAACCGAATGAGATCTGACTTCCCCTACCAATGCTCAAGTTCCTATTAGTAGTCAAAGAGCCGGCAATCTACAGGCAATAATTGTATTTTTAAAAGATATTGCTCCCTGGTCTCATTTCTGCTGCACTGAGAAATAAAGTGTCTTGTTTAGAGGCTGGTTGTGGTGGGGGCAGAAATGTACACATGCAAAAAGTCACAGATCTATTTACCAGATAACCCACTTCTTATTTCTAGAGCGTCCGTATATTTTGCAAATGTCGTTCAATCATGCCATATAAGGAAATTGTTGGACCTGCCATTGGCTGGTGAATTGACCACATCCTGTTTCTCTCTGAATAACAGAAGTCACACAGGAGGTCTCCAAGCAAGAGACAGAAAATATACTAGATGAATAAATAACAGTCAAGGGTGAAATAATATATAGTACACCCACCCACCCCCCGAAAAAAAAGACTAAGAGATTCAGGACCTTTACAGAGTGGTTTCAGTGTCCCAGGACTGGGAGGAGGGGGGCACCTTTTCCTGGAACAAGCAACCCTTCCCAAACTGGCTGGACCCACTTCTTAGAATACTGCTGAAAATAGTCCCCTGTAGTATTTTGGAGTCTGGTGATGTGCCATCCGATGCTTCCATAGTCCAGCATACTGTTCCTGGTCTGGTTGTTATCCTTCAGTTAGCTGGAGCCCAAGCTATTTACTGTAGGGCTTTATTTCTTAATATCATATATGTTAAGTTGGGCTTGGTGGTGAATTAGCAGCCAACTGAAGGGAGCTAGTTTGGTTAGGGAGTCAGACTTCCACCTGGGAATACCGAGTTTGATTCTGCCCTTCCCCATGAGGCCAGCTGGGTGACCTTGGGCCAGTCATAGTTCTCTTCTGAGCTCTCACAGCCTCACCTACCTCACAGGATGTCCTGTTGTGGGGAGAAGAATAGAAAAGCTTTGTCAGCCTCTTTCCCTTAAATGGGTGAGAAAAGGGGGGGGGTAGAAAATTCATCTTTTCTCCTGTTTTGGAGACCCTCCAAGACAGGAGGTAGCCAGGTGTCTGTGAGGCAAGCCCAGATGCTGCTGGCACCCTTCTGTCTCAAGGGATAATGTAATATGTAGCTTAGCATCTACAGTATTTTCCGGCATATAAGACGACTGGGCGTATAAGACGACCCCCAACTTTCCAGTTAAAATATAGAGTTTGGGATATACTCACCATATAAGAAGATGACCCCCGGTATATAAGACGACCCCCGACTTTTGAGAAGATTTTCCTGGGTTAAAAAGTAGTCTTATACGCCAGAAAATACAGTATTTGTTTGTTGCTTGCATATTACTTCTCTTTAAAACAAACTCTTGATGCAGTAGGTCCTAACTTTTAGCATTGCAAATCAAGCCACAGTAGTGTATTACTTTGGGTCCAGATCTGTTTTAACAAAACAATGATAAACTAGAGGTCACACCTAGGGATGTGCACAAATATTCGAAACATTCAAAATTTGAATTTGATCGAATTTGGACATTCGAATTCAGATTGAATGTCTATACATTTGAATTTAACATTCGAACAAATTTTTGAATCTTTTGAATCATTCATATGGATCATTTGGACATTCGTATGTGTACAGATACGTACACATTACATACGTACCTGTACGCATCTTATTTGTATCCGTATGCATTTGTACGAATACGTACGGGATGAAAACGGGATGCATATGGGATAAAAACGGGACGCATACGGACACATGTGAATGTTGTTGACATTTGTATCTTCAAATAGGAATCAAATATTTGTACAAATAGATACAGATTCAAGGTACTAATGTTAACTTATAAAGCCCTAAACAACTTGGGGCCTTTCTGCTCTTGGCCTTGTATTTATTTATTTGTTTGTTTGTTTGTCTGTCTGTTTGTTTGTTTCTATCCTGAACTATATCCGAAGGTCTCAGGGTGGATAACACATAGCCTT
Organism: Aspidoscelis marmoratus; assembly: GCA_014337955.1. Classification (NCBI taxonomy): domain Eukaryota; kingdom Metazoa; phylum Chordata; class Lepidosauria; order Squamata; family Teiidae; genus Aspidoscelis; species Aspidoscelis marmoratus. Next base: position 5,452,958 of record MTQE01002217.1, read on the forward strand.
ACTGCAACCTTCGCCATCCTGTCCCATCCTCTGGCAAGCCCATCCACACCTCTATGGTGCAAGAAGGAGCGCATGACATACCATGCAAGTGTGCTGGTGGGTCACGTAAAGTGCCGGCACAAGAGCACATGTCCAGCATGTCACTGTTGTCCCAGTGAGAGCGCCAGTGCGCATGGACCAGCACTGGCATCCAGAGAGAAGACGGTAGCACCCAGACACATATCCACACTGGAGGTAAGTGTCTGGACACATGGGGAGAGGGAATGTGTGTACTAGCATTCACAAGCGCAAATGCTAGTACTTGTGTGAGCAAGTTCACTTTTCCTGTCCCCCAGATGGGAGAGGAAGTGCAAATGTGCCCCTGTGCTCAAATATCTAAAGGACTGCCTCCTCCCATATAGATCTGTCCACGCCCTAAGATCTGCCAGTAAAGCCCTCCAGAAGATCCCACCACCCCTGTGGTTGGGGGTGAATGGGTAAGAGGGCATTCTCAGCTGAATCCCCAAGGTTATGAAAGAGTTTCCCCTTCAAGATGCATCAGGTGCCTTCTTGTTGGGGTGTACATGAATATTTGAAGGTATTTGAAATTCTATTGAATCTGCCCAAATTTCAACGTTTGGATTCGAATTAAAAGTCCATAAATTTGAATTTTAAATTTTGGATATGTCCGTATGAATTATCCAGGCATTTGCATGCGTACGGGTTCATACATGATGCGTACTTGCGGATACACATCTTTCCTCCATCTGCATGCATTTGTATGGATCTGTACAGGATGAAAACGGGTTGCATATGGGATAACCATGGGATGCATATGGACATGTACAGATGCCCATGGGATGTGTAATGATGTGTACGGGCACATGTCGGTATACCTAATTGCAAATTCGAATGGAAAATTTGGAAGAATAGATTCAAATTCACTTAATTCTAATCACATTTGGTTAAATTCGAATTTTTAAGATTCAAATTGAATTGAATTTTTAGGTATTTGATTCAAATTGAATCGAATCCCAAAAACTGCATTTCTGCACTCCCCTACCCTCTTGTATATGTTCAGATGACTGATGAAGATGTATCTCTTTACTGTCACCTTTGGCTGAAGGAACGACATTCCGTTCCCATGCAGGTGCTGTGAGTAAAGTTGGTTAATCTATGTTTACTATGATTTATTTATTTTAATTTTTTTTTTGGTGGTACGCCTAGAGACCTTCAGGTATAGGGCAGGACTGAAGTATAAACAAACTAGCAAACAAATCCACCTGATTATATCTAGGTTTTTGTATTTTGCACATCCTATTTTAGAAATTGGACAGGGTGTTCTGTTGGACATGTGCACCTTTAAGGAACAGTGACCATGTATAACGTTTTATTTGCAGACCTTTGCCGAAGAGGCAAAGTAATGTGGACCTTTCCTTGGCAGGCACCACAAACTGCAGTTGGATTTCTTCCCTCTGTACATTTTCTTGTTTGATTGTTCTTTGTCTTCCTTTAAGCTTGCATATGAGCAGTGAAATTGCTTGTCTCTCGCTGCCCTTCCCCTCAGGAATTCCAGAAGCACAGTGTATAACGGCAAATAACTCCTCTGGTTTAATTTCTTCTCTTCCGCTGCTATCTACTAGGGATGTGCAAGAATATTAAAAATATTCCTTATTCGATCAAATTCGGCCAAATTCAGACATTCAACTTTGAACTGAATGCCTAGGTGTTCTTTTTTTAATGTTTGAAGAAATATAAATAGTTTGAATCATTCATTAGAATAATTTGGATATTCGTATGTGTACATATTCCGGATTCAAAATACACATTCAAAATACGGATTCAAAATATTCATTATTCAATTGAATTTGGCCAAATTCAGACATTCGAATTTGAATTAAATGTACAGACATTCATTTTTTTTTAATATTTGAAGAAATATAAATATTTTGAATCATTCATTAGAATAGTTTGTTCTAATTAATTTTGTGTACGAGTTAATTTTGAATGTGTATTTTATTTATATTTATATTTATTTATATTTATATCCCGCCCCATACCCAAAGGTCTCTGGGCGGCTCACAACAGTTAAAAATGAACATATTAAAAACATATCAGACTATGCTAAAACCCATACAAAGTTAAAATCCAGCATAATAATAATAATAATAATAATAATAATAATAATAATAATAATAATAATAATAATAATAATAATAATAATAATAATAATAATAATAATAATAATAATAATAATAATAATAATAATGCAGTTTAAAAACAATAGTTTTGGCTATTTTGTATGGCTAATGCCATAGACTGCATTAGCAAGCGGACAGCAGACTCCCATGCTGGGATACGTCCTGGGACAAGGCCCAGGATGGAAAGGGCCAATTTCTCCTTAATTGCTGATTCACTGCTGAGGTTTTTCAGTAATAATTGGGAAGATCCACATGACTCAAAAAGACCTCATGAAAGAGGATCCAGAGTGCAGCGACCACACTTCATCATACACCAGGTGTAACAGCAGTGACTGCTGAAGCTCATTTGAAACGAGGCAATTCGCAAGCAAGAGTCTTCTGAGAAGAGGAGGGGTTTAATTTTTCCTCTGCCAAGAAGCAGCATACCAGATATCTAAGAAAAGCAATTAAGGCAAGCTCTAGCTGATAAGAAACAAAAGGTAGTTAACAGAAAAGCAGCAGCTTTAAGTCAGAAAGGACACATTACAGTCAAATGCTGCACTCTCTGTCTTGTCCCTCAGAGGCCCAAATCAACAGCTCATGAAACCCAAGATGTATGGCATGCTCTGCATGGTCCAAGCTGAGCCTGGAGTGACTTGCAACAAATCCTCATTATACAGGTGGTTCAGGTGCTTAAATCATACACAGATGTTAGGAATGTGAATGAATATTCAAAACATTTGTAATTAGCATGAATTTGACTGAATTCAGACATTCGTATACAAATCAAATGTTTTATTTATTTATTTATTTATTTATTTATTTATTTATTTATTTATTTATTTATTTATTTATTTATTTATTTATTTATCCTGCCCCATACCTAGAGGTCTCTGAACCGCATCCCCATTACAACGTTATTTTGGTTTCAAACCGTTTTCAATCCTTGTAGACCCCACGTCAGTATGGCTAAACACGCTTTCCAGGTGATAAATTGCCCCAAAGTGTTGTAAATGTTAATCTGCATTTCAACAGGTCTCACTCTGGTTCGTGCGCTTGAAACGTTTTACATTTTTTACTGTGGGGACCGTACCGTGTTAAGGGATGAGAGTTTCCCTCCCACAATAGCTTGCTTTCAAAGGCAGTGATTTCACTGAAAAAATCCACCCCTCAAAACAGCCACTATAAGAATTCACTCCTTAAAGCAGCCGCTACACTGTAGCAATCTACCCACTTCACACCTTATAACAATGTTGCAATTCTTTGCAATTCTGGCTCTTTGAAAGTTCTGACCTTTAGAAGGGGAAAAGAAAGTAAAGCAGCTGGAGGTTCTGTTTTAAAGGCTGTGGCTGTGAAGGGGGTTTGAGTTGCCGCTGCTGCTGTGTGCCCTGGGCAATGAGGAGAGGAGGGGAAAGAATCGCTGGCTGCCCGCTGCCATTTTTCCTCCATCCAGGCAAGCGGCAGCCACCCAGCCACCCAGCTAGGCTCTGTAAAGGGGTCCCTTATGGGTGGCGCATTCACGCCAGGAGGAAGAGGGCAGGGCAGCCCCCAAAAGTGGCTTTTAAAAAATAGCCACCTGAGTCCCCCCTTGAGTCACGTACGCCACGTATGATCCTCAGAATCTGGATCGAACGCGATTAAGTTAAAAGTAATGGGAACAGGCAAATTCGCGTTTGCATCCGGTTCTATTATTTTGGTTTAGAGAAACTGGATTAAGCTTATAATGGGGATGCACCCTGGGTGGGTAACAACAGATTAAACAACAGATTAAAAACAAGACACACGTTAAAACAAGATACAGATTCCTCCCATTTTATGTAAATACAGAGAGAGTGTGAACTGGTCACGTGTGGGAGACGGGAGGTCAGCATTTGTGAACAGGGATGGATGGGAAGAAGAAGGAGGAATTATGGTCATTTTTAATCAATTTTTAACTTTCCAAATGACGGATTTGGTGCTGCTCAATACTTCGTATTTTTCCAGCCTTTGCAAGATAAACAGATGCTGGCATGAGGAATAGTGTTGGCTAACTTGTGGGTTAATCCCCAAACAATTCTCTCGATCAGACAATGTGTCCTCGCATAACATAAAGATAATTGTCACACCTGAAAAGATGTTGAGAAATGTCTTTTGTCACGGACATCAGGAATGCAGATAGACCTGTTGAGAGACACTTAGTGCCTTCCCACACTTTGGCAGCAGCGGGCTCCAGGGCACTTGCTATATCACTGGGAGGTGTGGCAACTCACCTTAAGCTGCCACAGCCTTTCCGGCAGCAATCCACCTGGTCTAGGCCTCTCCTTGTGCTGGATCGGAAAGATCCTGGACATTGTCATGCTTCATCCACATTGGATGAAGCATGAACTGGGACAGGGCACTGAAAACAATGCTCTAGCCCAGTGTATCTGTAGACCTTGATGTTGAGGTTCACATCAGACTTGGGCCAGCATACTTGACCACAGAGATGTGCAGATGTCATACTCCCATGATCCGGCATACTATGAGGGGCCCTTTCTGAAGGGACTACAGGAAGTGCTGCTGAAAGAAGGTCTTAGTTGGAAGATCCAAAGTGCAGGAACAAAAAGCTCCCAGCCTTCTGAGCCTCATCATTTCCTAAGAGAGCTCATAGGAGGCAGCAGCAAGGGTTGCAGAAGGACAGGTAACTCAAATGTGGATGACCTTGGGTGTTTTTCCACTTAGCACTAGAGTACCCATTAAGGACTCATTAAGGGTCCTTAATGGGTACTCTAGTGCTAGTGGGAACCCCCCCCCAAGAACTGTTGGAGAGCAAGGGTTTTTTCCCACTAGCACTAGAGTACCCATTAAGGACCCATTAAGTGCTAAGTGGAAAAACACCCCTTGTCCCACTCCAGTAGCAACCTCTCCCAGGACACCACACTAGGGATGGCCAAGAATATGTGAAATATTCATTATTTGATCAAATTTAAATAAAATGTCCAGGCATTTTTAAATAATCAAATGCAAATATTTCAAATAATTTGTTTGAATAATTTGGACATTCGTATGTGTACGGATACATACAGCATTACGTACATAACCATAAGCATCTTATTCATATCCATACGCATCCATACGGCTACATATGGGATGCATGCGGGATAAAAACGGGATGTGTACAGATCCGTATGGATACATACAAATGTTGTTGACGTTTGTATCATCAAATTTGTATTGAATATTTGTACAAATAGATACGAAAGTATTCAAATCTGTCCAAATTTTCTTACGAATTTGGACATTCAAATATTGAATTTGAATAGAATCAAATGTAGAAAATTGCATTCGTGCACACCCTACACCACACCCAGACCAAAAGAAGTTTGCAGTGCTGGTGACAAATGATGGTTCCATGACTGGAGAAAGTTTCTCCAAGCCCTCCTGTTTTTCATGCTCGTTTGACTATGGGAACTATTGTCTAGCACATTTTTCGAGCAAACTGTAAGTCCTACAGTAAAAACTATGACTTCTTCCTAAAGAAATCAGAGAACATAAGAACATAAGAGAAGCCTTGCTGGATCAGGCCACAGCCCATCTAGTCCAGCATCCTGTCGCACACAGTGGCCCACCAAATGCTCATGGGCATCTCAAGCAGAGACAAGGACAAACCCTTTCCTGCTCTCGAGTCCCAGCAGATGGCCTTAGAAGCGCCCCAGTTCCTCCCCCCCCCTCAGCCTGAAGGATGCACCTAGGCATTCGTTCTAGTAGCCATTGATACATCTGTCATCCATAAATTTGTCTAACCCTACCGGACTCGAAATATTTCTTCACTCGAGAGAGAGACGTGCATGAATGTGTTTTTGGTGTTTGATTCATATTGAATCGAATTCAGATAGATCCCCTTCGAATGTGGTAGGATTTGAATTCAGTACGAATGTTTGCTATGAATCCAATTTAAATCCCTGGTATAAACTGCCTAAGAATCACATATGAATTGCCTACATATCCCCTACGTATCCACTCTGAATGCATCAAATCCACTCTCAATCCACTTTGAATCCACTCAAAGTGGATTTCTTTTCTCTATCACACAACACTAGAACCAGGGGAGACTCTATAAAGCTGATGGGTAGGAGCATTGGATCAGACAGGGGGAAATATTTCTTCACTCAGAGGGTCATTGATCTATGGAATTTGCTGCCAGAAGAGGTGGTAACAGCAACCAGCCTGGATGACTTTAAGGTAGGGTTAGACAAATTTATGGAAGACAGATGTATCAATGGCTACTAAAATGGATGCCTAAGTATATCTTTCAGGCTGGGAGGGAACAACAGGCAGGATGCTTCTAAGACCATTTGCTGGGATTCAAGAGCAGGAGAAGGTTTGCCTTTGTCTCTGCTTGAGATGCCCATAGGCAATTGGTGGGCTACTGTGTGTGCCAGGATGCTGGACTAGATAAGACTGTGGCCTGATCCAGCGGGGTTCCTCTTATGTTCTTATGCTCTTACCTTCATACAAATGTATAAAAACATTGGATTCATATTGGAATGTCAATCTTCAAACGTATCAACATTCCATTTGAAGTCATATGTCCGGATTCAAAGAAATTCATACAAGTTTTGAATGTGACAAACATCTGCGCACATCCCTAAAAGAAATATTTCTTTCTTTCCAAACTTAATCACTGACTAGCTGATGAGAGTAGAAAACTCTGACTTTTTTTTTCTTTTATTTGACTTACTTACATTTGTTAGCTGGTACTTGGTGAAAACTTTGACTGCCTTTCTGTATCTTGCTAACTTATGCTTCATTATCTTTGATTACTTTGAACACCTTTAATTCGAATTTTCCTCCCACCTTTCCTCAGACTAGCTCCAGGGCACTGGGTGTGAGATCCCATCATAAATGTGAAAGTGGCTGGTCTGATGAGCAGCACAGAGGCATGAAAATTTGAACCCAGGGCTTGATGATGACTACTTCAACCTTCTACCCGCTGCCTTAGGCAGCTATTTATTTCCAGTTCTGCCCCATCCCGCCCAGCTATTAGCTGGACCCTTCCAAGAAGAAACCAGAAAAACACGGATTAATAGCTGGTGAGTAAAGGAAGGGAAAGTCTCTGCAGCCTGATTCATTTGGTTCTTTGTTTCATCAAGGCAAGCAGGAGGTGTTTAATAGCTAGAATTCTGCATTTGAGATTTGATAGAATTTGGACATTCGAATTCGAATCAGATGTCTATACCTTCCGATTTAACATTCGAATGAATTTTCAAATCTTTCTAATCATTTGTACAGATTATTCAGATATTTGTATGCGTACTGATACATACGCATTACATACATATCTGTATGCATCTTATTCGCATCCATATGCATTTGTATGGATAAGTAGACGATGAAAATGGGATGCACACAGGATAAAAACAGGATCTGTGCAGATGTGAACAGATGTGCACAGACACATTTGAATGTTGTCGACATTCATTATCTTCAAATATGAATTGAATATTTGTACAAATAGATACACATGAATTTGAATTTGAATACATTTGTTTTTTCTCCATTCGTGAATCGAATCCGAAAACTGCATTTGTGCACACCCTATGGGTGTTTTCCCACTGTTACTAAAAGTACCCATTAAGTACCCATTAATGGGTACGAAATGGCATTTTTGTACCCATTAATGGGTACTTAATGGGTACTTCTAGTGACAGTGGAAAAACACCCCATGTTTCACAGCTAGAATTCTGCATCTAGGGACACTGTGCAGTAATACTGCTGCAGTAAAGAGGAAGACACTATTTTATTTCTCACCTCAGCAAACAGCTTCTCTTCTAGGATTGGTGATACCTAGAAGCAATGGAATTTCAAGGCCTCTTTTCCTTTGTTGCAAACACACTAACACAACATTGAAATGATTCATACTGATTCAGGCCCTGGGCCTTTTTGCACTGGGTGTTGGGATTGGCCTATGGTCCTCTTCTGATCCTGCCCAATCTGATTATTTGCTAGACTTTTCAAAACTTTGTTATGTGTAAAGGCCAGCAAAATTCTGGGATGGATCCAATGTCCACACATTCAGGGATTATAGAGTTATTCATACCTTCCTTGAGAGGTTTGCAGGACAGAAAGGTTCTACTCAAGTTGCAAAAGCCATCATTCGTTATCTGACAACTTATGATAGGAAATCTGATGCAATTGACACACATGGGACTTCCAGATGAGAAAGCAAGTCTCTGGCCTTGCATGCCATTGGCTTGACTTTTATAGAAGCAAATTCCAAAGTGATCAGGAAGAAGAAGAAGAAGAAGAAGAAGAAGAAGAAGAAGAAGAAGAAGAAGAAGAAGAAGAAGAAGAAGAAGAAGAAGAAGAAGAAGAAGAGTTGGCTTTTCTACCCTGCTTTTCTCACCCATTTAAAGGGATGCAAAGCGGCTGACAAAGCTTTTCTATTCTTCTCCCCACAACAAAACACCCTGTGAGGTAGGTGGAGCTGTGAGAGCTCAGAAGAGAGCTGTGACTAGCCCAAGGCCACCCAGCTGGCTTCATGGAGGAGGGTGGAATCGAACCTGTTATTCCCAGTTAAAAGTCCGGCTCCCTAACCACTAGACCAAAAAGCCTGAAGTTCTTTTTGTAAAGTTTCATCAAACAAAATATTGGTAGGGCATATACAGCTTTATGCTCTTTGCTGCTGTCCTGGATATTTGGTGCAACAAAAAGCTATAGACAGATAGATCCTATGAGGCTCTATTTCCATATAGCTTACCATACCTAGCTAGGGCCCTAGTCATACGAGTCCCATTCAGGTCAACCTATTAATGAATTCTAATTTAATTCGTACCAGTGCTAGTCAGATGTGGATCGAAAGAAGCCGACCCCTCCTTCGGCTGCATTGGTCACACATTTCTACAGAGTTTGGCCTGGCGTTCCCACCCCTTTTCCTACATCACATCTATTTCGTTTCCAATTGGATGCCATTCATGTCACTCAAGGGAGATGAGGGGGTGTGTTTGCAGTTCCTTTTAAAGCCTGCTCCCCCACTTCCACACATCCCCTTCCTTTTTTATGTGCTTCTCTTCTCCTTGCAATTATTATTTTTTAATTAATAAAAATAAATTTGTGTAAAAATGCTAGAGGTGGGAATCATACCCCTAAACTGAGAGAGGGAGGTTCCTCACAAACTCCGTGAGTGCCGACTGGCCAAAGGGCACTCACGGCTGGCCAAAGGGCACTCACTCTGCCCCACAAACTCTGCGCATGGTGATTGTCCAGAGCAGATACCTGGCGCTACCCAGCAGAGCACAAATCTGCCTCCTTTAGGCCTTCCCACCACCCACACATGAGGAAGTAGAAGCCGGACTGGAATTCCAGGCCAGCCTCAGTCTATGTCACTGCTGTTTAAACAGAAATACATTTTAGGACCGACTAAGGGCTGTAGTCTGGCTTGGAATTCAGATTATCTTATATTAATCTGAGCAACACGTCCTGCAGGATGACTCAGGTTGTCCTAAAACTTGCATGTGACCAGGCCCTAGGATGCTTTCTTGGCTAAGTTTGACAACACACATGGTAGGGAAAGGAAGCCAGCAACTTACCTTTTGCCCACCTACATTAAACCATGGTTTAGGTCAATCAAGGGCAAAGTGCCATTTGCTGCCTTGCCTTCTCCCAATGGAGGCAAAAATATTGATAGCCAAGAGTTCTATTTTTCTGATGGCAGTCCTTTCTTATGAAGAGGGGGTCTCAGAAGACAGACTTCTGTAGACAGCTCCTCTTTGTTTATAGGACTATGTGATCCAAGTATCTTAGGTCCTTTCAAGATGGCGGCACTATGGTGAGGTTGCTTCAAGTATCCCTATAGCCTTGCTTCCTCCACATCACAAACCTACTAAAAACTATTGCTGGAAAACCGAGCACTGGCCATGTGTTTTCTGACAATAGTGCATTTACTTACCTTCTGGACAGAGCCACCACGACTGCTCCACCCAGTGCACCAAACAGGTATCCATGCATGCACAGAAGTGATGCCAAGCACATCCAGGGGCTATTTTGCACGTCTCTTCTTGTCTGCTGGGTGGGAAAGGAGTGCAATCACCCAATGTAAACTAGCACTCACAGTTGTGAACACTAGGTAACTACAGCTCACACCCCGTGCAATCAGTCACTCACCTGTGACTGATCCCAGGGCCAGTCCTCTTCAGAGTGGTGCCATTTTGTTTGTGGCACTCTCCAGGATTGTGCATGCATCAGCACTGTCGCTATGACAAAGCAGATGCTCTGTGCATGCACAGTCATTTCTATGGTTGTCCAAGGTGCCAGCACGCTTGTGTGGCACCTCAGATGACCTCAGAGCACCGGAAAAGCTAGAGATGCTCACCGCTGGATGCACCAGGTAAGTAGTTAGTTAAGGTTAGTAAAGGTGTGGAGCACAATTTCATGCTCCAAACCTAGTGCATGGTTAGAGAACTTCTGGGGAGCCGGGGGACACTCACTGTAAGAGCCTCCTCAAGGTGCAGGTACCCTTCCCCAGAAGTTCCCTAACCATACACTATGGGCTGTAGTGCAAATAGGACTCTGGTGTTCTGAACACTGGAATGACTGGATGTTATGTGTCAGTTGAAACATGCAAAGACAGCACCAGCCGCTGCAGTGTCTAGGAAGGAGGTGGCAATTGTGTGGGGAGGATTTCCTGCATCGTTACCTCTTAAGTGGAATATCTGGCCACTGCCTGGAGGTGGCCTTAGCAGGAAAGAACAAGATCCTAAATTCAATCCCTGTCCAAAACATAATCCCAGTACCAATTACCTAGAGATAGATCATTTTACTTGTAACATAAGAATACATGACCGGAATATATAAGAAATGTCATGCTGGATCACACCAGTAGCTCATTTAGTCCAGCGGTCTTTTATTGCAATATTTACATGGAAATCCAGCAGCAACACGCAGCTTCCTCTACTCAGCAGCTGGCCTTTGGAGGCATCCCATTGCCTTCGATTATCAGAAGGAATAGCACTGCCACCAGATCTGATTCAGTAAAAACACCTCCCATCCTATCATTCAAAATTTGCAAACCATCTTGAACCTGAGCGTAAGATCTGCAAGGGCCACATAGTGAGGACCAGCAGGATTGCTTCTGGACCAAAGCACTTTCTTTGGCCCAGGAGCAAGGTGGACAGCCATCTGCTTGTTTGGCATGACCCAACTGTCATGTCTCCAGAGCATCTTTGATGTTCTGAGACATATATTAAGGTTATAATATATTTTTCTATGTATTAGTGCAGGAGGGGAAATTGAGATCTACAGCTTTAAGAAAGAAAAGGGTTGTGGGGAAAATCCAGGGTCGTATACTGCCTCTCTAGTCAGTTCTTGTGAGTTGTGCAGTAAGATTTCAGCCAAGCCAGACCTGGAGAGAGTAGTTTCCCTTGACAAATATAGGCCACGTCAGTCTGCATTTGCAGGAGAGTAAGAAGTTTGTGGACAAGTCCTTTGTTCTGGCTGTGTTCCCGAGGGCCAAAGGCCTTACTACACCCAAAGTTTCATAGCATTGCCCTTGGGAGAAAACACAAACCCATACTGAACTTCCACCCAGAGGAATCTCACTAGGCTTCAGAAAGTCAACCATGGAAGTCAAACGTGTTTTGGAGCTTGGCAAAATGCCACCGGTCTCTGGGGTGGGAATTAGGCCTGCCCTGCTAACCCCCACTCTTATGCATGGTGGGAGCAGGATCAACCTTATCCCATTCTGGAAATAGAGTACTTAGACCCGGGAGCAGGTTCTGCTTCTGGGAGGGTGGCAGGGTCCAATGAAATGTGGGTCCCATACAGGGATGTATATGAATATTCGTAGACATTTGAAATTCAATCAAATGTGCCGAATTCAAAATGCAAATGTAAAAATTTGAATCAAATTTCAAATTTTGGATCTATTAGTTCAAATTATCTGGACATTCGTGTGTGTGCGAGTTCATACACGATGTGTACTTGAAGATCCACATCTTTCCCGCATCCGCACATATGGGATGAAAACAGGTTGCATACAGGATAACTATGAGATGCATGCGGATGTGTAGGGATGTCAAGAAGATACGTACAGGCACATACGAATGCTCTCCTTCTTTGACAGCTGGGCCCTCCCCCAAGCCTCCCCGATCGGCTCCACTGGAGCCAGCACGGCAAGTCTGTCAGCTGCCTTCCATGGATTCCCACTCTCGTGCATGATCCACAGCTTACTTGCTCGCTGCCGGGCCGCTTCTGGCAGCGGGAGGCCTGGCGTGTGTGCGCATGCTTGCGCCGTCGCTTCCCATTGGCCAGCCACCCTGGGAAGCCGGGGAAGCCAGCCAGCTGACAGCCTCCCCGTGCTGGCTACAGTGGAGTCAATCGAGGAGGCCAGGGGGAGGGCCCAGCTGTCAAAGAGGGAGAGCATGTGCTCTTCCTCTTTGACACGTGGGCATGCGCCGGCAATCCAGCTCTTCCCCTGCCATTTTCAGATGCATCCTGCTTCCGAAACGGTTTCAGGGGAAGAGCTGGATGTAAGACCTAATTTTTTAGGTCTTACATCTGGGTAGGATTTTGGCAGCAAAACCGGTTTAAGAAACCGGTCTTGTGCACCAAAATGTGGATGCGGCTTCCCCAAGGGTCCCTAATTGGGTTCCCTTTGTGGAAGCTGCGTCTTAATCCCTCCCCGAATTGGCTGTAAATCTGTTTTTGGAGCCAGTGTGGAAAGGACCTAAGACCCCACTAGGAACTCAATTGGTACCTGATTGGTACCAAATAGGAAGGTCTTGTCCCCACCTGGATCCCATTGAAAGCCCCATCTGCGAGGCTGTGTCCCCACGAGGGCAGATGAAATCCAGATTTAATAGGTCCTTTAGGCCCTTTAATCTGGATTTTGCGTGGACCTGATTAAAGGTGTCCACAATGGGGTCTTCAGGCATCTTCAAGATCCAGATCTCCAGGAGGACCCCATCTCAAAGATCTGGATCTTGAAGATCCAGATCTTTGACTGTGCGTGGAAAAGGGAGGCTAGATTCCTTTCTGAGAGCAAGTTGTGATAATCCGAACACCAACCACCAAGCCCAAGATTAAGAGTGAGTAAGGAATCCCAAGGCATCAGCAGCACAGTCTACTCCATTACCAGCCTAGATCACTATTGGACCTAACTGAGACAGCAGAGCCCAGGAGGGCATGCCTGAGAAGATATGCTAATCGCACAGCTTCCCTCTCTGTTACTGATAAAGCAAGAGCAGCTTTTCCAAGGACGCAAATTGCAGCCTGTCTTTCTCTTTCTGTCTCAGCCTTGGCAGGATAATGCCATTGTTTTCTTTCTCTTGTTCCCCCTCAGCCTGGAACAAATTAAAGCAGCTGCAGAGAGTTTCACCCTCCTTTTGTGCCCATGGGCAATTTTCAGCTTTGATCACAATCAGAACAGGAAATTATCCATTTTGCCCTTTCCCCACCCTGCTACTTGACAGACACCCAGGCATATATTTTGTGGCTATCTAAGTTTGGCGCTGAGAAAACCAAAACACGCACACACACACAACTATACAGTTTGATGACATTTGTGAAAACAGTAGGCAAAGTTACTATTTGTGTAGTGTGTACGTATTACAGATATAATGCTGAATACCTGACAGAGAGGAATCTCTATCCAAATTTTATTGGGACTGGCCCTGAGAACATCAAGTATGGGAAGAAGAAGAAGAAGAAGAAGAAGAAGAAGAAGAAGAAGAAGAAGAAGAAGAAGAAGAAGAAGAAGAAGAAGAAGAAGAAGAAGAAGAAGAAGAAGAAGAAGAAGAAGAAGAAGAAGAAGAAGAAGAAGAAGAAGCTTTATCAGCCACTTTGAGTCCCCTTAAATGGGTTAGAAAAGGAAGAAAAACCAACTCCTACTCCTACTCCTCCTTCTTTTAGGGTATATATGGGAACAATGAGCAGGCTATCCCCAGGGCCCACAGGCTGCCCTCCAGACTGTGTCAAGCAGGGCAGAGACTGGCATTCTTTCACTTGGATTGCCTGGCAGAGTCCTGCACCCCCTTGTGCGTTAAGCCTTTTATAGACCTTGCCCTGACCGTGCCTTTTTGCAGCTGAAACGGACCCAGTGCTAGGATCATCTGATTCTAGAATAGTTTGAATTGGAGGGGGAAAGTCCAGAGAAGAAACTGAGGCCATGTCTTCACGGCAACCTTATCTCAGATTCAAAACATTTTCATTCCTCGGAGGCCACATGGCAGTTTGGCTTAACACGCTTTCCGGGTGTTAAACTACGCCAAACCATTGTGAAACTCAATCCTGATTTCAACAGATCTCACTCCGGATCGTGCGCTCGATATGTGTTTAATTTTTTACTGTGTGGACAGTACCATTTTCAGGGATGAGATTCCATGTTCAGGGTTTCCCTCCCCCAATCGCACTGTACCCAATGGCTGTCCGTATTCTGGGCATGTCATTAAATGGGTGAGTTTAGGGTTTCCCTCCCCCAAAAGCTTGTGATTTCAATGTAAAAATCCAGCCTTCACAGCAGTCACTTCACATCTAATAACAATGTTGCAATTTTGCGCAATTCTGCCTCTTTGAAAAAGTTCTGACCTTTAGAAAGGGAAAAGGAGGGGAAGCAGCTGAGTTTCGATGAGATGTGTGAATGCTTTTAAGGCTGTGGTTGTGGAGGTGAGCCCTCCTTTCCTATTGTTTCCCTTTCCCTTTCCCTCGTTTTCATTTTCACCCCCCACCCAGAAATGCTTCTCTGGTTGCGACTCTGACAGTCTGGAGCCATGTGATACCCTCACCCCCCCTTTCATTCTCCCCAGTACTAGTAGCCGAGCTCCCTTTCCCCCATTGGATCCATTCATGTCAGAGGGCAGGAGGAAAGGGATCCAACTTCTCTGGGTGCGCCCAAGGAGGGGGCAAAGAGATAGCTTGGCCGCGGGTGGGGAGAGCGCCGCTTATCCGGCTCCTGCTCCGGCTCAGGGGTGACTCCAGACCGGGGCGAGCAGAGCGATGTACAAGTAGGGCAGCTTCACCAGGCTGTTCTTGCCACCGCCGCTGCCGCCCCAGGCTACTCGGAAAGGGCCCTGCTGGGGAGAGGAGGAGGAGGAAGAAGAAGAAGCCGGCGAGCCGGATCTCGGGGACTCTCTGCCCCCTCCCCCGCATGCCCTAGGCAGTGAGAGCTCCTCCTCCTCCTCCCCCTCGTCCTCCTCTTTGTCGTAGCGCTGCCTCTGGAGGGGTTCCTCATCTTCCTCTTCCTCATCTTCCTCCTCCTTGTCGTCCTCGTCCTCGCCCTCCCCGACCACATCGATATCCATCTCTTCGGTCACTGCGGAGGCGGTATCGGACATCTCCGAGCTGAGGGTCATCGCTGGGCATGGGCAGGCATAAGAGGAGGAGGAGGGGGGAGAGGGAGGGGGTGGGAGGGGGGTGGGAGGGGGAGGGGGCTTCCATGCAAATATCAGAAATTTCATGGCAGGAGGAACCCCAATCAGAGACAGGGGGTGGGCACCATGACTGGCAATGGGCGGGGAGGACAGGACTGCCGTGTGGACTCCAAGAACTGATTCCGAGATAAGGTTGCAATTGGGATGCCATCGGGATGCGGCCAAACTGGATCAAGTTGAAAGCCGTGGAGACAGTTTCAACCTGGTTCAATTATTTTGGTTTCAAGAAACCAATATAAGGCTCCCGTGAAGACACGGCCTGAAAGGCATTTTGGGATGTGATCCCTGAGAATAGACGGAAGCTGGAAAGCAGATTAAGCATAAGGTGTGACCTGAATATCTCTAGGAAGTCTTGGAGCACACATTTCAAAATTTCTTCTTCAAAATCTTGTTTTGAAACTCAGGGCTCTTTTGCACTTAAGGTATTAATAAAGGCAGGGGGAACTCCCACATGGTGCATTTATATGAGCATAAGGGGAGCCCTGCTGGATCAGGCCACAGCCCATCTAGTCCAGCATCCTGTCTCACACAGTGATCCACCAGTTGCCCATGGGCATCTCAAGCAGAGACAAGGCCAAAACTCGTGCTCTCAAATCCCAGCAAATGACCTTTGAAGTATCCTGCTTGTTCCCACAAACTGAAAGATGTATTTAGGCATCCATTCTAGTATCCACTGATGCATCTGTCATGCATAAATTTGTCTAACCCTTCCTTAAAGCCATCTAGGCTGGTTGCTGTTATCGCCTCTTCTATAAGATCTGCACTGCACAGAGCCATTTATGTACTTCAAACGACTCTGTGCGTGTCAGAGTTCCCCATGCCTGTATAATTGTGGAGCACTTAAAGCTGCTCCACACCTATACTAGTGGCAGGGGCCAACCAAATACCTGGATGAGCATGGTAGTAAAACGCACAGAAACAAGACCAGCTACAGCTTTGTCAGGCTAGCAAGGGATAATGATAGAAGATCAACATCCCACATTATCCTTTTCTAGAGGAATATACGGCTGGCTTGTTGCTCTACACCTGATAGGGAAAGTGATGTATTGACTATTCTCAGAGTTTTTTCTTTATTTGCAATAATTGCAGTGTTCCAGGGCAGCGAATCCTCCTTCCAGATCTTTAGATGACTCCTTTATCATTAAAGGCATACAACAGCTGTCATAGCATAGTTTCTCAGGGCCAACTAGAAGGGAGGAAGGAAAACAGTGAGTAGGATTACATGGGGTTTATTTTTAACTAACCAGCCAATTGCGCCACGCGATGTTCTAAAGTTTGCTTATGTGCTATGGAGTGCTGCTTAGCAGCCATATGGGATATGCCTTCATAACGATGTCTTTGCAAAATGAGCAGGTTCTGTATATGAGGAAGAAAGAAGGGGGGCAGATAAGCAACGTGTTCTGAGCAAATTCAGGGATAATTTGATCATTTATCCCTGCCTTAATCCTGAGTAGGGGTGTGCACAAATGCAAATTCTGAGATTCATTTCGATTCAAAATAAAGATCCAAAGATTCAAATCGATTCAAATGTATTCACATTTGATTTGAATCAAATAAATTCATTTCTATTTGTATGAATATTCTATTCATATTTGAAGATATGTCAACAACATTCGTATGTGTCTGTACAGTTCCGTACTCATCCACACACATCCCGTTTTTATCCCGTATGCATCCCATTTTCGTCCCGTACGTATCCGTACAAATGCATACGGATATGAATAAGATGCGTACGGATATGTGTGTAATGCTTATGTATCCATACAAATACAAATGTCTGAATTCATACAAATGATTTGAAAGATTCAAAAATTAATTTAAATATATAAACATTTGATTTGAATTCAAATGTCCAAATTCAGTAGAATTTTGAATGTTTAGAATATTTGTGCACATCCGTAATTCTGAGTTTCCAGAGTGCAGTAAAGCATGCGAACTGTGTTGAGCTTTTGAAGTTCTTGCTCGAGTGAGTTTCATGCTCAGCTTGGTCTAGCATTTAAGGAGCCAGACTCTTATCTGGGAATACAAGGTTTGATTCCACCCTTCTCCATGAAGTCAGCTGGGTGACCTTGGGCTAGTCACAGCACTCTTCTGAGCTCTCACAGCCTCACCCACCTCACATGGTGTTCTTTTGTGGGGAGTAGAATAGAAAAGCTTTGTCAGCCGCTTTGGGTCACCATAAATGGGTGAGAAAAGCGGGGTATAAAAGCCTTCTCCTCCTCCTTCTTCTATCTTCTTCTTTCTCCTCCTCCTTATTTCTCCTTCTTCTCCTTCTCCTTCATCATCTTCTTTCTCCTTCTTCTCCTTCTCCTTCTCAGACTAAACCCTCCACAAGCATAGCAGCTTGTAAGAAAGATAAAACATGTTAGCCTCCATAATAGCCACTGAAATCTTATATTCAGACTTACCCAAGCCCTTTCCACACTGAGCCTGCTGTCTGCAGGCTAGTGCAGATTACGGCAGGCCATGTGCAAACACAGCCTGTGAATGGCGAGCCCTTATCTCAGATATATATCAGAATAAAGGCTGTGTGGAAAGGGTCACCATATCAGAATAAGTTAGGCTGCATCCAGATGGGGTGGTGGTGGGAAGAGCACCATTACAATGCCACTATAATGGGGTTACCTTATGTATCTGAGGCAAACCCACCATAGCCCTACTCCTTTGTACAGAGGGTGTGTTTGAGTGGCCTTCCCCAATGAAGTTAGGGTATGATGGTGTCCAATTGCTGACTGCATGGGGAGGGGCCTCTGCGGAGGTGAGGAGAGAGGGGAGAGGGTTTCCCCCTTATGAGTCCTCATTAGAACATAAGAATATAAGTGGAGTCCTGCTGGATCAGATCATGCATAGCCCATGTAGTCCAGCATCCTGTTGCACACAGTGGCCCACCAATTGCCCACGG